>JASAND010024462.1:0-326439 GCA_030248195.1 Trissonchulus latispiculum
TTTAGCCTGCCTAATGGAATCTATGGGAAGACGAAATGAACTGCTTTAGCTATCGACTGTTGAAACTAACTAACTCTTTAAATTATGTCTGTCTGCATTGTTTTCTTGTTTCGCAGTAAACATGTATACTCTGGAAATAAACCATGTGGACCCTGTTTAAGTTAGGTTTTTATGTGATTAGCATCGGAGCTAAAGGAATAGAGTTAGTATTTAGGGCCAGTGAGTGGACTAGGAAATTCCGACAGTGATGGAACACTGTAGAAGATACGGGGGAAAGGACCAGTAAGAAAATAGCATCTTTTCCCCCAATAGTGGTACTACGGCAGTCTTAGAATTAGTGCATGATCGCGTGACTAGAGAACAAACAGTGTTACATGACAGCAGGAGATAAGGACTAAGAAATAGAGGACAGCAGTACATGAGAGGAGAAGATAAGGACTAAGAAATAGTAGACAGTGCTGAATCACAGAAGGACGTAGTGAGAATCATAGAGTGTCACACGAAACGGTCCCCGATTTCTCTCATAGTCACATTGTATTAGCGTATCATATATTATATGTATCATTCATGTGTCTACAAACAAGTCTGATGCAATTGCTGTAAAGACTGTCCTCATTGCTGACTGACAGACTACGCACACACACGCACACACACAGATGGCAAATGCAACCAGACAGGAACATTTCTCGATAATTAAGTTTGATTGCTACACAAAATCAAATATATCGAAATCAACATTGCTTAGATCTAATCCGACATAGGTTGGTTTGTGATTATTGTTCGTAAACTTCAACTTTTGTCAAAATTTCGTCAAAATTTTGTCAAACTGTCGTTAAAATTTCACGCACTGCTGAATCATTAACAGAAAGCAAACAGCAATAATAGGCAAACATGAGCTGCATTTTAGTGGACTGTTTTCGGGCATAGGTACCTGTACTGCACCATAACCGTAATATTGCAGGAAAGTTTCGCACTCTCGAGCAATATCCGGCCATCTCCATTCGAACAGATGAACAATTGTGGTTCGATTGGGCAACATTGTGGGAGTCTGATAACCTCCGTTGACCGCTGGCAGCATCAGCAGGCCAAATATGCAGATAGTAGTGAGAATGGTCATTTCTGCAAACAGGTTAATTTCCACATTTATTCCAGCGTAATTTTCATTAGATTAGCCAAAATACTGAAAACACTGTCCGGGTGGTCCAGCTTTCTGGGGGGGGCAGGCCCCCCCCAAGTCTCAGCTCTCTATCTTACCATGACTATTTAATACAGAAATTACGAGAGATTTGAAGTCTGACCAAAACGTTGTGGACTGTCTTTGCCAGTTTCACTATAAATTGTTGAAACGAGTTTGAAGCGGGTGCTGTGCTACTTTTGCGAGGTTCAGGTTCCGGTTCCGCCGGAAAACCGGATATTTCCGGTTTTTTTGTCAAAACACCGGACAAATCCAGATTGTAGGGGTTAGGGACCCCTCTGGGGGGAGGGGGGGGGGGTGAGGTCCAGGTCTGGGGGGTGAAACCCCCGCCCAATCCAGCCAATCCTCCCCAAGCACATGTATGGTTGAGGCCTTTTTCAAATTTTCGACCGAAACCGGAAATCCACCGGCAACAAGAACTGAAAAGCTGAGAGGTATACGCCGAAGTTAGCAACTCCAACTTTAACATCCTTAATTGAAGCTAGAGTGCATAATAACTAAGAGTGTGACAACTCTACTCTATCCGATGCTTTCAAGGCCCTTAGTGGAGGTATGGTCTGCACGATAACGGCTGACTCCCCACAAATGAGTACCTAGTATGGTTTTGTGTACGTTCACTGGCTTGTGTGTTTATGTGTTGAAGCTTGAAACAGTCTAGCAGCAGTGACGACACTTTCGAGCTTCAACACATAAACATACAAGCCAGTGAGCGTACACGAAACAGTACTAGGTGCTCATTTGTGCGAGGTCACTGGGATACAAAATTGAAGCTTGAGTGCATAATAACTAAGAGTGTGACAACTCTACTCTATCCGATGCTTTCAAGGCCCTTAGTTATGAGGCGGGCGACATGGTCTGCACGATGACAGCTGACTCCCCACAAATGAGTACCTAGTAATGTTTTGTGTACGTTCACTCGCTTGTGTGTTTATGTGTTGAAGCTTGAAACAGTCTAGCAGCAGTGACGCCACTTTCGAGCTTCAACACATAAACATACAAGCCAGTGAACGTACACGAAACAGTACTAGGTGCTCATTTGTGCGAGGTCACTGGGGTACAATTTGTGGGGAGGGGGTCATCGTTGTGGGTTATCGTGCAGATCATGTCTCTAGCCTAATAAGTAAGAGAGTGATGCTTGTACGCCAACAGTGTTTGACAAAAGCAATGGAACACCCACCAAATTTCGGCCAGGATAAAAAGCCTACCACTTAAATGAAAGTTAAAGTAAAATTTCAAAAACAATTTACTCTTATCAGTTTAATCGGATATGATGTGCAGCTGTTTTTTCTCACCTGGCTTAGACTGAAAGCGGCTCGTGCAGCCAAAGTGAAACAAAAAAATGAAAAATTTGGACTAAATTGTGTGGCAAAGCACAAACAAATATTATGAACAGTTGCAATGTACTATCGAACGTTGGTTCTGCTGAGAAAATGACGGTTTTTATTAATTACACGGCTAAAATCGCTAAAAATAGTGCCCTTTTAAAAAATTGCTCTCACAAGGAGTACCCAAATTTGCTTCCACAAGGGTCAGTGAAACCTCGCATTCAGGTATGCTACTGTCATAGGTTAGTGCAAAGAAAAAGAAAATAAGGAAGGAAAAAAGAAAGAAAAGTTGCTGAAGAACAGAAATTTCAGTGACCCAAGGTAGTGACTTGACAGCAGCAGGCGGCGAAGTCAGTGTCAAAGGAAGCTCCAATGTTGTGATGCTCAATCTTTGTTTTTGGGATCGGGATAAAGACTGGCTCATACTTGCTTAGTAAAACTGGAAACTGGGTCGTGAGCCTTTTTACTCGTGTAGTCGGAGAGGACTAGGTTTATTCCGCCTTTAATGTCAGATCAGTTCATCACACCGGTCAGCGCGTGGGGATGCAGAGGTCTCCGCTTTGATGGCAGTAGGCTGTAGTGGTGTCCTGACAGACCGTACCTAATGGCTGACCGGGTTGGGGTCTTTTATTGTGAGTTCGTTTAGGGACACGAACGCGATTCCTGTAGTCAAGAAAATGTAAAAGCTGATAGGTACATACATTATGGTCTGGAAAAGAGCTTTGTAGAAAATACAGGAGTTTTGTTGTTTTCAATAATTCAACAAAAGTTTGGTTGATGTTCTTATAATTTCTATAAAAGTCCTAACTTTTGTATTTTCAACTCAATAAAAATTACTAATGTAAGCTTTCCGATAACACGCAAGAAACCGGCACCAAGTACCTAAGAACAAAATGTTGTTGCAGTTTGTTCCCGACTGTTACGTATGCGACTACTTGGCATTAACTATAATGCTACTATAAGCATATGAACAAAGTATAAGCTTTTTAACACATTTATAGTTAGTTCTTATATAACATTTCTTCCCGTTAAGCTTGAGGCCTGTTCTTCACTCTAACTTTAATCCGGTCTGAAAAATCCGCCATCCGTGCCTGGAATGAATGTCACTGGCCGTTAGCGTTGTCTTCGTGGATAGCGCGCCGGACGCGGCGCAAGGTGGCTCCATTGGTCCTGCCCCGGCGATATTGCCTTGGACAGGGAGAGGCGGTTCAACTTCATCCGAGGGGAAAACCAAAAGGTTCGGGGCTTCCACCTTAAACGGGGTTGAGTTTCGGACTTAGGCGCTGCCACACGTGGCCGCAGCTGGTCTGTGTGGCGCTTCCATAATTGGGTATCCACATTAACTTCGTAGGTGACAGCACCGACTCGCTTATGTACCATTCCCTCCACCCACTGAGGATCCTGGCTGCGGTAAGGTTTTACCCACACCATGTCTCCTGGTTCCAGGCGTCTTTTAGTCGAAGTAGAAAATCCCAGTGGAGGAAGTAAAGTATGGGGATGTAGAAGGTCCAGTTGATTGCGAAGTTTCCTGTTGAGAAAAAGCTGACTTGGAGGTTGATCTGTTGTAACATGAGATGTCACTCTGTAGGTGCGGTAGTAGAAAACTTGCCAAATGACCAGGCAACTCTTGCGTGGACGTCGGGGCCTACCTTAACGATTTCTTTAACGTTTTCACAAAATTTTCCGCCAGTCCATTGCTTTTTGGATGGTATGGCGCCGTTAAGACATGAGTGATGCCTTTTGAAGCGAGAAAAGCTTTAAAATCCGCTGATGTGAAGCTGGGCCCATTGTCGCTGACCAAGGTTTCGGGGAATCCATTTCTTGAAAAGACAGAACCCAGCTCTTTAATCGTGTCTTTGGTGGTAATTCGGCTCATCATTTGAACTTCGGGCCACCGTGAAAAAGCCATGACCATGACCATGACCAACCAAGACCTTGACCAACTACATATGGCCAAGAAAAGGCCCCACAAAATCTATGTGCACCCTTTGCCACGGCTTGGCCGGAGGAATCATTGAATGGGAAACTTGTGGCGGCGAATCTTGATTGATCTGGCAAGGTCGACAAATCTTAACAGCTGATTCAATGTCGGCATCGATGTTGGGCCACCACACGTACGATCGAGCCAGACTTTTCATTCTTACCATTCCCGGGTGTGTAGCATGCAGTATCTTTTGCGTCTGTCAAATCCTAGTGAGAACACTTGGTGGCTCTACTGTCCGTGATTCGAGCCCCCGCGAGATTTACTATACACTTTTCCAGGACACTTTTCCACCACCGCACCTTGCCTACTCATGTCCGGAGAGAGTCGTGAAGCTTCCTGGACACTTTTCCACCACCGCACCTTGCCGGCTCATGTCCTTAGAGAGTCGTGCAACGTCCTGGACACTTTTCCACCACCGCAACTTGCCGGCTCATGTCCGGCGAAAGTCAGAAAGTTTCCTGGACTCTTTTCCACCACCGCACCTTGCCGGCTCGTGTCCGACGAAAGTCAGAAAGTTTCCTGGACTCTTTTCCACCACCGCACCTTGCCGGCTCGTGTCCATTCTGTGCGACACATGTCCGCAGTCAATGGCACACGTCCATACTGAGTAACTCACGTCCATGCTGCGCGGCACATGTCCATGCGGCGCGGCACATGTAATTGTCTACATTTTGGTAGTGTCTCATCTTTATTCGGTTATCGCCTTCAAGCGCGAGTGGTTGCGAATCGTGAGTCCTGGTGAGTAGTGATTCGTAGTAGCAGTATCAGTTGAAAATGTCTATTTTAGTAGTTTCTCATCTTTTATCGGGTTATCAGCTTCAGATTAAGCTTTTGTGGTTGCGAATCGTGAGTCCTGGATAGTTTCTGCTTGACTACTGTATTCGCCTGCAGGCTCGAATCCGCGTGCAAAGCGTAGAAGTGACTCAAATCTATATTTACTATCAGCAGCTCAACTCCTATCGTACTGGCTCAAATCCGCCATGACTGACTCATGTCCGTCGTAATTGGCTCATCTCCGCAGATAGTCTCGTCTTGTCCAGGACATTTTTCCACCACCGCAACTTGCCGGCTCATGTCCGCTGAAACTCGAAAAGTTTCCTGGACTCTTTCCCACCACCGTAACTTGCCGGCTCAAGTCCGCCGAAAGTCGAAAAGTTTCCTGGACACTTTTCCACCACCGCACCTTGCCGGCTCATGTCCTTAGATAGTCGCGCAACGTCCTGGACACTTTTCCACCACCGCACCTTGCCGGCTCACGTCCTTAGAGAGTCGCGCAACGTCCTGGACACTATTCCACCACCGATTTCAGTAACTATCATCACCGGACAGTAAAGCCACCAAGTGTTCTCACTAGGATTTGACAGACGCATTTAATACGGCAGCGTGCAGTGTTTTGGGGACCACGACCTTGGATCCATACAGTAGAATTCCATTTTCTACGGACAAGTTATTTTTCTTTCTCCAGAAGCATTTCATTTCGGAATTGGATTCTTTGTCCCACGGTTCGGACAGCTTCTTACAAACCGCATTGAGTATCACATCCTTTGCTGTAGCTTCTTTAACCATCTCCGGTGTGATGCTAATTGATTCCAATGACTGTTGCACCAGCAAGGAAATTTCTTGTGATACTTTGCTTTCTTTTTCAGAAACACTGAGCGGCAACCTCGATAAAAAGTCGGCATTTCCCTTCGTGGATCGATATTGAATATCATAGTCATAGCCCATTAGAATGACTGCCCACCGTTGTAGTCTACTAGCAGCCGTTTGAGGGACCCCTTTATGGCAATGCAGTAAGGTCACCAAAGGCTTATGATCCGTATTTAACAAGAATCTTCTTCCAGCCAGGTACTTGTGAAGTTTCTTGACTGCCCAGACTATTGCCAAGGCTTCTTTTTCTACTTGCGAGTAGTCTCTTTCTGCTTTATTTAAACTGCGAGAAACAAAAACCACCGGCTTTTCTTTTCCATCCGCCAACTGTGACAGGACCGCTCCTAATCCTTGACTTGAAGCGTCACAATCTAACTTTAACGGAAGCTTGGGGTTGTAATGAACCGTCAAACTTGACTCCGAAATGGAACTTTTTAGTTTCTCAAAAGCATCTTCTTCTACCTTGCCCCAACTCCAGTTGGTATCTTTATGGCGCAAGGCGTTGAGTGGCGCAGCGATGGTAGCCATGTGAGGAATGAAGCGACTGTAGTCGTTAATTCCACCGAGAAAACTTTCTATCTCTTTTACATTGTTAGGTGGCGGCATATTTTGGATTGCTTCAACTTTCTTACCCTGCGGATGGATTCCACGTTTGTCAATAACATAACTCAGGTATTCCACTGAATCCTGAAAGAAGGAGCACTTGGTAAGGCGTCCGCGAAATCCTTTATTGCTAAGCCTGGTGAGAACTTCCTCGAGTCGCCCTTTTGAATCCTTGCCCGTGATTAGAATATCATCTAGGTACCAAACCACTCCTGGAATACCCTGAAGAACTTTATCCATTAAACTCTGAAAAATATCGGGACTTGACGAAATTCCAAAGGGTAGACGCTTCCATCTGTATAAACCTTTGACAGTATTCATTGTTGTCAAATCTTTTGATTCGTTGTCGAGGGAAAGTTGGTTGTATGCTTGCGAAAGGTCTAGTTTTGTAAACTTCTGACCTCCAATCATTGCATGGAAACATTCTTCTGGACTTGGTAGTGGATGCCAATCAACTTTTAAAGCTGGGTTCAGCGTTACTTTGTAGTCTCCCTCCACATATTCTGATGTCGCCATCTGGTTTCGGGATGTTCACCGTTGGAGTAGCCCATTCACTGCTGGAGACTTTTTCCAGCTGTCCGTCGGCTTCCATCATATCTAACAATTTACAAACTTTTTCTTTGTAAGCAAACGGCATAGGTCTAGGTTTGAAAAATTTTGGCACGGCTTCTTGTTTCAGCGATAAGTGGGCTTTATAATCCACCACCAAACCTAGACCGTCTTTAAAAAATGTATTCTTAAACCTGGACAGGAGTGACTTCAGCTCGGACTTGCTGGTGTCGATCTTGTTCATTTGAGGTTCCGATTCAAGCAAACCTCTGATCCAATCTCTTCCGAAAAGTTTCAAGATCCAGTCTCTTCCCATGAGGACAGGACAGCTTCTGTTTCCTACATAAGCCTTTAAATGATACGCTTTACCACAGTAGTTTACTTTAATCATAGCTTCACCCTTTAACGGCAATGAATGACCAGTCGCAGACTTTAACTCTTTCTTTGTCTGCTGGAGCTTCAGGGTAACTAAATGCTCTGGGATGACTGTTACCGCTGCGCCCGTGTCAAATTCCATTTTGACTGGCGTATCCTGAAGTTCTAAGCTGATCATGAACTTTGAATTTGAATTCAGATTGGGTTGAACTTTGTTGCATTCATGTAGATGCATCACATCGTCGAGAACGCAGGACAACTGTTCCACCGAACCAAAATCGTCCAAAACTTTGATCTTTGTGTAGCATTTCTTTGCGATGTGACCTGGCCTCTTGCATTTGTGACAGGTTTCTTTTAGAAAAGGACAAGCTGCAGGCAAATGGTTAGATTTACCACATCTGTAGCAGGCATGGGTGGATGTTCGAACTGGACCACTCTTGCCGCCTTTACTGAGCTGACTCGGTCGAGGACTGGTGAACTTTTTCTGGAATTTATGATTGACGGCTTGAATGTTGGAAGCAGCAGCCCCAATTTTACCAGCATCGGAGGCCGCGCACTCCATGGATTTAGAAATGGTGAATGCTCTTTCCAAAGTTAGTTCTCTTTCAGTAAGCAATTTTGTTCGGACAGTGTCACCTTTGATACCACACACGAGCTGATCTCTAAGCGCTTGTTCCAGGAATGCGCCAAAATCACAGTATTTGGCCAGTTTACGAAGTCGGGCCAAAAATTCAGAGATACTTTCCTCGACCTGTTGTTTAGCCAAGTGGAATTGGTATCGTTCGGCTATGACCACTGGTCGGGGTTGTAAGTGATTTTGGAGCAGATCCACTAGCTCCTGGAACCGTTTGGAATTGGGCTTGGCTGGGCTACATATGTCTTTCAAGAGTTCGTACGTTTTAGGACCCACCACACTCAGCAGAATTGCAATCTGAGTTCGTTCCTCTCTAATGTTATTAGCGATGAAGTATTCTTCCATCTGCTCCACGTAAGATTCCCATTGAATTGAATCAGGATCAAATGGATCCAAACGTCCCAATGTTCTTTCACCCATTTCCAAAACTTGTCAATGTTCCGTAAACTCGTCGCCAATGATATGTATGCGACTACTTGGCATTAACTATAATGCTACTATAAGCATAGGAACAAAGTATAAGCGTTTTTAAACATTTATAGTTAGGTCTTATATAACACATACATAGGTGAAGTGGCCTAAATATGGGTAAATCCGATTTAACCGCATAGAGATAGGGTAAAAAAGCTTCCTAATGAGCACCGGGGTTTCCTAATATGGGGCAAGTGGCCCCAATATGAGCACACTCTTTATCGTAGCGGCAACATCAAAGGAAATCAATCAGAACGTTAAAACGGTAGATTTTAGGTGCAAAATGACTTGTTTTGATGTCGTCACTGCCAAATAACTAACAATTAACAATTAACCATAATAATTAACAATTATACTTACTTACTAACTAATAATTATTAGTATTTAATAAGTATTAGCCATTAACATTTATAAAATGATAACTATTAACTATTAATAGCTACTATTAACTAATTAGTGATTAAATAAACAATTAATGACATTAATCAATAAATGATAATGACAACTAGTCGAAGCTTTTTCAAGGCAACTCTATAACCATTGTTATGAGGTGTTCTTGTGAATCCTGAACTAAAATATCAGTTTTCTAACAAAATTTCTATCGAATCTTAGTCAACTTAAATATTAATCACTATCGTGTATAAAATTTTAAGATAAAGGTCTGCACTGTTTGTTAAAAATCATTATTTGCATGTAAATAGCTAAGTTTTACACGAAAAAACCGATTGCCCATATTTGGGTGCCGGTACATTTTGGCCTGCCCATATTAGGACTCAAAGTGAAAAATGGCACCAAAAATAGATGTCCTGCATAAACTTTTTTACACAAAAGATAAACCTTTGACTTTTTGGGAGTATATATATATATATATATATATATATATATATATATATATATATATATATATATATATATATATATATATATATATATATATATATATATATATATATATATATACAATCTAAAAAGGATAATCATATATCTATAATAATAATATTAATTCTTGTAAAGATTGACCGAACTAAAGCCAGGAATCCTTGACGTGAAAAATTAGTGTGCAGAGGCAAAAATTTACTTTCCTGAAATTACAAAATGGCAATAATTAGAAAACAAACACTAATAAATGATAGAAAGTTCGTGTTGGAATTTGGCAGGTACATTGATAATTTAGAATCGAAAAAATTGGTAAAATTTTGTTTCCAAATACATAAGCAAAAAGTCACTGTGCCTATGTATCCGAAGTTGAAGTCGCCCATATTGTGCCCTTTCCCATATTCAGGCCACTCCCCCTACAAAATCAAGCTCGCATAACTGGTTTGCCAGGCCGGACCTATATTTTTCAAAATATCACATATTTGTTCAGTCGTCCGACGTACAATGTTTCATGCTAGTTTGTTATATCTCTTAGACCTAACAAATAAAATTACATTTAATTAGTTAGGTAAAATATTTAACAGTGTATATTTGTAAGGACTGAGCTCGAAGAATGATCAATGTGCTGTTGTGCTAGTCAACAGTTCAATTCTGTTTCGTCCAAAGCTAATGCTGGGCGTGCATGTTTTCTCTTAGATCCAAGGTTGTCTGCTATTGATTTTAATTGTGGTATTTTCCCATGATAGTTGAGTTGTGAAAGGGCAGAAACAGAAGGTTTCCTATTGAGTGAATGAAATTGCGCTGGAAGGCTACTTCCCTTCTTTTGGGAAGTAATTCGCATAGCTAGCACCTAGATACTAATTAGGAGACTACTGACGTCAGCAAGGGAACTAAATTGTCTTCGCTCATTCACCATTGAACATTCCATATTGTAGAGAAATTCATGTTCATTTCAAGCAACAGAAGGAAGAAAGAAGTAGGTACTTTACGGTCTTTGAGTATTCAAGTGAACTAAGTCATTAAGCACCGTCAAAAAACTATATACCGGACCAAGCATTATACCAATATCCTATGAAGGTGTTGAAAATCGGATAACTGTGACTGAAACTAACTCAGAAAAGTGTATAGTCAATATGTTGAATCTAATCAATTAATGTGGGGAATGTTAACCAATTTGACAACATTTCAGCCAGCTTGTGTGCGTTATGATATAATGTTCATATGCTCATGCATATTTTTGCTTAACATTCATTCAGTGTAAAGTGTTGGATGGAAGAGAGTTGACATGATTTCCTGAGTGAGTGATAGCCTGTTCTCAGAAAAATTACTTGGTTTTATATTATTATTTGGAGTTTACCATTAATTTATAAGACATGATATCAAGAGTATATAATATAAGAGAAAGAAACGCTCATACTACTATGTATATTCTAAGCGTAGGGTTGTGGGGGGGGGGGGCTGCCCCCCCCCAATCGGCCCGGGCCCCGTTTTATTTTCGGGGGCCGGTGTCGTATAATATTTTCCCTCCCATCATATTTTCACCCCCTTAGTGTATAATATAATAAAGTAATGTTAATAGTAATATTAATATATAATAATAGTAATATAATAGTAATATGACAGTAATAATAATATAAAATATATAATAATATATAATAATATAATAATAGTAATTAATATTAATAGTAATATAAAAATATAATAATAATAATAATAATAATAATAATAATAATAATAATAATAATAATAATAATATAATAAAGAAACAACACATTCTGTCGATCAACATTTTGCAATTTGAACCGTTGGCATTTGTGACGAAAATTTCTACGCTTATCCCTGGAATCACAACTAGATGGAAATGAGTTCTAATAAATAGTTTGTTATATCTTTAAATTCTTCTTGTTCCATCGCAAAACCGTTTGATCTAAACAAATAATGAGTTGAGAAATTAGTGGAAAATAATGGAAACATGGTGTGTGGAAATAGAGATAAACGGTAGGTGGTTGAAAAAATGAAGGGCGAAAATATAATGGGGTGAAAATATTATGGGGGTAAAAAATGATGAGGTTGAAAATATAATGGGGGGAGTGAAAATATTATACCTTAAGGGGGTGAAAATATGATGGGGTGAAAATACGATGGGGGTGCCAATATTATACCTGAAGGGGGTGAAAAATGAGGAGGAAGTGATTACATAATATTACACGACACCGGCCCACGGCCCAGCCCTCCTAATCGGGGGCCCGGCCCAACACGGCCCCGGTTGCCGGTGTCGGTCACGGTCCCAAAACCGGCCCTCGATTCTATTTTCTGTAGAAATTATAATATTTGCCTAGCCAACGTATTAACTAAGGTGTTGTTAGCTATTTTTAATTTTAGCTTTTGGCAAACTATAAGATTTCACTTTTATATATATACATAGCTTCTTGGAAATGATTTCTTATAAAAGTTAAAAAATTGTGGTCTCTAAACAAAGTATTTAATTGGAAATCATTTCTTATCCCAGATGCATGGAATGTATGCTGTTTGTTGGGATCTATTTTTATATTCCCTGAATCCATCTTTCACTCTTAGAGGGTCTTGTGGAAGCTATAGGAATTATTGTTTTTTACAAGAGTGATCCTGTGCCACCAGTTTTGTTTTGTTAGCATTGTTGGATAGTTTTGTTATTTTTACAGATTGCATTTGCTTTCTGCCAGATATTCAAATAGAAAAATTGCAAGAGTTTCCTGTAGTAAATCTTAAGAAACCTGTAGTTTTGCTTGCAAGTTTTCGGCAGTAAAAGACAAACCTTTAAATTTCTATTGACCTACATGTACATCTAGAAAAGGGGACATATTAGAAGTTCTAATCGAGTAGAGTATACTATGAACAGACAGAGTAGAGTAGGTTGGAGTAGAGTTAAATTAGCTCTTTTTAGTCTGTTCATGAATGTGTAGAGTTCATTTTAACCCTTTCATGCCGGGAAGGGCCATATGGCCCAAGTGGTGATTTTCGTCATTTTATTTTTGGGACAGGGTCCAGTTGCCGGTTGGCAGTCTGGAAACTTGCTCCTTTTTTCTTCAACGCGTCCACCCTATTTTCTGAAAATATTTCCACACCTGCTTGAAAAATAGAGTTTCTATAGCATTCCGCCGGCAATGAAAATTTTGATGATTTCAAGCCATGTTCGAGCACTGCATTCAAACGAATCCAAAGCTGCGGTAGTTCGTCAGCGGAAAAGCCGTTTCATCAGGTGATAGGGGAGATTCTGCGCATTAAAATAGCGCATAGTTTATTCTGCCTGAGAATCAACTCTTGCTCCTAGAAATCAATTACTTAATTTTCTGCAATGGAACTTTATCAAAAATTCGCACTTTTGCAGACTTTGACGGCTTCTAACTTTTTCTGGGTGCATCGGGGACCCTTAAATGCTTACATACGAAATGTAGAGCAATCAATTCTCTGTCGATTGGTGGCAGTCCCATCTCTCTACGTGCTCCCAGTAAAAAATGGCAGCCAAAAGTGTGAAATCGGTCATTTTCAGCCGTTAGTCCGGAGGAAATTCAGGCATCAAAGGGTTAACTCTGCGAGTTTTTAACTCCGTTAACTCTGCAGGGTTAAAAATCGAAGAGTTTAAGAGTTAAAATGTAAAGAGTTAAAATGCATTCATTCTATGCATTCGTGAAAAAATATGAAATCTTAAATTTTCCCTTTCACGATGTTCGAATTTCCAACATTTTATCATTTATCTTAAATTTATCATCAACATTTATCTTAAGGTGCTGGTTTCCTTTTGTGCAGTGCTTTTTTAGTAATTTTTTGAACCGCTATAACTTTCGCAATTTTGGGAATTGGAAAGAGCTTTATATATCGTTTTAAAGCTTATTCTCTGTACATTCACATGAGCTTACGAAACTAGCAAAATTAGCTAAAAAATAGCGAAAATTTTCTCACATTCTGACATTTCACATGAAGAATATAGACCAAAAATTTTTGAACATCGATTTCTCAAAACTGAAGAATCGGCAAAAAGTTCTTTATGTGTCGCGATACGAAGGACATATGGGCCGAGGGACGTTTTTTTGGATTTGGCTCAACAAGTCTCAATACTCCAGAAAATCCGGTAAATCTGCGATGACACGAAATTTCGCAACTTCGCATTGAGTTTTCTTGCTACTCGATACGTTTTAGCCCAAACCAAGAAAAACGTCCCTCCGCAGAAGTGCGAATTTCAGATTCTGCCAAAAATTTCCGGAATCCGTCGGGTAGTTTTTGAGAAATCGATGTTCGAAACAAAATAATCGCAGTTTTGCCAAAATGGTTTTTCGGCCAAATCTCGAGCTGAAAGCAATAAATTCCGGCTAATAGGCATTCATAAAATGTGCATTTGGACGCTGTATCGATTGAGTATAAATAAGCCAACTTTGTCCTTAACATGTGGCAGTAGTTTTGAAAAAATTGATTTCCTCAAAAATGGCCATTTTTTGACCCTAAAAACAGTTTTTTGCTTATACCGACGTAACCACTGGAGACAGCTCAAAAGTTGTAAGAGCAAAAATGTTCGTTTTCGTGTCCTCTTTCCAGCCATAGCAACCAATCCCGTGTCTTGTCTACTTACTGGGAGCCTAAGGCGAAAAACCAAAACTTTCTCATCTTTTGGCCGAAAAATACGGGACTGGTCCCAGAATGTTAAAGAGCACGGAAATAGGTTATCTTTTAAGTTTTAGCCATTTGCGTAAAGGATTAGAGCCGTATGAGTCAAAAATACCCGAAAGAAAACCAGTACCTTAAAAGGAAACTTTCAAAGTTTGGAAAATTTTTAAATAAAATGCTATTCTATTATGAGACAAGAAAAGAGGTTGATTCCATCTACAGGGGTGTCCATTCTATGAAGCTAAATCATATGTATCCTTTTGTGTAACTTTCGCAGATCAAAATTGATTTTGCTTTAATTTCGCACGGATGCGTTGGTAATTTTAACCCATCAAGATTCCCTTCCCTTCTACCAAAGCCACAACTGGTCTTGTTCAATGAAACTCCCTTCACCACGACTTCATACCTAATTTGGTTTGGGCTGGCTCCTGGTCCACACCTACACCGTTGGTTAGTTCACAAGCTTTGAGCTCAATGAGCTCAATTATTCCATCTGTTTATCGATTGTTCGAGTATAATGTGTTGTGATTCAGTTTCAGTTGTATGTCTGCGCCAATGTGCCAAGTTGAACCGTTCCCTCTCCGCACACCTGCCCCCTCCGGTCAAACTCTACTGTGATAGTTCAAGATAACCTATTCTAAGGAATACTACATAACAGGATTCGATCCACCAAACATTGGCGTTTTCAATATTTTCGACCAAGCCGAGTTCTAATCTAGTCAATTTTACCACTGTCAACCTTTTATTTTATATATAGTTGGCAAAGTAGGGGAACCATGGTTAGTGTTGTTGACTATGTATGTAGATCAACCGGACTTTCCCAGCCGTCCCAGCCGTTTCCGCATGGCCGACATTTTGAATACTGCCAGATTTTCTGAAAACAGCTACATGGTGGCTTGCACATCTGG
This sequence comes from Trissonchulus latispiculum, assembly GCA_030248195.1. Taxonomy (NCBI): domain Eukaryota; kingdom Metazoa; phylum Nematoda; class Enoplea; order Enoplida; family Ironidae; genus Trissonchulus; species Trissonchulus latispiculum. Next base: position 15,206 of record JASAND010024462.1, read on the forward strand.
CACTACCAGGCAAGCCTTACCCAAGAAAGTTACAGGGCCACTCGTATTTTATCTGCAATTGCGTGCGTGTGCTGAACTTTGAATGACATGCTTGGTCCAACTCATGCAATATATGCCTACCTTTGAGTTTGGAGTTGTAAGCATTCACTTGCTTACACATGTGGGTGTGTAAGTATCACATCCTCCCAGAATCCTGTTTTGCCATCCCCCCCAAATTTGCCTCCAGCAAATATCTGGCGCGAAGCTTTACCAATCGAATGAACTGGCCAATAAGATCAGCTGAAAAAGGCTGACAAAGAAATGAAGAATAGGAACAAGAAACTGTTCTTGTCTTCTGAATCAGTAAGCGCAGAGAAAATGCCCTCTTCAATTCCTTGGAGGAATCTACTCTGAAACTAACCAAGAAACCCAAAAACATTGGCTAATGGAACTTAATGTGTTACTTGTGTACCTTGTCCATATATTGTTTCTCTTCCTCCCTTCTCCACTGCGTACCCCTCCCTCTTCATTTCTATAGACTTCATTGTTTAACTGGTCGGTATTGAGAGCTCAGCATTCCAGAATAGGTATACACCTAGCTCTTAAGGTATACAGGATAATTTTGATGCCCAGTTATGTGTCTGCAGCTGTTTCCACATTATGTAGGCAGCCAAATAGATTCCAAACAGGCGTCTTTGTATCTCCAATTTTACTTCTATGGAATCATTTATTCTGTATTATAAGCTTTAATCTGCGAGATTTTCACTGTTCAAGTAGCATCAAAAAGACTGGCATCAAAAACATCTTTAACCACTTTAAGCATCGGCTGAACTTCTTTTCGAACATTCGTTACATTGTTGACCGAAACAGTCGACTCTGACTTGAATAAGTTGAACCAGTTTAGCGATAGCCAGTCACGACCAAGCAGCGACGGGCCTGTACCTCGGGAAACCACCACCGACATATCAGGAAAAGTTTACCCTGACAAATTACTGACACTTTAGCCTCCCCCAAAACCTTGATATTCTCCCCAGTAAACGTCTTTATTCGGATAGCAGACCGTTTGAGGGTTCTTGAAGGGGAAAAGAAAACCAGGTCCGTTCACTGATACTAACAGTTACCGTTAGAACCACCAGTGCGCCACTGTTAGATATTAGCGAAAACTCAACAAAACAGGCGTTTACTACAGCAAACGTAGTTAAACTCAGTAGTACTTTATGACAGCTGGCATACTCTATGTATTATGAGCTCGCTACATACGATGCGCGCTATCGGCTGACCCCCCCCATAAATCAGACCCCCCTCACCCCGCCCCTATACATGTACGGCGTCCAAACGGGGGGTCGGGCTCGTGCTTGTATATTTTGTACACAGATGTGTAAATCATACGAGCTTAAACCCCATACACAAATTGGGGCCCCGTCAAGTTTAACATGTAAGTATACTAACATAGACCCCGACCCCCCGTTTGGACGCCGTACATGTATAGGGGCGGGGTCAAGGGGGGTCTGATTTATGGGGGGGGGGGTTAGCCGATAGCGTGCAGAGGATGTATAATACATAGCGTATGACGCTTGTCATACTCTTATGTATTATGTACTGTTGGTCTAACGTAAATAACGTTTTTTAGAAACAACTACAGAACAGCTGAACCTCGAAGCTAAAAGAGTATGGTAGCAAAAATAACTGACTCGTGGGAAAGTGTGCGAAGAACTGGTCATGGCTTGGTCTGATGTTAGCGGAAACACATCGTTTATATGCATACATATATAATACACATACGTATATATATTGCACTATGAAATTGTATAAACACTGTCGTGTAAGACAGCTGGCCCGAAAGGCCCGAGAGGCTTGACAGGCCCGACAAGCCCGAGAGGCCCGAAAAGCCCGAGAGCCCCGAGAGGCTTTTCGGGCCTCGGGCCCTGTCCGGGCCTTGCACACGGAAACCGTGCCGGGCTCGGCCCGATTCAGGCCCGGCCCGAGGCCTAAGGTTCAACTCAAGGCCCGCGCACAACTCTGACCAGAAGTGAAAGTTAGTCCAAATCAAACATAGACGTGGCGTGGGAGAAAGGGGAAGCGAGGTTACAAGCAATATCTTTAGTGTGGCTGCCCAATTTAGCAATTGAGGTCTTAGAATTTCCTAGGAATAGAGGGAGGCAAAAGAGTCTCTTATCAGCCATAAGTGTTTCTTTCCACAGAGCAGATCCACTTCCTTTCCCAGTATGTGTATCACTCTACCCATTTTCTTACGACATAACTTCTCGCCGAAAACTTTAGTACGTTCATCAAAATTATATTCAGGGTTTATCATGGGCCAGTCGACAAAAGTTTATAATTAACATAAATACTGTTCAGTTATAATTTTTAAGTGGTAAATGGTAGGGTTGTTCCGACAAGAAATTAACCGGGCCGGCTGGGGCCCGGGCCTAAGTTATCAGCCGGGCTAGTCCTGGGCCAGCACCTCGGCTCGGAGCAAAGTCGAAGCCCAGAGCCCGCTACCAGGCCTGGCCCAAAGCCCGGACCCGCTCCTTGGCACGGTTTTAAACCCCGGGCCCGGTAATAGGCTCGGACTCCGAAGCCCTGGCCCTCTACTAAGCGCGGCCCAAAACCCGGGTCCCAATGTCCCAAAGTCGCAAACTGAGTCAGGCAGGCCCGGTGAGCCCGGCCTCTAAACGGGGCCCGGTAGCAGGCCGGGCTTTCAGCCAGAGCCGGGCCGGACCGGGGCCGGGACCGACACAAAATTCTCCGGGTCCCTGCCTAAACTACGCCGGCCCGGCCCAGGGCCCGAAGCCCACTACACAGCCCGGGTATGACCCTACTGAATGGCACTGTAAGTGGTTCGATCCCTGGCAACTACAAAAGCTTCTTAGCTCTCATCAACTCAACGTCCATTCCTAACTGGTAATTGCATAAATAAACATCAGCTTGTATCTATGGCAATCCTGATCCTACTTCTGTAAATCCAGGGATAAGTACCATTAGTACCCCAAGAAAATCCATTGCTGTTACAGATAACTCACGTTTTCAGACTATGTTTCTAGATAGATATTATCACATATATATGTAGTTAGCGTGTGATGATTTTTTCTGTTCCCTGAGCTTTACTACTGAGTCTAGGTACTAGTTTAAACCATAATGGGAAGAGTAAGATTTGTGCTCTTCCTAATCTGATTAATCTACGACATGCTGGTGGCGCGTATTAATTGTGTATATGAACGCGGTTAAACTTAAAAACTAGTGCAGAGTACTATCTGCGGAAGGTTCAGCTTAACCAGTTGCCGATCAGTTTATTCTTAAAATATTAGCGGTCATTCACTCACACTACTGCTTTGTTAAGGTGCAAGTATAGTCTCAATTTTCTATCTTTTGTAAGGCGCTCAGAGTTGAAATTTCTGCCAAAATTCGTCATTTCTTTCCACATTTTCATATTCTTTTGATAATTTCTTATTCATTATCCATTCGAAAGTCGCCAAAGTTGGCAGACACCTCGTCCCATGTCTGCGCAAAAAATGTGATGAAAACAAATGCTTCAAAGTTGACTTTTCTGTCGCGTCGTCCTTAGACATGTGCAGGGGGCGAAATGGGGCTGAGGCCACGGCTAGCGCCGCCGTAACACGGATTTTTCTCATGTTTTTTCGATTCATGTAGATGCATGATCAATGATTCCGGAGCATAGGCTTGAGCACTTATGTATGCTCGCTTCACTTGTTTGCTGAATTTTTGATTCTTGTGCTGAGTACGTAGTTGTATCTGCAGAAAGTTCATTGCCAATCAGCTCATTTCTTAACATATTTACGGTGACTCACCTACACTTACACTACTGATATGTTACTTACTATTATGCATGAAACATCTTTATTTGTCATTCTGGCCGCTTGGCCTTAAAGCCATAAATATTTCAAACTATGTGGAGAAAATGAAAATGAGGAAAGTGAAACTCAGTAAACTCACCATTTTTTCATTTCTTTCTCTACTGTAAAAATTTCCTAATGAATTGACTCTGTATGACATTTGAGACCCCGGATTGCATCTGCTGTAGTTTCGGTCTTTCGCCTTCCATCAAGTTTAGAATTGTTTTTGTCCTCTTTCTTCAATCTTTATGCTAAGTAGCCTCTATTCAAGTCACGCACCATTCGAGTCCAACTTTGACGATTATTTTCCAAATTTAGAGACCCAACTTTTGCCCCCATACACAATTAACTTTATTCCTAATGGCACATTCTTTGAATTCGGGACTTCTCTGTTCACAGTTCAGACATGCTATATACAACTGCAACTACTGCTAAATTCCCCTAGTAAATAATAGGAATCTTGGGAATTTTAGTTAACTGATATGAGTAGAATATGATAGTGTTCTGTGTTGGTTAATCTTTAATTACCTGACTGCTGACTTTCCTAATTTTAAGTATTATGATACCAAAGCGGATGTCATTAGTGGATATGGCTTAAACTCTCCATTTTAGACAAACTCAATCCGGTGTTGTGACCTGGTATTTTTCTTAGCAGATTTGAGCGGTGAAATGACACTAAAACGCGCTTTACGTAGTTTAATTAAGGCATTTGTCAAGTCTGTATTAGCACGCATCAAGGAAGGAAGACCACTCCTTGGATTATCTGAGAATATTGTTAGCACGACTTTCTGTCCCAGTCGAGTTCAGACGTTTAACCCAGAGTTGGAAGTGTACCCTCAGGCACCCGCGGGTCGTCTTCCAATTCAGTTGGCACCCTGAAGGTTGTTGTTGGGAGTTGTTCTGTTGTATAATACAGCCTTTGTGATTAGATCATTCCAACTACAGCTTAAATCTTCGGGCAAAAACTACAGTTTATTTTTGAATTAGGAGTAATTGCCATAATAGCATGAGGCCAAAGCTTTTGCGCTTTCGTACTAAAAATTTTACAGATATAGCTTTCCCAAAAATAATGCCAAATTGTTCATTGAGATTGGCATTTGGAAAAATTACGATTACTCTTGCTTTTGAGTTGAAGTTAAAGCTTCTGGCTGTGACGGGGCCGTTGGTCGGGTCGAGAAATTTCCTGAGGGTACCCGAGGGTTACGAACTGGTGTGTGGCCATCCAACTTCGGTTTCAACACTCTCTTGAAATTTGAGGACATCTGGCCAGTATTTAGAGATGTTGACGTGATGTTCCACTTTTAACCATCTCTTTGAAGGTTTCTCTTTCTCAATGTCCGCGTAGTATTTGTAACTAAAATGTTATGTAGACAATCATGTAATTAGACTAAAGTCTAACACAAAAATGTATATACAAAACCTGTAAGGCCTCAAGTGAACTAAATATACGTCGTAGCCCATAGTACCATAAATTTTCGGAATCCTTGCTGCGAGATGAACATTTTTATAAAATTTAAAATTTTTTAAAATTTCAAAAATTTTAAAATATCGGTTTTTCGGAGAATTTTTTCGGACCGTTCAAGATATTCAGCTCATTCTTTCAGAAAAATTTTCTCGTCCCAAACGCATCGATTGACAGCAGAACGAAAAACATCGGTTGAGAAATGTGTATTTTATTCCCAAAATTCGTTTTTCCATTTTCTTTGATGTTTGATTGAACCGTTGAGCGGGTCGCGAGTAATAACCAGTCAAAGCCGCAAAAGGCGGCAAACATCAAAGAAAATGGAAAAACTACTTTTTGGAATAAAATGCTTATTTCTCAACCGATTTTATTCATTCTTGTGTCAATCGATGCGGATTCGGATGGGAAATTTTTTTCTAAAAGAATGAGCTGAATAGCTTGAACGGTCCGAAAAAATTCCCCCAAAAATGGATATTTTTAAATTTTTAAAGTTTTATAAAATATTCATCTCGCTGCAAGGGTTCCGAAAATGTATGGTTTTATGGGGTTACGACGTATATTTAGTTCACTGGAAGCCTGAATTTCCTGGAGTTCACTGGAAGCCTGAATTTCCTGGAGTTCACTGGAAGCCTGAATGAAGTTCACAGATTTTGTAGTCACATTTTTGTGTCAGACTTTAGAATTCACTTTGTCGAAAAATATCATCGACGATCCATTCCAAAATCAACTGACTATATCATTTGTAATTGTATCAAGCCCATGAAGCAATGGTACAAATCTTTGTGTTCTCAAAATTTCCATGTAATTTCTTAATACTTTTCTTCTATAATTTTCATAACTAATATAAGCTTTATAGTTTCATTCTTTCTTGACAATCCCCGCCGGCATTGGCGGAAAATAAAAGCGTTCGTTCATGCCACTGACTGACAGATTGCCTATGGTCATTTCCAAGGGAATCAGGTCCATGCTTCATGTTCATTATATACAATTACAAGTGAAACAGTCAGCTGGTTTTGAATGGATCGTCAATAATTTTTTTCAACTCACTTCAAATCAAACATATAGTTTAATATGAAAATTGTGGACGAGTGACTGGACTTTCTGTAGGAATTTAAATGGTCCCAAATAATGCAGTCTAACGTTTCTGTTTGATAATTTTCATCCTACTATATTGGTGGAACTGCGAAAGCAAGGGAGTGAGTCATGCGGCGAGGACATCAACGATTTGATCGCCTCTCTGAATTCACGATTCAATCCGCAATGGCGCGGAGTCTCTTCACTATTGCCTTCCTACCACAACATCGACCTCCGCATTTTCAATTCTCTCAAGTAGGACTTAATAATCATTTGCATTTTGCGACGAAATTAAGGTATGTAGCTCATAACCTTTGTAGGCTGTATCCAATCCATTGATTTTTTGATGTCAATTGACGGGAATGGTCAGGTTCATATTTTTAATGTCGTTTTTGGCTAGGAGCCTTTTCCAGAATGGGTTAAACAAGTTAAACTTAACTCGATCTCTTTCGCGAATGGGTTAAAAGAGTTAAATTTAATTCGCCGAGTTAAGCTGAATTAAAACTTCTAACCCTTAGGTCATTCGCTAAGAGTTAACTCTTTTAAATCTACTCTTTTCATGAATGAGTTAAAATTGACTCTTTTAACTCGCTCACGACCTTTTACATTACTTCTCAGCACGCGGGTTAAACGAATTAAAATCTTCTATCCTTTGTACGTTGTTATTGCCACATTTTGCGCGTATAATACAGCTTTAAACATGACAATACAACCAATGAAAGGGCAACACATAATTTTTTTGGATGGTTCATAATGCATCAAAATTACTTAAGCATTTGCCACTCAGGTCGGCATTCTTTGAAAAGGGCTGCGAAGCCTTGGAAAGAATTGCTGAAGCAGTACAATTGAAATGTTGGTCGAACTGAAGATGACTGTTGAACATAGGAGGCCAGACGTCGTCGTTATTTACGAAACATGGCTGAAACCTAACAAAGCTCATTGGGCCAAAGAACTACCAGTGCTACCGGAGGGAACGGCCCAACAGCCACGGTGGTGGAGTTCTACTGTGGGTCCGAGACGAACTGCAGCCGGCTCAAGTAGATCTCCCAGCAACCACCTTGGAAGCCGTAGCCTGTAGCTTCACCGTGAACAACAGGGAGCTCCTTATGGTCTGCACCTACCACCCTCAAGGAGGCGAATGCATTGACGAAAACCTGCTCAACTGGGCAGAAGCCAACTATCATGACATAATCATTGCTGGTGACCTCAACGCCAGCAGTCACTCCTGGTCACCACATGCAGACGAAAACAGAGCCGGCCAACAACTCAGAACACTCTTAGAAGACAGCGAGCTGTCCGTTCTCAACTTTCCGGGGCAGACCACAAGACCCAGTGCCAGAGGGTCTACTGTTAACCTGATCCTGACCTCCGAAGCCGTCCGCTCATGCGGTAGCGGCACCACGGTGGGCGAACCCATCGGAAGAAGCGATCACCTCACGGTATGGGCAACGTTCAACATGGCTGTTCATCGGCTTCCACCACCTGAACCAGTCTTCAGGTGGAACAAGGCCGACTGGGACCGCTACGCACTGAACCTACACAGCCTCATAGAAAACCAAGGACTCAGAGAAAGAGTGCTGGACCCGAACAAGGATAGCACAGCAACAGTTCAAATCGACAGTTATGTGACAAAACTCGAAGAAGCCGTGATGACTGCAGCCAATGAATGCATTCCGATGTTTGTACCCAAGAAAAGGGAAGGCTTCCGGCCAAGTCAAGCTCTGATGGAAATGATTCAGCCCCGCCGCGCGGTCAGGAGGGAGCTAAGTCGAAGACGTGTATACGCCGAGACGTCAAGATATCGGCGACCCAGCCCTCAGGCACCTGCGCAATCATCTGTGCAGATCCATCAAGCAGACGTTAATCGACGAGAAGCGCGACGTATGGCACCAACACACTTCACGGCTGACCCAGCATGACATCAATGCTCTGTGGAGCACAGTTCGGGGACTCAACAATGCTGGTGCACCAAGGTCAATTCCGACCTTGGAAGCTAAAAATAGTAACGGATCCAACATCTACCTCAGAACCAACGAAGACAAGGCCGAAGGTTTTGCAAACTACCTCAACACCATCTTCCGTGACCAGGGATCCCAGCACTTCTACGAAAACAACAGAAACTCAGTCAACACCACGGTGGAGGTACGGAAACATGTCTTCACACAGAAAACGTGGACAGCGACGTCAACCGGAAAAACGCTTAATCCGGTAGATCAAGACGAAAGTCATCCAGTCTGCGAACCAATCGCAGAACCGGAAGTCCGAGCTGCCATTAAGTCTACCAAAAATAAATCACCGGGCAGAGAAGGCATACGAAAATCCATGATATATCACGCGCCTGCCAACTTCATCACCTGCCTCCCCGCCGTCTACAATGCTTGTCTTGACGTCGGCTACCACCCAAGTCGGTGGAAGCACAGCGTCATCAATATGGTCCCCAAGCCTAGAAAGATCCCTGCTTCTATCCAAGGCTACAGACCAATCACTCCGCTCACTGCTGTCCCTGCTTGGCAAGACGCTCGAACGAATCTTAAACAGAAGGGCGTCTAAGTGACTCGAAGACAACCACGATCAAAAATTTGAAACTGAATATATGTTGCTATGGATCACATCTCTACAAAAATTAAGAACCCCAGAACCCCAAGAATCCTCATGAAAGTAAAAGCCCCAAGAAAAACAAGTGGTAGATGAGAACGCATCAAAACGTAACTTTTATCTTGAAATGGGCTAATAATTTTAGTAACTAATTTTTTATTATTTTAAGTAATCAAATTTACTTTATCATAAATTTTAAATACATAAATAAATACTTTACTGTATCAAATCAAATTTACCTTTGGGCCAAAATTTTTGGAGGGAACTTAAGTTTCATCGGTTGGTCAGATTGGTCAAATTCTGATGTGGGCGGAGCATTGTGGTGGCTTCTGCTGTGAATGCTTTCGTGTGCTTTTTTCCTGTACTGCCACACCCCCGTTGCTTTCGCGAGGAGGAGTTACGCCAGACCAAAATTTTGCATGGGTTCACGGTCTGGCGTTGAATAATTGCATAAGCAATTACCCGAGGCGAAGGCAAGGCTACTGCCGGAGCAGAAATGATCACGATGCTTTAACTGCATCGTAACACCCGTCAGCTCCATCCAAGGGGTTTCCCCCCTGCACGGCCAACTCCTTGAAAAACTCGGATAAAACTGATACAATTATGGGGGGGATTTCTGATACTGTCATATCAGACCTATACAGAAATAATTTGATTGTTACCGGCTGGCAACAGACAAGTTTGATACTTGGTATCGCGCGTAAATACCTGGATGAATCCTTCGGATTCCAAATTACATGTTTGCGGCCTGCAAATGCAGAGGCTACCTTCTCACCTCAGGACGGCCTAGGTGAATGCGTAGTAGTATATTGTGTAAAGTTAGGTGTAACTAATTTATAAATCACTTAGATTATTTTAAATTAGATTATTTTATTATTCATAATAGACACAGAGGGACCTTTTTCACCCTCCATGCCTATTGCTTTATGGTTTTATGGACAATTATTAAATTTAAATTGCTTTAAGCTCTTAACGTAGGGCTTAACAGGTTCTGGCTCTTATTTCAACCTTACCTAGAAATTCTAAGAAACTAGTTAGAATGACCAATTCCAATTTACATGACCAATTTCCAATCCAATGACCAATTTACAGATATTCAGACTTAGCTTTATCCCAGGAATATGAAGTGAAATATTCTTTATTTGTAATCCAGCCAGCTATGCAAAGTACCACGTCCAACCATTTTCCAGAAAAATCCTGTCCATCGAATATCATGAATTCCCATACTTTTACATTGGCATAGCACACACATTCTTCTGATTCGTAAATTGGCTGTGATAGTTATTGTGATTAATTAATTATCTCAACAGAAAAATTTAAGAGACAGAACACCGGCAGCCGTGCACAGAAATCACTAACCTTAAAGCCGTGGTTACACTTGACAATCTTGTGACAACGCGTTGCGACAACGGCAGTTGTCTACCATAGTTGTTAGTCGTGACAACTAGAGGTTACATGTGACAACCGGTCGCGACAACGCACACTTACTGTTGAACCAACGCTATGTTTACTATTGCGTTGTCACAACGAAATCGGGCATGGTCGCAATTCGTTGTCACCAGTTGCCACAACGTTTTGTTACTGGTTACACGAACAACGTCGTGACAATACTGTAGCAACGGCCATTGTGACAACGCGTTGTCACAAGATTGTCAAGTGTAACCACGGCTTAAGTCATTGCATGCCCGAGATTAAAACGCTGAAGCTGAAGCAACAGTAAACATTCGACAACCCTCAGAACTATTATTATAGACAAACGAAGAGGCAAGAAGCAGTAGCTATAAAATTTTGGCTTTGACAATTCGATATTAAAACTGTTTCTTGACCACTATTTAAAGCCAAGACTCCTAATGGTTAATTTATCAAGCTATACTGCTAGTCTGCTTGATTCTTATCCAAACTGTTTCAAACTAAAACTATTTTATAATATGAATGAAGAATCTGTTTAAAATTCTAAATTAGTAAAACTTATCATTGAGTTTCTCTCTTTTGGTTTGATTACCGAAATTTAAATTGAATGTAACATTAACTTCGCCAAAATGTTAATTTGCAAGTCAAAAAAGTTCGAACCTATCTTTTTAACCAACCATCTTTCAGCTTCGTATAGGATCGAATCCTTTCTTTCGTGTGCTTTGACTGGACTTAATTTGACTTTGACTTTAACTTGACTTTACTTGACTTGAATTGACTTGACTTGACGTAACGTGACGCGGCGTTATGGCTGTGAACTAGGCTTAATAAAGGAGGGACAAAAGCGGACAAAGAAGGCACCCTCGTTAACACCATAGGATAACGTGTATAACAGAAGATAGATACTATCCTTGGACGAAGGGGGAATGCTAGTCGGGAGAATACTCTCGATCAGAAGAGGTATAGAGAAGATATCGCTGTCATTTTGACAACAAATTCCTAAGTTTAAGCAAGCATATCGAGTCCTTCAATCGCTAAAAATAGAGTATAATTTCAAATATTTTAGTAGTTTGTAAAAATATTTATTCATCTTTCTCCAATATTCATCTTTCTCCTGTTTAGGAGCAAGCCTTATTCGAACTCGGGGTCGGTTGACCCCGAATCGAACCCATAAGATGTTAGGAGTCGTGACAATATGACGACATGTATAGTTTGACTGAAAAGGTCGTGGTTGGACATTAGCAAAGTCGTGGTTGGACCATGGGAATCATTTCCAAATGCTTCACCAATATTGTACATTCTTTATAAGGGGCTGGAACACGACATTTTTCCCAGGAGTCGCACATTTATGACTCATGAGTTTGTTCCCTAAATTTGCGTCCCTTCTGCTAAAAGAAATTCCAAAACCCATAGGTTTGCTGGAGAGTATGTAGTTGACTGACTGTGACATAAACTTAAAATCTGTCTGTACCAGTGTGTTAAAACAAACACTTAGTAACTACTGTTAGATGATCTAGTGTACCAGCTGCTAGCTTTCCGTGTTTGCTTGCTATTAAAAAGAATTGAACTACCTGTTCCATTAAACTTAACACTGCCATTGTTCAAAGATTCAACACTGCTGTTCAACTTTTCAACTTTTCAACGTTCAACCCTTCAACTCTGTTCAGCATTTAGTCCTGTGCCTCTACTCGAACTAACGAGCATAAACATAGGGTGCCAATACCATCTAATAAATAATTATTAGCACAACAAATCTACATCGTAAAATAGTTATGGAACCGTCAGGCAGCACTCTCGGTGCATCTGGCATGCGCATATGAATTTATGATAATGCCTTGAGACTGCATTAATATATAGAAAATATGATGGCAATTCTATGTTATTACATCGAGAAAGAGGTGCTGCAATTTACAAATAGTAGAAGCTGGGCACATTGTTAAACCATTTTTAGTGGAGGCAGGATATTTTTATCCGTCATCAAATCTTATTTATGTATGTAGGTATATTCACCCTATTTTATAGGACTAATGAGTATTGCAAACTTGCAAAGTTTGCCAACATGTATATTAAGCATACGGAAATAAAGAAAATTTGTTCATTTAGTCATTTTTGGCTTGCATTTTGCTAGCTCTAATTATTTGGATCTGACACTTCTGCAAGTAACATTTATATGAAAATATTGTTTGTCCGTATTTGTTGTAATTGTATTTGAACTTATATGTGTTAGCCTATTCTAATCTGTACTATCTGTTTCAGTTGATGCAAGAAGTGAACCATTTGTTGGCGGCGTATCGTCAGTTGTTGCTGCTGGTGGGTCCCTCTTCTGGTGTGGACTCAGTTCAGCTCCGTCAGGATATACACTCCACTCGACAGCAGTGCCTCCGTTGTTGTGATACTGCCAAGAACTATGTGCTTCCTCAGCTCAAATCGTAATAAATATAGCCATACATACCCATATTAGAATTGCATACTCATATTGTTCCATGCTTTAGAGAATTTTATGTCGAAGTGAATCTTCAGTTAACAATTATTAATGAATATATAAATTTTCTGTCTTTGGTTTTGGTTTTGATCTCGTATGATGTTTCTGCAGTGTTATGATGTGTGAATTCATTGTCTTTATCTACTCTAATTCGGTCTAAAAGAACCGAATATACAAGCAACAAAATTAACTGGTAGAACTGCTAAAGAAGCTGACCAAATGTCAGCTGGCACTTTCATCTTAAAACTTGCTACTTCCATTTACGTAGTTTGAATCGAATCAGTTCATACCAATATAGCTGAAGCCCAGTCATCCACTCCAAACACTTCGATACTGGAAACAATTTTTCTTCGTTAGATCCACGTCAGATTTTAATTTCAGAGAGAACGTGGAGCATGGGGACTTCACTAAGCAAGCCACTCAGTTCATCGGGGCCATGAACGCCTTTGTGGTGGAAATGAAGAAGTCCAAAACACTGCTCACTTCATTCCCTTCTTCTTCTTCAATTTCTTGCAGTGGCCAAACAGGTTCGTTCTCAGATCTATATTCATTTGATGTCAACGGAGGTCCGTGGCGGGGTTTCACTTTGGATGGTACAACTTCGAAATATAGTCGGTGTACTCAGTAAAATCAATATTTTATTTATTTAAAAATTTTAACCGTGGTGACAAAGGTTTTGTGCCTTATTGCTTTTTTGTTATTTATTTTTATTATCTATTTTTTATGCTCGGTCGCGCACTCGGATCTTCCCGCACGATGAACGTACAGTTCTGTGAAATGTGAATGCACTAAAACCATGCTACAAAGTATACTTGACACTCGTCACTTACATATTATTACTTTAGTTGTTTTTGTTACTTTTGTCGTCGTCTTTACCTCCGACCCGGCACGCAGGCCGTTATGCAGGCCTCTATTGCAATTGGTGAAACCCATTCTTTCCTTTGGCAGCGACAGTCTTTTATAAAGGCGTGTGCCTCAAGTCTAATAGACTTTTAACTTGATTTCTCTCTAATAGATTTTGAAATTTATTTCTAATTCTAGCTTCCATTCCATTTTTTCAACTTGTTATCGCTTTTATTTGCAGTAACATTTGCGTTTGTTTTCTATGCTCTCTTTCTCTGATTCAGGTGTTCGTGTAGATACCGGGAAGCCTTCATCCACAGGCGGCGGTGTTGGAGTGTCACCACTTCATCAACAGCAACAACAGCAACAGGCCTCATCCAGCCCGAGTCATTCTCCAGGAGGAACCACAATCCCCATCCATCAGATCTCCTCATCCTCTGCTGCTCAATCTAGGTCTACGCAACCTCCCAACGAAGACATCCGAAATCTATCACTGCAAGTGTTATTGCTTTCCAAGTTTTATAGGCAGCGCAGAAATGATTTTTCATTTTTGCATTACACAATTGCTTTTTGATGTTCCTCTTTTTGCTAGTGGTTTGTTTATAACAACAGAGGTCGATACGACTTGTTATTAAAGCTCAGATACTTGTTATCTTTAAGAAAAAAACAGCTGTCGGATCTGTCTTGTTAGCTGAAGACACTTACATATTACAGGAAGGAAAGTAATGAGTGTTTTGATGGAGAGCTTGGAATTGTTTCAGCAAACACTCCTCTAAGCATAATTGAACATAATAAAAAATCATTCGCCACACTATTGTACAAACATTCACCTTTAACCATCTATTTTCTCCAGCGAGTTAATTTAACAGAGTCCTTGTAGCAGAAAGAAAGTGACTTACTTCACAGAAAAACAAGCAAAACATCCGTTCCGTTCCTTAATCATTTGACGTATTTATTTGTGTGCTTTTAGAGATATTGAAGAAGCAGAATCATTGCTTGAAGATTTAGAAAATGCAATAACAGTACACTTTTCAACACGTAAGCGCTTACAAATGTTTTTGCCTTATTTGCATTGTTATTATTTTGTGTTACACTCATATCAACATTAATGGTGTTGTGAATGAGGTGCATACAAAGAACAGATCCACGCCCATCCTCAACATATTTTCCAAGTGAAGTATGTTTACCACCGACCAGGATGTTAGCGTCCCTCTGGCTAAAACCTCCTCTCCATACTTGAATAGAGAGCAGAGCATACATGTGCTTGGGGGGGGGGGGGTTTGGCTGGGGTTTTCACCCCCCCAGACCTGAGCTCACCCCCCCCCAGAGGGGTCCCTCACCCCCCCCCAGAATCCGGATTTTTCCGGTAAAAAACCGGAAAATCCGGTTTTTCGGCGGCCTTCGGCCGCCCTTCACCCCCCCCAGAACTTCCCCTCCTGCACATGTCTGGAGCAGAGCCCTAAATTTAATTGAAATTTGATGATTCTGTTTACATTTTGCAAATCAAGAGGATGGAATCAATGCAGTAAGGCAAGCGCAGATAATAGTATAGGAGTATACCCTATGAACTTGCTAAGGTGAACCATGGCTGCCCTTCATTAGATTCTCTTTCATCTAACAAATCAGTGGCACCAGATATCAGGTGAAAATTGGTGAAAGAAGAAAATTTAATTCAATTAGTGTGAGGAGATACGAGCATATACATACACCTGGTACATTTCGTTGGTTTCATAGATTAACACAGGGTTTGGGAGGGGTCCAAGCAAGCACCCCGCCCCCCTGCCCGTAGATGGTACTAGTCTTTCCGCTGTCAGAGACAAGAGGTAAGATAAATTAGGCAATTAGTTAGCTAAATGTAGGACGAAAAATAATATGAGCTTTCCAAAGCAACCAAAAACCAGATCCACCAAACAGGGATAAGATGTTTATTTTTGAAAACTGAATTCTCAAAAAATCTTCAATTTTAAGAAATCTTTTAATCTTTGGTGAACTTGTATGAAACTTAAAGTGTATAATTAAAAGTTTATTTTGGAATTATGTTTGTTCGGGTCTTGTGTCTTTAGGCTTGGGTTACTTTTACACCTTAGCCCTTGTTCCCGACAGCAGTAGAGTGTCAACCAGATATGGATTTTTCTCCGTCTTTTCGTTTTTCAACCAAAGTTTTCGTTCTGTCCTGTCCCGTCTTGTTTGTTGCCATCTGTTTGTCCCGCCCCCTGGGATCCCGCAAACTTGATAATGCCTGTCCTGCAAAATCCCTCATTAATTTCTTAATTTCACATTCACTAAAAAATTAATAGTAATTAATAATTGAACACGAAATTTTAGAATACGTTTGTACAGTTATGTAAACTTTGTTTTATTTATTTTTGTTCGCTATGACGATAACTCAATACGTAATTTAAATATTTGTTCGATGAAACAGAAAACATTTTATTTCCACTTTTACGTGCTGAGCTGAATAAGGTTATTAAATTAAAAAGTTCCTAAAAAATTCTAATTCAAATAAGTTCGATACGAGTTAAGCGAAGACAAAGCTTTAATGTAAAGTGTAAGAGACAGATTTCGAACTTGAAAAACTAAAATTAGAAAACTACCGCCATCTTAATTTTTCTTTCAAGTTTTCCCTCACAACGATAAGCTACATATTCTTTCGCAGGATTAACTGTAATAAGCAAGATTTTGTGGAAAAGGTTAAGTTTTTGCTGGACGGACATTTTCTAAAACTATAAACTTGCTGCAAATTATTTATTATGGAGTACTTACTTGCTTACTACAGAAAACAAAACGTGCAAAACATTGTCTGAGTGCGAATAGACAATAATTGTCAATATTATTGTTAAACAATTGTTCAAAGATATTTGACGAACTTGGTTTCATATTGTGAATTGTTAGTTTCAACACACATCCTATTTGGCATTCTTTTCTGCATCTGTTTCTTTTTACTGCTGCGCCTCAGCTGCTGCTGAGACACTAGCTACCTGAACTAAGCTTGACGCGCGGACCAGCGCAGTAGTCGTTTTTAGGACCTAGAAGCCTTAAAATCCCCAAAAAGATGCAGCTCTTTTATATCTGATTTTTCATGGTATTTCTGACCTATCTGGAAAAAATTAGCCAAATCCCTGACCCAGTTAGATATGGCCATTCAAAGTTTGAAAAATCGTTGATTTTCAGCCATAAGAGCGATTTTGCCAACTTTGAGCCATCGTAGCTGACTAACTGGGAAAGCTACCGAGCTAATATTTTACATTCGTAAACTACATAGGTACCATAGAGAACATTTTGGGTCGATTTCAGCTAAATCTGAGAAATTCTATTTTTTCGAATTTTCAGCAGACCATGGAGGTGTGGACTATAGGAAAAAACAGAATTATGTACAAATTATATACAAACAGAACAAAACATATACAAAAGAGCTGCATCTGTATTGGTGATCTTAAGGCTTCTAGGTCCAAAAAACGACTACTGTCCGGTTCCGCGCGTCAAGCTCAGTTCAGGTAAGCTACTGTCTCAGCCAAAACGTTACCGAAGCCAAGCAGCTCTGGTTACTCCAATAGACAGTATTAACATTGCTAACTGGCTGGTGTAGATTTGAGCCCATTAGCCTTCCATTCGGTAGAGACCGTTAAGTTGACTTGTTCAAAACAGTATATAAATCACAAAAATTAGCATTACAGGAACAAAACTCAACTTAGAGCTCTAATATTCGGTGGATTTGGACCCCGTTGCCGTTGCATAAAAGTTTGAACGGTTGAAAAGTCTAGCAGTTGAACAGTTGAGCGGTAAAATTCGTTGCATAAAACTAACAGTATTCAACTACTGTTAGACTGTTTCTTAACAGTGTTTGAACGGTGTCCACCAACAGTGTTCAAACGCAAGTGTTGCATAAAAGTTAACACTGTTGGACTGTTACTGTTAGGTTTGCTACTAACAGTCTAACAAAACACTTCGACTGATCAAATGCATTTAACTATTTAAAAGTCAATTATTACGCAATAAAAAGGGAGCACAACCACAAGTAAAGAAAGGATGCATTAATGGATACTATTAGTTCCACCAAGAGTTCCGCAGAAAGCTACTATATAGTTAACACGTAATTGAAAAATGGAAACTGCCTATTTCGCCAAAATATTGCAATTACAGCTACAATATTTTTGTACGCTAATACTAGCTTTTAACTGAAAATGAAACCATTACTAATCTTGAAGCCTATCAGTTATAGCTGATTATATTTACATCAAAAAGAAAAAGATGTATAGGCTGTTAACATTTGCTGCATTTGCTGGTTCTCGAACCAACGATCGTGCGCTCCCAATTGATTATTTTAGCTACACTGTTCAAAGAATGATACACTGATAGACTGTTGGACTGATAGTTAACAGTTCTTTTATGCAACGAAATTTGGAACACTGTTCAAAAACAGTCTAACAGTAGACTGTTCAGCTGTTAGTTTTATGCAACGGGTCCCTGAAATTGAGCGAATTCGATTTTTTGGATTGTCCACGCAATAATCGAACCTCCCAGATATAAACTCATATATTGTTTCACGGGCTGTTTACAAAACATTGTCATGCTTTTTACATTTTCTAGATGACCACATAGATTCCGAGAAATTGCCTGTACCCAAGTCAAGAAAAAAGAAGAAATGTAACATTAGCGGATTATGTATGAATTTTAAAACAACATATGCATAGCAGAACCTCTGCTCTGATCATGACTAGACCCACAACCAGATATGATTTCCGATTTTATCCTCTTCGGTGCAGACACAGCTTTATACTGAATGGTAAGATCGTACATGAGAAAAAACTGAAAAATGGGGAAGAATTTGCTGCAGCCCGACATTAACTGACTGTTCAATTTATGGAACGATGTCTATTCTTCACTGCTAGCTTTCGGTCCTCCCTTCCGTCGCCCTCTCCTTCCCTGTTCCCCTCTTTCATCCCCATTCCCCTGCCCAAAAACCACATTATCGGATTTGTGCTAAGAAAGCTGTAGCTATTTTTGTTCGCTGCATTTTGTCGCATTTGGTGAATGCTTGTTTTATATATTTAATGCGCAGTTGGATTTTCTCCTTAGTAAAGCATTTTTATTTGCATAGTAAAGCTTGGTCTAATAGCTTTTGTTTGTGGGTATTGTGCACCAAATACTGGATTTTCATCAAAACCCGTTGACGGGATCGTCTGTTCAACATGTATTTTGTCTACTTTGATCTAAAGAAGGCTTCTGAACTCCACGTAATGAATGCGTTATCATGGTTCAAAGTTGATGTCTCCAAAAGGAATCACCCACCACCTTAAAAGAACATGTTCGATTAAGGGGGGGGATCGCGATTTTTCGACCATCTCCGATTTTTCTCATTTTCACATATTTTGTAGTCCTCATGGGTCCCCAAAACAAGACAAGTGCGTTTGTTGCAAAACTTTTCCTATCATTCACAATAGCCCTCCAAAGGTGACCCCGACATGTGTTAAACATAGGAAAATGAAAAAGTTAGGAAAATTTTTCTGCTACCAAAAGTTTGAGCGCTGTGTACGAGTAAATCGGCTACAACTTGGTGTAAACCTAATCTGGACTAGGTAGAGTGCTAATATCTATACGACGTTATTTCATGTAGGACCGTTAATTTTATACGAATTTAGAAAGTTCGGGGAAGGTCGGTTTTTGCTCAAAATCGCTCTACAAATGTGTAGCTCGTTGAACGTTTTGTCCTGTCCTGAACAAACCCTTCCGTATAGAAACTTCGCGGTTAGTTATTAGCACAGTAGATTGCTAGAGCTCTATTTTGAATATAATCAATCCCTGTCCAGACTTTTCAGGAGCTCACAGTTTTGGTAGCAGAAATTTCATTTTTCCTCAAAATTCATCATTTTTCGAAAATTTCGTGTTTAATGCTTTATAAGTCAGACAAAACTTAAGGTATCTCAATAAAATTTGGTGTGCTAATTGGCATGCATAATGCCAATATGTATGTAAAATTTCATGCCAATAGCCTGTGTTTTGCGTTGGCTACATATTACGACAGCATGGCGGACACCTATGTGCCAAAAATGTCAAATTTTCAATTTTTTCAAATGTAGCCATATTTTATATCAAATTGAAGCTCTCGATGTCCTGAACATTTTATCTTCTTACACCAAGTCTCTACAAAGCAGTATGAGAAAGTTAGAGCGACTTAAAGTTTGAAGCAAATGACAGTCGGAATGAGCATTGCCGAATCGTTCAAACGCCGTTTCTCGCTCGTTGCTTATCTTGCAACTGTTATTTATGCACTAATAAATAGCCCCAACTAGAGGCTTTAATTTGATGTATTTGTCATGCCGTAGTCTGTTGTCGTCCTATGTGTACACCACCTCGAAGCCCTCAGCGAGGCATACTGGCGCAAATACTAAATTGTAGGAATTTGAACTGAAATATCTCTAAGCTGGATTGACCCTGGACTCTAAAAATTTGTCTTGTTTTTGGGCACATATGGGGGTATATTATACCCGAAGATGAGCGAAATCGGTGACCATAAAATTTGGTACCCGGCGACCCCCCCCCCTTAAGCGAATGCCAGTATCAATCAAAAGCAATCATCGATTTTGCTATTGCAAGCTTTTCATGGTATGAAATGAATGGTATTAGTGATTACTTTGTCTTGGAAAGAACTACATAGTTTGACTATCAGCGAACCAAATTCTTAGGAAATTAAACCGTTAAAAGCAATTCCTTATTTTAAGTTTAAATATTTTTCTGATTTCGCTTAAGAGAACACTTTCACTTAATGTGGAGATTCCTTTTGGTCATATATTGTTGGTTTACGTCCCAAATCAAGGCGAAATCTGACGACAGTTTCCAAAATAAGTAGCGTTCTAACACCTTCCGCGCAATCCCGCTGTAGTTTGGGTCATAAAGGCCGGTTCACAGGCTCAGTCGTATGTCGCGTGTCGCGTGTCGCAGAGTCGTATGTTGCGTGTCGCTTGTCGCGACAGTGTTCACAGGTTTATAGCTTGTTGCGACAAAAGTGTCGTGCGACAAATTGTCGCATCTAGCTTATGAAATGTAGGTTTTGGCAAGTGTTGCACTGAAATTTCCTGCGACAGGACATCAGCCTGTGAACACATCAGTAACTGCGACAAGCGACATGCGACATACTACAAATTCTACGCGACATGCGACATACGACTTGCGACATGCGACACGCGACAAGCGACAGCCTGTGAACCGGCCTTAAAGACTGGTAAATAAAGTGTTGTCCTGAAGATTGTCAGATTTCGACGTGTGATGCTTAGCCTCCTCCAACCTACGCGTTCTATTACAAAAAAACGAAATTCAGCATAAACTTTACCAGAAAGTAACTTTGATCCGCAAGGCAGTATTCAGCACATAATATAATTTCAAAGAGAAACCAAATGATGCACGCAATTTGACTGAAGATTGTACAACACCAACTGATATTGAAAATAGGAGCGCAAAAGGGGAATAGGAACGAACGCTTACTACCCTCCAACACACCCCAACAGAACTATGTGTTTTTGAGAGCGAGACTACAATTAAACGAGGTTAGCACAATTATAGAAAATTTAAGCCAGGCAAAATATGAAAACTGAATGCGGAAATTTACCTGAGTCTGTAGAATACGAGAAAATAAGAATATAGCAAATCAAAAGAATAATGGAAGAAATAGCCAAATCAAGCGCGTAAACTGCTGAAAAAGTAAATAAATTTGAAATAAAGGTGACATATTAGATGATAAAGTGCATCATTTCAATATCAGGATTGTATATTTGAATCGAACGCAAGTTCCTGAATTTATACACCAGCGTGCTTCAGACTTTTGAAATTCTAATTTAAAATTCGCGATTAGATATCGATACGAAAGGTTCGTGAAGAGATTGTATATATGAATTTTGGTGGAATAAAACATTTATAAAACGTTTAGGATGGAAATTAGAAACATTTTAAATCACGAAACAGAGGTAGAAGAATTCAAGCGCATTACGCATTAATGGAATTTTAGTGACGTTGAAAACTTAACAATTGGTCAAAGTCTTTCGGCCCTAATCCCTCAGGCCCTGACCAATTGAAAGTGTGAAATTTGAATGTGGTCTATAAAGATAGACCAGGGCGGGATTAGGACCCATAAGCTCATCATCAGAGAGATCCAGTACTGTTTTATTTAGAAATTTATACAAAGATGCACTGGTTGGGCCAGCTCCTACCGAAGTAAGAACCAGAGCTATATGAGTCTAAATCCTACCCATCGCACATTTGTATAGATGCTAACTCTTGCTAAAGTAGTTCGAAGTAGGAGTCCACAGTGTGCAATGCAAAAGCAAGAGAAGAATTAATAAGTAGAGGTACGATGGACCGTCAAAATAAGTCGTAATAGAACTGGGCGATGTGCCCAAGGCTTTACCAGGGAAACCCCTCATAAAAATAAAATGAAAAAAATTTTTGGGCGAATTTGGCCCGAAAGTTACATTGGGCAAATGCCCTAATTACAAAGGGCAAAGCCCAAGTTACAATGGGCATACGCCCGAGTTGCATGTGCTAAGAAAAGAACATAATAAAACAATTCAGAATATATATTGAATCTGTCATTTGAAATCAAAAATGAACACAACTCCAATAAGACTAATTAATTTCAGAAGCAGCATTTACTAAAAACTTAGTTACCCATAGTTACAGGTAAAACAAAATAGAAATCCAAAATCAGTTAGGTAAAATAAAAAGAATTAGAATAAAGATTTTTCAAAAAGTTAGTGAAGGATCAGGGTCGCGTGGGTCATAGCAGAGTTCATGATTCAGGCTGATTTTCCGTAGGAGGCAACGGAGAGAAAGGATTAGAGGTCGACGGTTCACCTGGTGAGGGTTGAGAGGGTTGAGAGGATGGTTTGGAGAGTGGGATATTCCAGTTTTTCAACCGTTTTACAAATGGTCGTTGGCTGAGGTTGGCCAGGGCCAGAGGTAAGGTATCAAAAGTATAGGAGCCCGACAGGGTTTTGAGAATCGGCCGGCCATAGATACCAGGCTAAAATGCATAATTAATGATACTGAGTATTATAAATCAACATTACGATCCTTGAAATTATAAAATGATACCAGTATTTCACAGAAATAATTCCAGTCATATCCATTAGTTTATTCCTAGGTAGTGTGTACGATAATAGGAACAAAAGCTAAAAATTTCTATCCATTAAATCAGAAATAGGTAACAAGAGGGTAATTGATGAAGGTTTTAACCTTGATAATACCCTCTTTTTGATTCAAAACGTTGGATGATCTGCCACGGTACAGAATGAATTCCAGGAATTTACGTTCCGCGTCTAAGGCCGGAGCAGAGTGCCGACGTAGTTGGATAGCCTTCTTATTGGACAGTTTACGGTCCGTATTGAAGGGTTTCAGCATACTGGCATTAGAGAAGATGCGGGAGAGCACTTCCCTGGAGTAGAAAGCAGCTATCAGGCGGTTCCCACCAGGGGGCCGAACCAGTGGGCAGTTTCGATATCTTCCAATTTGATTTTGTCCGCCGCCGGCAAAAGGTTATCATTCAGGAAATTGACCAGTGCTGCCTTAAGTTCACTGCGTACCTTAGAGTCGGAGAGTTCGAAATTTTCAATCACCAGATTACGTGACCAGTTGTGGCTCGATTCCAGGGCCAGATCGACTTCCATATTGGCAATATCGAGAGACCCGCTGTTCCAAATCTTGAATACGGGCATGGAAGGACAGGGGGAGGTCATCCTCCACTTCCATCAAGTAGTGAGAACGCTTGCTGCCGCGGTCACCCGTAACACCAGAGGTAGCAGGAGTGGACATTCTATAATTACAAGAAGGTTAAGCATATAAAACATGAAATTAATCATAGATTATGCGTAGCAATTAACAAGATAATAGGTGATCTTATAGATTTTACTTACGATGTCTGGGGTAGAGCCAAATTTATCCTTGATTTCGTTGTTAGAATTTATACTAGATCTAAGAATAAATTCGCTGAATCGATTAGAATATCCTCTTGTAGCTAACATATTCTTAAGTTTGTCAATCCCAGTGACAAAATCATCGAGTTGATTACAAATTGTAACGAATCTAGCTACTTGACATTTGACTGTATTATGCATAATGCTTTTACTAATGTTACTACCGTTCATAGGAAACCTATTGATACTAAATGGAAAATCATCACGTTTATCATATAGTTTAGTTATAAATTTATTACCAGAGATGCTGATGTGTAGGTCTAATACATCGGCCTGTTGATCGGAGATATTAACTTTATTTAATTCAAATTCGGGGGGGGGGGTACATATTATGCTTAATTGTATCGAAATAATTATTATCATTAATGAGGGTCATATCATCAATATATCTGCTTACGGATTTAAGTAATTTATTATTATCATTATTACGGTTGCTGCATATGTAATTATATTCCATTTGATGAAGAACTAAGTTGGCTATATTGGGGGCAGCATTGCTACCCATGGGTATTCCTATTGTTTGCTTAAAGATAGATTACCACATGTAAAATATAAATTATCTAGAAGGAACTTAATGTGATTAATAAGTGTATTATATGTTATAGTTTTGGCAGGGTTACGGTCATATCCCCAACGCATACCAAGGTATGTTAAATGCATGGGATTTCGCATAGTGTTATATAATAACTTATCTAACGTATCAGTTATGGTATCATGTTTAAGATTAGTATATAGTGTAGTAAAGTCATAAGTATTTATAGTAATAGCTGAATTAGATTTGTTAATTTTGTTAATGGAACTCAAGATAGGCTGATTGTTATCTATAATCCAGTAAGAGTTGCAATTATAAATACTTTTAATTAGTTTACCATATCTTTTCCTACTTTGTTTTACTAGTGTTAATGCTTTATCAATTAGGACAGATAACGGTTTAGTAACAGCATTTCTACTAGCAATAATGGTACGGATTTGATTGGAGTTTTATGGAATTTAGGAATGATATAAATATGAGGTAATTGTAAGGCTGTTATTATTTATATTATTACATTCATAGTATTTAAGAATAGAGTTTATGATTTCAGAATGAGTAGAGTTTACCTCCAAGTATGTATTTGTGTTATTTACATTAAGTATACCTAATTCCTTGAGTACCATGTTAATGTAATAATTTTTACATATAACAGCTATATTTTGATTGGCTTTATCTACAGGACAGAATACATATTGATTATGTAATGATTTAATACCCCGTTTGAAGTCATGAATGGATATAGAGTTAGAATTAGTATTATTAGAATTGTAACTACTAACTTTATGTTTAATTACATTTAGTATAATAACCGACCATTGACTTAGTTTATATAAGTCCCATTTATATTTTTTGTTTAGCTTTTTAATATATGTTTGTACAGCTTGTATTATATTGTTATAGATATCTTCCTTACAGTAATATTTTGGTATATTTAGGACTATATTCAAGTATCCTAGATATAGATTTATCTTCTATGACGTTGAGCTGACCTGTTATTACATGGTTGTGGTAACTATCCTTATATGTGTTATTATTGCAGTTACAAATGAGTGTATTATTAGTAAAATCGTTAACACATTTATTAACATCGAGTTCCTCTATAGTTTGTTTATAGTTATATATAACACTTCCTATAGGGTTATCGTACTTATAAAATATTTGGGGATTGTAGGCATTACATTTACTCAATTCAAATGGCCATTCATTACAGTTATCTTTAAATATTTTGTTTATATTAATATTATCAAGAATGTTATTATATTTCAATACCATGCATTCCTTTCTTATTTTACTAATTTTATGTACATTATTCTTTAATACGTTTAATTTACCTTCACACATATCCTGAATTATTTCATATTTAGGATGATTGATATTATATTCATTACGATTAATAATGTATTTAACCTGTTTTTTATTTGCTTTATTAATGAAATCATAAATGAGCTTGTTAGTTGCATCATCCGTATATAACATATCCACATCCCTACTGTTGACTATATTTGCATTTTTATTTACGCGATTAGTCTTATAAGATTTATTATGTTTATTTGTATTATCTCTAACAATGAAATTTTCATATATACTTTTATTGACATCCTCTCCTTTAAGAACATCATTTAAACCATATGGAAACTTAGTTTTAAGTTTACGTATCCAGTATGCTTCATGCATTCTCCTATTATAGTTACATTCTTTCAAATCATCCAGACCTACTAATTTAGATATAATTTTAATACTGAAAGTTTTACAGTTATCAATGTTAAAATGAGCAGACAGACGTTTACAGTTAGACTTATGAGGATTATTTATATTATAAAGATGTTCAGATACTCTGCGTTTAAGCTTTCTGCCAGTTTCACCAACATATTGTAATCCACATTCATGGCATGTAATGAGGTAAACAACATTATATGAATTACAATCGATTTTATGACTCGTATTAATATTGTATGGTTTATTGGAATAATATCCTGTAAAAGTGTTATCTGTATTATATAATTTACAAGTTCTACATCTATCGTTATTGCATATTGTAATATTACATGATATATGGTCTACATTTGTAGAGGGATGGGGTGTAGGTTGGATGGTACCGTTGATTAGGCTGGGAAGGAATATAGATTGAATGGGACTATTAAATTGGTGGATTGTCTCTCCTTGATGCCCGGTTTTCAGAGCGGTCCGAGGTCGAATCCATAAAATCACCGGTTGGGCTTATATTCTCCTCCCGCGATACCGAGCCCATGGAGGCATTATTCGTATAAGGACTGATCATTATGAAAGATTAGAAGCAACAGGATCATACGTTCAGGTCCAAATTGTAGTCAATAATCATTGTTGTGGGCAACAGGAGAGAGAGGACGAATATATACGGACCCGTAGGCTATATGGGGTAATGGTTGATAAATGGGGACTCAGAATAATAAAAAATTGAATATACAGAACCAAATAAACAACCAGGCAAAACTTAAAATGTAGTATTAAAGCGTGGATAGACCACGCAAGGCCATAGCACCAAGGGAAGAGCTATGCTCAAGATGCCACGAGATGCATAGGCCAAATGCAATTAAACTAGGTTAGACAATTATAGAAAATTTAAGCCAGGCAAAATATGAAAACTGAATGCGGAAATTTACCTGAGTCTGTAGAATACGAGAAAATAAGAATATAGCAAATCAAAAGAATAATGGAAGAAATAGCCACATCAAGCGCGTAAACTGCTGAAAAAGTAAATAAATGTGAAATAAAGGTGACATATCAGATGATAAAGTGCATCATTTCAATATCAGGAATGTATATTTGAATCGAACGCAAGTTCCTGAATTTATACACCAGCGTGCTTCAGACTTTTGAAATTCTAATTTAAAATTCGCGATTAGATATCGATACGAAAGGTTCGTGAAGAGATTGTATATATGAAGTTTGGTGGAATAAAACATTTATAAAACGTTTAGGAAGGAAATTAGAAACATTTTAAATCACGAAACAGAGGTAGAAGAATTCAAGTGCATTACGCATTAATGGGATTTTAGTGACGTTGAAAACTTAACAATTGGTCAAAGTCTTTCGGCCCTAATCCCTCAGGCCCTGACCAATTGAACAACTAAATACACAAGGAAAACATACGTAAAAGTTAGAATAAAACTAGAATTAAAACAGTTACATAACTACTAAAAGGGAAAAGGGTTAAGGCAGCCACATTGTCACAACACACACAGCCATTGACAACAACTATTTGGAGTACCGTCACTGAATACTTTTGGCTTTTACAAAAATAAAACTAATAAAACTACTGCGACACATATCGAGTAACATTACAACTCTTAACATACCAACACACAAACAAACACAACAGAGATAGGATTTATCACTCCGTATCGATGGGAGCCCGCAAAGGCAAAGAGAGGGTACCTCGGCAGTAGGGATCGACCGGAATTCCGATTCCGGTAATTGGTTCCGGTTCCGGTTTATGAAAACGTACATACCGGAACCGGAACCAATATTAGCTTATTATAAAAATAACATTTTATCAAAATTTTCAAAATTTTGTCAGACTTCTTTAGACATTTTGAAAAATTGCTATTCTATTCAAACCAGAATATCCTTTTCTCAAAAATTTTCTCCAGCGGCGCTATTGTATTACTGAGACTGTTTAGAATTAGTAAGAATAATTCTAATTGTAATTGTTAGTTCATAGTTATGAATATTAATACATAGAATAAAAGTACCCTTATTTAGTTCAGAAAATCAGAATAGCTAGCGCAAGCCCGCCGATTCGTTGCTAAAATTTAAGTATATATTGGTGGCTGATGCTCTGCTAAAATGTAATATGAAATATATTGAAGCCTTGGCGTAGACCAATGCTATTTCAGATATATATATATGTTACGGGCAGATGCGTAAATTGGACACTTCTGAAGGTGTCCAGACAGATAGATAAATTATGCATGTGCGCAGACAGATTGATAAATTTTTACAATTATCGCATTCTGTTGTAGAATTTAGAAATTCTAATAAAGTAGTTTGTGCTCAAATAAAGATTGTAAGTTCGTGGATGAGTGTATATGTCGTAGTAATTTCTGTATTCAGTAAATACTGTATTTACTGGCCGATTTCAGTAAATACGGTATTTACTAGTAAGAATGGTATTTTCTTTAAACTTCCTATCTTTACACGTAAATACCATTTTTACTGAAACTCGTCCAGTAAATACTGTATTTTCTAGTAAATTCTGTATTTTATCTTAAACGCCTTTGTCTTTGTGTATGGCTAGGAAAACAAAGGCATGCCGATGTCCTATTTAAAGTCAAAGGTAGGACATGCCTAAACACAATAATGTGTACAAAGGGGTGCATGAACATAAACTTTAGAAGTTTAAAACAGTTTACAAAATTAAAAATAGTTTAATGTTAATACAGTTAACACATTAAAAGCAGTTTTGCTGATATCTTAGTTAAAGATACGCTATCAGTTTAGTTTTAAAAATGCTATTTATGTATTGCTGTCTGTGTATTAGGAAAAGCAAGTTTCAGACTATAAAGTAGTTAATGAATTTTTAGTTAATCGTAATTCATTATGAATATATACTGTATAATACAATAATAATATATATGAATGTATAATACATGCGAGTATCTGTTTTGATTTTAAAAGCTGTGTTAAAATTGAAATAATTTTTAAAAACTAAAGTTTTAAACTTCTGAACTATATACAGTTTCCTGCACCCCCTTTGTACATAGTGTTACTATGCATGACCTATCTTTTGACTTTAAATATGACGTCGGCATGGCCTTTGTTTCCCTAACCACACATGAAGAAAAAGGCGTTTAAATAAAATACAGAATTTACTAGAAAATACAGTATTTACTGGACGAGTTTCAGTAAAAATGGTATTTACGTGTAAAGATAGCAAGTTTAAAGAAAATACCATTCTTACTAGTAAATACCGTATTTACTGAAATCAGCCAGTAAATACAGTATTTACTGAATACAGAAATTGCTGCGACATATATATGTCTGATATCTCCCCTACTTAACCGCTAACCAACTGAAACTAAACGACACAGCCCTAATTTTACAAGTCAAAAGTTTACTTTCTAAACAAGAAGTACAAAACTCAAATGATTTCAATTACAAAACGATATTTTCATAAAATTCAGACAAGTTTCGCAAAACTAGCAAAGCACAAAAAACAGGACAAGCACCAATTTCCTGTTTTGTAATGTGCACTCTGGTCGCGACTGAAGGGCTTGTCCCAATTTTCTTTGTATTTATGTGTCGGCAAAGTCCGTAATATATATGTTGAATGTACCCCCGGTATGTTCCGCCGGCGTAGCTTTACCCGTGTCTCGGCAAAACCCAAAAATGTATCAAACATGGGGTCGAGTAATTCCCGGTGTCCAAAGTGAACCGAGGAAACATTTTATCATTTTTTCCCATTTTTTCTAAAACGCATCTTATCTCTACTAGTAGCTACGGTACGTAGGCTTACGCAATTTTAGTACTAACCTATGTGCCTGGAGGCCGCGACGAGGGCGCGCGTTTCACAAGAGGGGGTAATCTGTAGAATATTTCCTTGATTTTACCCTAAAATATTCAAAAGTGGGTGCTAACTTCATGAAAAATCAATCTAAATTGTACTCTTGTGTACGGTCCAACGCCGGACATAGCTAAGTCACTTTTCTCTTCAATCTTGATCACACAACTTATCAGTTTTGTTCTTGGGAGTAAACTTGTCTGAATTTTATGAAAATATCGTTTTGTATTTGAAATCATTTGAGTTTTGTACTTCTTGTTTAACTTGTGACTTGTAAAATTAGGGCTGTGTCGTTTAGTTTCAGTTGGTTAGCCGTTAAGTAGGGGAGATATCAGACATATATACACTCATCCACGAACTTACAATCTTTATTTGAACACAAATTACTTTATTAGAATTTCTAAATTCTACAAACTGGCGACCGTTTCATTTTGAGTAATATGTCTGATTCTTTTCCCCCGCTTACTCGCTGCCTTAAAAAATTCGTGACGGCACTGTCCGCTTTTTTTCTGGACTCCCTATCGGGCAAGCACCCGAAAGTTCTGATAGCTTTCTAAATCATCGTTTTTTTTATCTCCGCGGCTGACGCGGTCGGGGGGAACTGAGTTGGGGGGTTCACAACCCCACCCCCAAAATTGTGGGGTTGCTGGGGGGACGCAAACTGTACAACCCCCCCAGTATTGTTAGGTGTTAATGTAAATAGGTTGGGGGGTGAAACGCAATTGTCGGCTGGGCCTGGGGGGGACAAGACTTCCCCCAATATTTACAGAGTCCAACCCCAAATCCACGTAATTCCCCCCATAATTTTCAGAACCCCCCTAAAAATTCTCAGAATAATCCGCCCCATTTCAGTTTACAGATCCCCCAATCTGCACCCCCCAAGTTATAATTTCGTCTCCTCCCCCAAATTCTGATTATGACCACAAGTGGTTTCAGGAAAATCTCCTGAAATACCCTTCTTCTGAAATCAAACGAATTCGTTTGACTGAAAATTTTGTCACTCCTCTACAGGAGACTGATGTTCTGGACCACGCTCTAGTGCTGATTCGTGACACTTATATGAGCGTGCACGTTTTGTCTCTCCACCATAAACTTTCGGAACAGGATCTAGTGATCCTTCGCAAGACGTACGCATATGCTCAAAGAGGCCAAGACAAGGCCATTTCTGGTATTCATAATTTTCCACTGACTCGAACACCTATTTTCACTGACCCTGCTTTTAATTCTACACGCGACGTTTTTTTGCACAGGCAGAAGTCGCACAAAAGCAGTTACTGCTGCAGTCAAACATGATCTGACCAAGCCCAATGAACTGAATCCTAGCATTCCGGACGTGGTCACAAGAACTAAGGAAATTTTCACCAGTGTGGCTGCTCGGGTGAACCCGCCGGTCCGTGTGACCGTCGCCTGCGGGAGGCAAAAATGTTGTTGGCTCGTCAGTAACCTTATGCGGCGGGGTGGGTATGTCTTTGTTTATGTTGGCCCGTATTGGTAAAAGGGTGGTGGTTCTGTGACCTTAAAATTTATTTCACCTGCATGCATAAATTTTTCACACTAGCTTTTCTTGTAGCTTCTAGTCTTCTTAATAGTGCATTTCCTGATTAAATAATTTCTTTTATTCATTTTCATGCTAAATTTGAGTTTTCCTCTCGTTCTTTATGATAAATTTTCTTTTGTTTTCATATACAAATTGAATAAATTTGATTTCTATTGCAAATTGAATAAATCTTTTCTATCCATTTTTATTCTCTGAATCTTGAAGTTTTGAGTTTTGCATTATACACGGGTGGGTATTTTGTATTTCTAATATTTTATCGTATTAATTTTTAACCGTATAGGCGATAGTACTGGGGTATTCATAACACCGTGCCGTACGTCGGCGGGACCGTGGTTGCTCGCCGCCTGCGCTTCCCCCGTAGGGGAGGTAACGGTGGGCGGTCAACCCCGGACCAACATTCTTGACTCTTGAGCATTACTTTCCGTCTTTTATGATTTGGCGTCTCCTCCGGTGCCTGGGTTTCCCCCGTAGGGGAGATAACGGTTCCGCCGGTTTCTGCCTACCCTCTCTAAATAATCGGGCCTCATATATATGTATTGCGGGCTTTTGCCCAACTATTTTTGTTTGTTGTTAGGCTTCATGCCTATATGCTTATTCCTATAATACATGCCGTATATTGTTCCTTTTATCTTTATTTGTATTCTGTATTATACTTACTGTCCCCTTCCCTCCCCCTGTCCCTTTCGACGGCGAGTGTTCCCCTGTTGTACTGTTTTGCTTGTTTGCTACTGTATTTTCCCCATGTGTGATACGGGTCGTCCCCTATGATTCCATCTGGTGCTTGGAAGGGCCTGGTTCGGTGTTGGGAAGGCTGGCGATGTTGGCTTGGTCGAGCGGGCGCTCGATGTCGAGGGGCATCCGCCCAGTGGTCCGAAGGTTCTGGTCCGGTGATTAGGTATGGGATTTTTCCCAAGGTGATTTGGAACCGAAAATCTTTTTCCCGCAGCCTGGAGCCACCTATTTTGAACTGTTTAAGTCAATTTTTGTGATGATTGTTGTGAATCCGGTTGTGCGTCCCCTCACCTCGTCCGTCCCCCCTCCTCCTTTCCCCTTCTTTTGCTAATTGTTGTTTCACTGTCCCTATCTTATATGTACTCTACAGATTTAGCATTAACCGTGGTTGGGTGGAGTTTTTTGGTCTTCGTTTGGGGTTTCTTCTCCGGGGGTAAATCTTCTTAAATTAATTTATAAATTTCGCCTTCCTGCTTCTACTTTTCTGAGATTCTATTTTCGGGTGGGGTGGTTCCCTCTCGCTCAGCTTGGCTGTTCTATCGCTGTTTGTTGTATGTTATTCTCTTAATCTGTTCGGGTTCCCTTGTTTTCTCTTAACATGGTGTTTGTTTCACTTTCCTTTACTAAAAATTGTCACTGGTTTACTTTATCTTCAAAGTTTTTTCAAATTTTTCTACGTTTCTACTGCCATTGTTTTTGCCTTATTTTTGCCATGTCTATTTTGAGCAGCTATGCCAACATTGTTTTATTTTTGTGGTTAATAATTGTGTGGCATTTATTAAAGATTCTATTACATTTTTGTATGTCGGGGCAGGCAGGTGCTCAAGGAGAGATCACCCTTTTTGAGTTTGAAATATCTCCTTTTTGCTCTATCTCGCTCCTCTGGAGCATTTGAAATTGAGTCTCACCTCGAGTCTCGCTGCCTTCCCCCTCTGCGATTTGGCTTTATATATTTGGATTTTCTTTCATAATTATTTCTCTATTTTCTCACTTGAAATTTTCTTCTCTTAATTTTTTGAGCGCTTTAGTTGGCACTCACTTTTGATTATATTACTTATTTTATCATTTTATCAGTTTTTCCCATTTTTTTCTAAAACGCATCTTATCTCTACTAGTAGCTACGGTACGTAGGCTAACGCAATTTTAGTACTAACCTATGTGCCTGGAGGCCGCGACGAGGGCGCGCGTTTCAAAACAGGGGGTAATCTGTAGAATATTTCCTTGATTTTACCCTAAAATATTCAAAAGTGGGTGCTAACTTCATGAAAAATCAATCTAAATTGTACTCTTGTGTACGGTCCAACGCCCGACATAGCTAAGTCACTTTTCTCTTCAATCTTGATCACATAACTTATCAGTTTTGTTCTTGGGAGTAAACTTGTCTGAATTTTATGAAAATATCGTTTTGTATTTGAAATCATTTGAGTTTTGTACTTCTTGTTTAACTTGTGACTCGTAAAATTAGGGCTGTGTCGTTTAGTTTCAGTTGGTTAGCCGTTACGTAGGGGAGATACCAGACATATATACACTCATCCACGAACTTACAATCTTTATTTGAACACAAATTACTTTATTAGAATTTCTAAATTCTACAAACTGGCGACCGTTTCATTTTGAGTAATATGTCTGATTCTTTTCCCCCGCTTACTCGCTACCTTAAAAAATTCTTGACGGCACTGTCCGCCTTTTTTCTGGACTCCCTATCGGGCAAGCACCCGAAAGTTCTGATAGCTTTCTAAAGCATCGTTTTTCTTTATCTCCGCGGCTGACGCGGTCGGGGGGAACTGAGTTGGGGGGTTCACAACCCCACGTCCAAAATTGTGGGGTTGCTGGGGGGACGCAAACTGTACAACCCCCCCCCAGTATTGTTAGGTGTTAAT
This sequence comes from Trissonchulus latispiculum, assembly GCA_030248195.1. Taxonomy (NCBI): domain Eukaryota; kingdom Metazoa; phylum Nematoda; class Enoplea; order Enoplida; family Ironidae; genus Trissonchulus; species Trissonchulus latispiculum. The sequence continues at coordinate 49,108 of JASAND010024462.1, forward strand.
GTAAATAGGTTGGGGGGTGAAACGCAATTGTCGGCTGGGCCTGGGGGGGACAAGACTTCCCCCAATATTTACAGAGTCCAACCCCAAATCCACGTAATTCCCCCCATAATTTTCAGAACCCCCCTAAAAATTCTCAGAATAATCCGCCCCATTTCAGTTTACAGATCCCCCAATCTGCACCCCCCAAGTTGTAATTTCGTCTCCTCCCCCAAATTCTGATTATGACCAATTACAGGGGAAACTCCCCCACCCCCAAAATCAAGATCTCCCCCACCCTGAAAATTCGGAAAATCAACTCCCCAAAATTCAGTTCCCTCACCTATAATTTTCGGGGGGGGGGGTGTCCGTCCTCCTACCCTCCCCCCCAATTTAACCGCTGGAGAAATTTTCCCCGTAGGGAAAACCTCCAGCGGTAATCTTAATTTTTCTGGGGCTTTGCAAAATACGTGGGCGGTACCCACCGAGCTACAACTATCAAATTCGCATTCCTCCCAACCTATAAGGGTCCACCCCTCCCAAAATTTGGGCCAGAATTATACACAGAGCCAGAGGGAGACCCGGGTAAAAACGTTGGGAGGCCGGTTTCAGCACCCTCACAAATTACTTCCCAGCCTGTAGAAAAATCCACCACCCCCCAACATTCAGAAAATTCAAATTTTCGGCGTGATTTCGACAATATTATCTCTCCCCGGTTCGACGCTGCCAAGGCGGCTCAAGAAGTTGTTTCTGCTTTATTGGGTTCGGGGGAAGCCCCCCTAAATCATCTGTACCGTCTTCAAATACGTATTCCCAACAAAAAACATCCTAAAATTATTCTAATATTCGTAACGCCGTGGGTTTTTCTTCTGATCAATCAGGTGGGGGGGCGCCCCCCCTAGAACCATGGGGTTTCTTTATCTGCCCAAATTTCGGCTACGGGTGGTCAACCCCCCTCAATTCAGGTGATTCCGAATCAGGATCTGTGTATGATTCGGCCCACAGCCAAAGTTCTGTGGTCATGGTTCAAACCGGAGGGGACCCTATACCCCCTCTTTCTACCTATCTACCCCAACCTACTTATTCCGGGGAAAATTTTCAATATTTTCAAAATTCCCAAAATACGTAATGTAAGTGGGACAGCAACCGAATTATCCCGCCCTTCCCACATGGGTGGGATCACCTTCCCCCGGGACCAATACAGAAATTTGTTACCAAATCAACAGACGTTCTTATGTCAAAATTCAGAAAACCCCAATTTGTAAAGGGGGCCCCTCTGCCCCACCTTTGTATCACACTCAGCCTCCTCCGTCTCCACCTTTACAAGTTCCCCCTCCCGCTTCTCAAAATCCACCCTTGGCCTCCCCAGGAAAAGTGGCCAATCAAACTTTTTTGAATCAAGGACACCCACACCTGTCCTGTCCTGTCCACTCCTGTCCACCCGGGCTCCTACGGTCAGCATTTATACGTAGGGATCCAAATTGCAGCCCCGGAACCCCAGATGCAGCAACAGCTACCCCAACTACGTTATCAACCCCCCACCTCACAATACCCAGAGGGCCAATATTTCATACGTACTCCAGCAAATTTCAACTACGACCACCTAGAACAACAAGTTTTGGAAATCCGGTAGTTCGTGAGTTGGATAACAATTATTTGTGGGAAGGGCCGCATCAAAATTTGCCCCGTTTACAGGACCCTCCAGTTTTACCCCAGCAAGTCCCAAATAATCCCTACTACATGGCGGAGATGGTGGCCTCACATGCTTGTGCGGCTGATTATGTTGCAGAAAACCGTCCTTCAGGACCGACTGAGGTTCCGCGCCAGCAAGAGCATCGCACACCCGCGCTTCCCCCGAGGGGAGGCAAAGGTGTAGCGTTGGCTCCTACTGGGGATGCCCCTTCTTCGGCAGGTTCGTCCTCAGTACAGCAAGATTTGGTCGCGGGCACTCCTTCGGCGCCTGCCCAGCCGTACCAGGCCTGTGAACAGTCACCACCTCCCCCTCCCCCTTCTCAACAAAATTCAAATTCACCTCCTCCCTCAAAATTTTCTGGGTCGCCTTCATCTGTGGGCACCCATACAAATTATTCAGTTAATAATGTGGATAAAAAACCGGGAATCAACAAAAGTCCGCGACACCCAACCCCAAATACAATGGAAGCTATTGATATTTCAGTTCCCAAATTTGACACGGGTCTTTTTCGTTACTACCTAGAAGTTTTGCGGGATGAACCCCCGGTATGACCCAAAATACGCATATTTTGAAGATTGGTTACCCCAATTTGAATCGGCCGTGGCAGTTCATGCAGTTCCTCATGACCAGTGGGAGCGTCTACTTTGGAATAAATTAACGGGAAAAGCTCAAATTTTTGCCTCTCGCTGTGGCCCACAGGTCGTCGAGTCCTATTCAGGAGTTTTAGAACTGATCAAATCGCAATTTCCAAAACCGCAACTTTCACTGCGGGAGCGGCTCTCGGCTTTTGCACACCGAAAGCAACTTCACAACGAGTCCGTTCGACATTATAATTCAGAAGTGCAAGCGATGGCCCTCGACCTATGGGATACACAAGAGGAGCGGGAACAAGAATGTGTTCAACAACTTTTTGCGAGGGTGCATGATAAATTTGCTTCGGCTTTAGCTTCGCTTTATTTGCATCAACGCCCTACCATGCAAGACGTTCGCCGCATTATCGACCGTTTAGAATCTCGGGAGGCCCGTCCCATGGAGGGAGATACCCTCTCTTATGACCTGCCAATCTACTATGTGGAAGAGGGGGGCACTGACAAAAAACCCAGCCCTCAAAAAGTTCAGATACTCTCTCACAGTCCAACCTTGAAGTCGCGGCTTCCCGTTTAGGCTTTCGTGAAATGAAAGACTGGTTTGAACAACACCTTCAGGAAGCTTTAAGTAAATGGGAGGAGGAAAAACGGAAAAAATTTTCTGCCCCTTGTCGATATATTCACAAAATGTTTACCCTTCTCAATATCCGGGGCCTTCAGCTTATCAACAACAATATTACCCCACAAACTATACCCCTGCCCCTTAATGTCTCAGTACGTACCTCCACCACCAAATCCTTCCCCAGTGCAACGTCCTGTCCTCCTTCAAAATTTTCAGTCTACGCAAAATTTGGGAGCTCAAACTACGTATATTCGGGGCCAAAACCCCCAACCAGTGGCGACTGCGACCTCTGTGACGCCCGCTCCGGGTCCATTTCAGCGCACTGTGTCTCTACAGAGTGCTGGAGTGCTGGATCTGTCTCAAACTTTTGTGCGTGCTTCGGATTCAGGAGTTGTGGGAACTCCTACACCTTTCTCGGGTGGGAAGCCCCCACTACCATCTCAAGGGATAACTTTCCAACAGGCAAATCAAACGTTTGAGCAATTTCAGGTTTCAGTGGTTTCTGACCGTTCGCTCAGCAATGCCTCTAAGGGAGAGGAACCTGTCCCAAATATCCCTCCCACCTCAGAAACGGTAAACACTTTAGATTCACAACATCTAGATTTACCCATGTCCCAGGAACAACTGTGCAATGTTTTTTCTAACATGGTTCATAATTTTAATAATTTACGTTCCATTCAGCGCGAAACTTTTGACTTTATGCAACAATACTATGAAGTTCTTTCCGAGTTTTCAGAGTTTGATTCTGTTATGTTTCTTGAGGAACACCCCTCCCCTTCTTGTACAGCGGGTTTTTCACCAGTTTTGGGTGGGGCAGCCCCCACTCCCTCCGCCGAGCGACGGGCCCAGACGGCCTCAGTGGCCACAGAAACTTCTACGCTAGTTCAGCAGGAGGAAAAACCGCTGCTGGGCCACCTAACTGCAGTTGCGGTAACCCCTGGGGATCCCTCCCACCTGGAATCCGAGCAGGTCTTAGCCGCCGCTGACAATATGCCAACTTTCTTAGTTATGTCTGGCAAAACAAAAATTTTGGCAATTATTGATTCTGGGGCATCAATTTCTATCATCAGTCTCCGGACAGTGCAAAAAATTTTGGCGGGCGGGGCTGATGTTCGGTTTGATCACCCGGACCCAATTACAGCAGTAACTTCTAGCAACGCTCCCCTCGAAATTTCTGCAAAAGTTTTTATAATCTTTTCTATTGGTTGTAAAGAATACGGTTGGTCTTTTCACGTGGCCCCACAATTTTATCGGGATATGTTAATTGGTACAGATTTTATGAAAACTTTTTATTGGGATTTACTGTTTTCTACAAATGAAGTCAATATGTAAGGCCTCCGTCAACCTTTACTTTCTTCAACTGAAATTCGGTCTGAATTTTTGGCAACTTGGTGCGACGAGGCGCCTGCAGTTATGGGTGTAGATGTCACTGTACCCCCTTTCTCGGAGGTGTGGGCTCCTGCCCGTACCTCCTCCACTGTCCGGGGCCCTTTGTGTTTTTTCAACCCTATGGAATCTTTTATGGCTGAACACAAAATTTTACCATATGCGGGAGTGGTTCAAATTTTAGAAAATTTTTTCGAAATTCTGATGGTTAACCCTACTTCAACAACTGTCCAGGTCCCTCGGTCGACCGTAATTGGCTCAGTCGTCCCTGTACAGGATTACTCGGCCCAAGCACATTGTCCGGGGGAAAATTCTATTTTTACGCCGACACAAGCTTATCTGGAAGAATTTTTACGTGATTTGATCTATGCGGTCGACGTATGTATGGGCACGCCCCCCTTTCGTGAAGGATCGCCTTTCGACCCATATTTGAAACAACCTTTGCAAGACGGTCGCGAAATTGTTTTCCACTGTCCAGAAGAAGGCATGGACTCAGACATTTTTTTGAAAGAGGGTGTAGGCCACCCCCTAGAAGAAGAACACCTTGAAGTTATTAAAGAAAACACAAATGTAGCAAAAGCTTTAGCTGCTTCCCCTGAACCACCAATATTTTCGAAAGAGGGGGTAGCCACCCCCTCATCATCTGAAATTGGTTATGTAACCCCATGTTTAATTCCTTTTGATCAATTGTCTCCTTTGCCAGAAAATTTAAAACGCCCCTTACCCCTAATATCCGCTAATTTTTTCTGATTTGGTGCAATATTGGGTCGAGTTGCCCTGTCGAGGTCAGGTGGAACCTGCTGTCAGTGAGGACTGTCCGGACCACGGTGGGTAGCCCTCTCGACGGACCTCCCGGTGCGATTCCCCCGAAATTGGGAGGAACGATATTCCACCTGCCCTCTCTGAGGACCTGGCGGTAGAAGAAGAACTTGAACCTTCCGTTCCATTATCTTGTGTACCTGTGAAATTTTCTAGACCTTTTCATCCAGGCGAAACTGGATATACGTATTTAAGTAGAGAGGAACTACTAGCAAAGCGCATCACGACCGATTCGGAGTCTGCAACGGTGGATTTCCCGGACTGGAATACCACTCAGAATAAATTGGTTGAATTGGTAAATTCACCAGCGTTTGCGGACGCCGAAAAACGCGCTCTCTTGAACCAGAAAATTCAATTTATAGATTGTTGTCTAACCCGTCCAAATCAACGTCGTTTGCGTCTCATGATTCTAAATTTTCCGAACATCTGGGATGCAGCTGAATGTTGTGGGAAAACAGACATAGACTATCATTACATTGAAATTGAGCCGGGAAACGCCCAATAAAAGCACGAGCTTACAAAGTCAACCCTGCTCAAAAACAAATTATTGACGCCAAATTGGCAGCATGGCTTGAACAAGGACTCATACAGCCCTCTAGAAGCACCTGGGCCTCCCCAATTATTTTAGTTGCGAAAAAGGACGGGGATTGGCGCCTTTGTGTAGATTATCGAAAATTCAGCGCTATTACTAAAAATGGTTGCTACCCTATCCCCTATATTCATGGGCTGTTTGAATCAATTTTATTTTATTTATTTATTTATTTCAATTTTCTCTAAATTAGATCTGGCGTCGGGTTTTCACCAAATCCCAAATTATCCCCCTGATTGTGAAAAAACTGCTTTCATAACCCACTCAGGGCAATATGAGTTCAAAGTCATGCCTTTCGGTCTTTGCAATGCACCCTCAACCTTCCAGCGCATCATAGACCGGATAATGGAAGGTTTCACAGTTTATATTGATGATGTTTTAATCACTGGCGCCACTGAAATTGATCATTTAGACAAACTTTTAGAAGTCTTTCTAAGCTGTTCAAGAGAGCGCGTTATTTTGAAACTTTCAAAATATGAATTTGCAAAATCTCAAATGCCTTTCCTTGGACACGTACAGTCGGCGTCTGGGATTTCCACCGATCCGGAAAAATCCGGGTATTCAAAGATTTTCCTGTTCCTCAGAATGTCATAGATATTCAAAGTTTTCTCAGTCTTGCAGGTTATTATAGACGTTTTGTTCCAAACTTTTCCAAAATTGCTCACCCTTTGAACTCTTTACTTAAAAAGGACGCTGAATTTGTCTGGAGCAGTGCGTGTCAGTTGGCATTTGAAACTTTAGAAGAATAATTCATTACAGCTCCGGTGTTAGTATATTCTGATTTTTCTAAACGGTTCACCCTAGCCACGGATGCCAGTTTTCAGGGCATTGCAGCCGTGCTCCAACAAACGGATGATCAAGGAAAATTTCATCCGGTCGCATATGCGGCCAGGGCGCTGAATACCGCTGAAAAGAATTACCACGTCACCGAATTGGAGGCGCTGGCTATATTTTTGGTATTTCTTATTTTCAACATTATTTGATTCTTTATGAATTTGATGTAATTACTGATCATAAAGCTTTAGAATACATGTTGGGTGACCAAGTGGTCCCTAAAACTGCCTTGGGCCGCATTGCCCGTTGGCGGTCATTTTTGCGATCTTTCCGATTCCGTGTTACTCAGCGCCCTGGCATCACAAATGGGGCTCCGGACGCCTTATACCGTAATCCTCCTCTAGTGGCCGGCTCTTTTGCTGACCACCCTAAAATCCCCGAATTTTTATTTGCAATTACGAGTATAGAGGAGGAATACGAAGGGCCGGAGGACCCACTGGCAACCGAGGCTGGTATTGAACTTTGGAAACAAGCTTTACAATCTGATTCTTTTACGGCTAATATGATGAATTTTCTTCAAAATAAAGTTCTTCCTCAAAATCCTGTTGAAGCTTATAACATACGTAAAACGTCTTCTGATTATTATTTTGAAAATGATATATTACGCCGGAAATTAAAATTTAGACATCGTGATGCGCTTAAGTTAATTGTAGTTCCCAAAGATATACGTCGAAAATACGTATTTAACGAATGTCACAACACCCTGTTTGGCGGTTGTCATAATGGAAGGGACCGAACTCAGGGCATGATTGCCAACAAATATTTTTGGGAAACTTTAACCCAAGATTAAATAAATAAATTTATTGATGCTTGTCAAGTATGTGCAGCCTGTAATCCCGGTCCTAAAAAACCATAGGCTTGGATGCGTTTTTCACACCGGTGGAGGCCCTTTTTGAGCGACTTTCAATGGATGTTATGCAAGCCCCTACCACCCCTACAGGAAATTCTAAAGTTTTGGTTGTTGTTGATTTTCTAACTCGTTGGGGGTGGGCCTTCCAAATGCAAAATGAACAGACCCACACTATTGCTAAAAATTTTGCTGAAAATATTTTTGCAGTTCACGGGGCCCCTAGAGAAATTCTCACTGATCGGGGTGCCCCTTTTTGTTCATCTCTCATGGAAGAATTGTGTAAACTTATGGGAACTAAAAAAGTACGAACTACTGCCCACCACCCCCAGACCAACGGGGCATGCGAACGCTTAAATGGTACTTTAAAAGGTTTACTACGAAAAGCTCTTTTAGGATTCGCTAGACAATGGGATGAACTAATCCCATGGGTTTTGTTCGTTTATCGCTCAACCCCTCATACCTCTACCGGAGAATCGCCTTATAATCTTTTATTTGGACGGGATCCCAGGCTGTACTCTCAAAATGTTCATGCTCAAACTGATCCACTTACTCAAAATTTTACTCCATCATGCGTACAAGATTTACGAACTACAATATTCTCGACAGGTTTTGAAGGAATATACGCGCGAAATTCTTGAAAAACGCAAAAGTATTTATGATGCAAAAACTAAAGTTATTGAATATAAAGAAGAAATGTTGGTTTGGAAAGACGTTTCCCAAGCAAATGTTCCCAAGAGGGCTAGTAGGAAATACCTCCCCATGTTTGAAGGCCCTTTTCGAGTGGTTAAAGTTGTTTCTCCTACTACTGTAGAGATTTTGTCCCTAAATCGTGTTGATGCTACCCCGGAATTGATTCATGTAAACCGTTTGAAACCTTTTCAGGTGTAATTCTATGTCGAGGTCCATTAATTTAGTCAAATCTTATTTCTAACAAACCTTTTAAACGATTACCTTTTCTTTTCGTTTCGAATTTTCCTTCTAGAATAAATTTTACAAATTTTAAAATTGCTGATCTCATCATTATAATAAAGGGTAAAAAACACCCTTAGAAAATATTTGTGTTACCTAGTACTGTTGCCTATTATAACCACTACTCTAATAATCTGCTAATTTTATTTTTATCTTTTCTTTTAACCCTTTACACGTTTTATATTTACAACTTTTACCATTTACCTTTTACTCCTTTTATTTAACTTTATTGTTTTGTTTATATCCTATTGTATGTCATGTAATTTTCTTATTTAAGTAAGCGCTAGTTTCTGATCTGGAAATTGTTTCCTGGTTGGATCACTGGGGTCTGAATATATAGTGTCGGTAGGTTTAATTTATTGTAAATTTTTCTATTCTAGCTCTAATGCCTTACGGAACGGCCTTTCTTAGTAAGTTTTCCTCCCTGCACCCGTCCTCCACCCTTCAGGTCAATCTATTCCACTAGACCTGCCTGAGGACGAGCACCCAATGGAAAAAAGTATCTAGTGGACTATAAAACTTAGTAAAACTAATCCTTCTTGGGATACTATGCCTTTTCCACCCACACCTGGGTTTCGAACCTCAAGGGGAGGCGTCCCTTACATTCGTGGTTCAAAATCCTTGTTCGGGTTAGCTGATAATGATAATGACTCTAAATATCCTCCCCCTCCAGCACCAGTCCCAGACACTAGTACTGCAGCTAAGGGATCTGCACGTATGCAAAAAGTCGCTGCCTTATTTGGATACTTTCCCATACCCGCTACTTTTGACCCCCCTCGAGACCTTCGTGATTTAGGCGCTCGACCCATCACTTTGGCAGAACCGGATCTTTCTCTCCCCCGGGTCTAATTAGATGGACTGATGTTCGGAAGTCAAAATTTCAACGTGTTGATCAAAAATTTATTACGCAATGTCATTACGATAATATCGCTAAACACCTTAAGGGTTTTTATCAAAAATCCTCCCCATAGGATTCTGAACAAGAATAAACTATAAGCTACACAACACATGTATTATACGGTATTTATATGTCATATTATATTCTAGGATTTTTTCTCCATTTTGGCTCTCGTGTTTCCATTTCTGGAGCTTTGGATCTGTCTTCTACTTGTAGGTTTATTTTTTGTTAATTTTCTTATTTTAGCAATCATGCCACGACAGGTTACTACTTCTTCTACTGCTTGCCATTTGGTCTTTGACGAGTTTTCTCTAGATTTGTGGTCCATCCCACCTGTGGATCTTCCAGACCTTGACATCCAAAAAAGTCATTGGTGGACCATAAAGTTTAGTAAAACGGATCCCACCTGGGACACGATGCCCTTCCCTCCCACACCAGGATTTAGAGTACAAAAAGGGGGCGCCCCATGTGTGCAAGAATCCCAATCATTATTCGGTTTAGCGGTTGATGACCCAGAATTTTTACAGCCTCCCCAACGAGTTCCAAACTCTCTTTCTATTGCTAAACAACGTGCGCGTATGCAAAAAGTGGCAGCACTTTTTGGACCTTTTCCCATCCCAGCTATCTTTGACCCTCCCCAAGACCTTCTTGACCGTGGTGCACGACCAATTTCTATCTCACAACCTGCACTCGCTCCTCCACCGGGGCGGATTAGCGACACTGACATCAGCGATCTAAAATTTCAGCGGGTCAATCCACTCTATATCCAGCGAGCTCACCTTCGTAGCATCGCCACACAGTCCACTGGTCGCTGTTTTCGTCCTTCATTGACGAATCCACATTAGGTAGTACAGGTATATATACATTTCCTGTTCTTATGTGTATTTTATGTATTGTATTTGTATTTCAGGAGTCTTTGTTTGTGAAAAATTTGGGCCTCCACCTTTGATTTCTATTCTCTAGCTTGCCCTTTTGGCTTAAAATTTTGAGGTTAGTAATTCTTTTCTTTCTACAAATTTACTGTTTATCTTTATAAAACAATGGCGGCCTCTACCTCAAGTTCTCCAGATTCTGTGTTTGATCCTCGTGCGTGCGCATACGATTTTTCGCATGCGGATGATCCTTTATTTGTTTCTCTACGGGGACGGGTCGCTCCACCGGGTACACAATTTCCCCCGGTACAAAATTTAGATCTTGGTTTACATTCTTCCCTTCCGGTTCGAAGAGGTTGGCATACACCTCGCAATTTATATTTTAAAAATATTGCACTCATGATTTTTCCACCTGAGACTTTTGACGAACTAGAGACGAATGGATCAAATTTATTCGTTCATCAGCCCAGTTTGGCTTTTTCCTATTACCGTGACCGTCCTATTTTATTCCCCTACATGGTTGAGGGAGAGAGGTGCGGCTACCCTTTATATTACATGTGCAGCTGCTTCTCTATTCGTAAGGGACCCTTCTGAAATTATTTTTCAACAATTTTCTTCAGAACAAATAATACAGAAATTTCAAGACACTATAAGTGTTTCTCCGCCTCCCTCTCCCCCTCCCACCCCTACAGACCCCTCCCCGGAAGAAGATCCTTCTGTTTGATATGTACGTATATATTTGTCTATTTTCTACTAAAATGAAAAATCTGTGTTTTCTTTGTTAATATCAATTTGTTTTGTTTAGATTCTTGTTGTCAGTCGTGTCTTGGCCGTTCAAATCATTTTGTTGGTAACTTGGATTCGGTGGGTTTAAGTCTACGTATATTTAAATTTTATCTGTATTTCTAAATACTATGTCTGATACTCCTGCCCGTACAGCTCATTGTTTTGGGTTCTGGGGAAATTTGTCGGGGTTTTATCACCCCCGACCAGTACTCCCTCACCCGGGATACCCCAATTAGTTCCCCCTCCTACCACTCCGTCAACTCAAATTTCCACTCAAAATTCGGATTTTCTTCGCATGGTTGCTCCTCCTATCAGAAATTCTACTCCCTCTCCCGAATTTTTACCGGGCCGCCCTCCAAATTCTGAAACTTCGACTTCACGTTCTACAATAACAATTACTACTACCCAGTCTACATCTAATTATACAGGTGATGTTGATACACTTTTGCGCGAGGCTCGCGCTGCTCGAAATTCTCCCGCAAGATTACCTTCGTATCTTTTCTCTCCAAATGTTACCCTTTCTTCTGCACCTCAAAATCAGTTTTATCAATCCATTCCAGACATGCTTACTTCTCCCGTTTCTAATTGGGAGGTTTCGGAGGTTGAGGGCCACCTTCAACCTCGTTCTCCACGAATGTCTACTAGATTCACCCCCCTCCCCCTCCCCCTCTCCTCCCCTATCCACCGTCTGTTTCCCGAGAACCCCCTTCTCTAGATACCCCCTATCTGTTTCTGTGTCTGCCAATCTACCTGGTCCTTCTGTTACACGGGCCCCAAATACTTTCCAAAATTCTCTTTCTACTTCGATGGTTCAGGGAGGGTCTCAAAATTCTTGTTTAATTCCATTATTTCAAATTCCATATGGGTATATGTTAGTTCCAGAGTTTCCTCGTTACCCCCGCCCTGGTTTCTGTGATATGTGTGGCCAACCGGCTTTACGTACGTATCATCGTGGGGATATTTTCATGGCTCCCCCACCAAATTTTCTTGACGAAACTCTTACGGGTCCCACTTTACCAAACACGTCTTCAAATTCTCAAATGTTCGCAAATTCTCTTATTTCTGATTTTTCATTTTGGCGTTGGGATCCGGAAAATAGATGTCTACGTCCGGCTTGGGGCACTACATTTCGAGCACACTATACGTGTCTATGTTCTGTTTTGATACAAAGTAATTGTCATTTCGCGTTACGTACGTACAAACTGTATTTTCATGTAATTATGTATAAACATTTCATGTATGCATGTATTTGTTATTTGGCTTATATAATCAGATTTTGATCTAATTTACTAAATTTCAAATTTCTTTTGTTTAGGACTTCGCCAAATTTGGACCAAACAGGTACCTATTTTCCGTCAATCTTCAAGTTGGTGGTTCTGTAAAATTTTTGTGTCTTTCTTTTCTATTTTGATGAAATAAACATGGCCAGTACGTCGCCTCACTCTACTCAATCTGACAATTCTGACGAAATTACTATAATTGTTGTTACCTCTTCTTCTTCTCTAGTTTCTTCACCTACAAATTTTAGTTCTACTCCTCAAATTCTTCTTCTTAGCAAAATTTGCCACCTTTGCAGCGGGCTCCTTTTATTCGACCTGTAGCTCCTAGGGAGCACACACCTCCTGTGAATATTCGTCCGCGGCATTTTTCTCCAGTTTTACATTTTACTCCTCCTCCTTTGCAGAATTTACAAAACTTTTCTCCACCTTTTTCGCCGGTGGTTGGCCCTATGCCTCCACCGGAAAGATTTCCGGCATATTACGTGAATAGGCCTTTACCGCCACCTCCAGTGGTTCGTGTCCAACCAGTGGCGGCACGCCCATCCCTTCCTATACTTATACCATTAGTTCCCTCGAATCCAAATATTGTAACTTTACATCAGCCCCCACCTGGACACGTAACTATTCCGATTGATTCACGTTTTACTCGTCCAGGCAATTGTCCATATTGCGGGCAACCAGTCCCGCATTGGTTCACAGGGGTGAATTTTCTATGACTTTTACAGAAAGTTCGAATACTACAAATCCACGTCAACTGGGTGACCCTCGGGCATCACACCCAGCTTTTCTTTCAAATGTCTCTTGGTGGCGCTGGGATTCTTTGAATCAATGCCTGCGCCCCCAAGGCTGGTGAGGCGACGTACCTGTATTTTGCTATGAATTTTAGTTTAACATTTTAAACTTTTGATTTATTCATTAGATCTTTTATCTTCCAATTTATTACGTACTAATTGTTTGATGTCTAATGAAATTTTTCTTTTATGTTTAAGGTTGCCTCAGCATGTCACGGGCCTTCTCCCCTACCCTGCTGCACCTGTGGTAGTTGTTGTTTTTGTTTAGTTTGTTGCATTGTGTGAACGGTTGGGGGTTTGGTTGTGATTTTGTTTTGTGAAAATTTACTGTGTTTTTCTGAAAATTTGAATATGAGCGGGGAATCTAGGGATTCTGATGAGAAAGCCCCTCCCGCAGGAGACTCTCAGTCTCTCCTGCAGTCTCCCTTTCCAAAAACTGAAGCCGCAGAGGAAGTTTCTACGGTTGAAGTTTATATGGAAACTTCCTCTGAAAGCGCGGACCAGTTTGCTTCGGGGGTCGACCCGACCCCTGGTTGCTCTACATGGGGTGGGGCGGGTGTCATTTTAGTTCAAAAATTGCCAGAACTGTTTCCACCCGGCTCGCCTGAGGTCCCGCGTTTCCGCCGTAGTGGGGATAAAGGACCTTCGTCTGGTCTGGTTCAGGATCCAGTTCTGCGTAATGCTGCTGAGGCTGCCCGCAGATCGGCAGAGGACCCTGTCACAAACGCAAATTCTCCTCTGTCACAGTCTGTGTTGGAAGACAAATTAACAGAAACTCGGGTCTATCCCCTCAATATTCCTGCTTTTCCTGAGGCACAGGAACTTCGAAATTGGGAGGATTCAGTTTCAAAGTGGTCCGGTGTGCCAATGGCACTCAGATCTCCGTGTCCTCCGGGCACAATTACTGTTATCACTTCTCTGCAGCAACTTTACGAGCAAGTTGAAAATATTTTTCAGAAAGCTACTGCTGCTAAATTTCTCACAACTGCGTGCCTCAAACATCAAGGTCTCTTTCCCGATCCCACAAATCCCTCCACCCTCTCTATCCTGATGTTTGCTGTTCCGAGAGACCCTGTGCGGTTTTCATCAGAAATGGATCAACTTTGCTACCACGCCCCAATTTTTGTTGACATGACCCAAACCTTCAAATTCTTGTGTTATTAATTCCACGCATTTACCTTGACGTCTCCTCTTGGTCTTTAATTCGCTATGGTTTGCAACCGCTTTTGTTCAATACGCTTTTTCCATTTTTTCTTTTTCGGCTTTGGACACTGTTCGAATTTTGGCTTCTACTCTTGGTATTGACCCTCGAAATTCCATAATTGATATAAATTATCTCACTCATCATGTGATCTCCCGGTCCTCCCCCCGTGACATTCAAGAGCGCAGAGTCTCTCATAAGAAGGGCAAACATCTCTGGGAAACTCCTGCTGTCAGGGGTGCGAAATCCCAACCGACAGGTCCTCCGGACCTGAAAGGCAGGTTTGATCATCCCCACAAGTGGTTTCAGGAAAATCTCCTGAAATACCCTTCTTCTGAAATCAAACGAATTCGTTTGACTGAAAATTTTCTCACTCCTCTACAGGAGACTGATGTTCTGGACCACGCTCTAGTGCTGATTCGTGACACTTATATGAGCGTGCACGTTTTGTCTCTCCACCATAAACTTTCGGAACAGGATCTAGTGATCCTTCGCAAGACGTACGCATATGCTCAAAGAGGCCAAGACAAGGCCATTTCTGGTATTCATAATTTTCCACTGACTCGAACACCTATTTTCACTGACCCTGCTTTTAATTCTACACGCGACGTTTTTTTGCACAGGCAGAAGTCGCACAAAAGCAGTTACTGCTGCAGTCAAACATGATCTGACCAAGCCCAATGAACTGAATCCTCGCATTCCGGACGTGGTCACAAGAACTAAGGAAATTTTCACCAGTGTGGCTGCTCGGGTGAACCCGCCGGTCCGTGTGACCGTCGCCTGCGGGAGGCAAAAATGTTGTTGGCTCGTCAGTAACCTTATGCGGCGGGGTGGGTATGTCTTTGTTTATGTTGGCCCGTATTGGTAAAAGGGTGGTGGTTCTGTGACCTTAAAATTTATTTCACCTGCATGCATGAATTTTTCACACTAGCTTTTCTTGTAGCTTCTAGTCTTCTTAATAGTGCATTTCCTGATTAAATAATTTCTTTTATTCATTTTCATGCTAAATTTGAGTTTTCCTCTCGTTCTTTATGATAAATTTTCTTTTGTTTTCATATACAAATTGAATAAATTTGATTTCTATTGCAAATTGAATAAATCTTTTCTATCCATTTTTATTCTCTGAATCTTGAAGTTTTGAGTTTTGCATTATACACAGGTGGGTATTTTGTATTTCTAATATTTTATCGTATTAATTTTTTACCGTATAGGCGATAGTACTGGGGTATTCATAACACCGTGCCGTACCTCGGCGGGACCGTGGTTGCTCGCCGCCTGCGCTTCCCCCGTAGGGGAGGTAACGGTGGGCGGTCAACCCCGGACCAACACTCTTGACTCTTGAGCATTACTTTCCGTCTTTTATGATTTGGCGTCTCCTCCGGTGCCTGGGTTTCCCCCGTAGGGGAGATAACGGTTCCGCCGGTTTCTGCCTACCCTCTCTAAATAATCGGGCCTCATATATATGTATTGCGGGCTTTTGCCCAACTATTTTTGTTTGTTATTGTTAGGCTTCATGCCTATATGCTTATTCCTATAATACATGCCGTATATTATTCCTTTTATCTTTATTTGTATTCTGTATTATACTTACTGTCCCCTTCCCTCCCCCCTGTCCCTTTCGACGGCGAGTGTTCCCCTGTTGTACTGTTTTGCTTGTTTGCTACTGTATTTTCCCCATGTGTGATACGGGTCGTCCCCTATGATTCCATCTGGTGCTTGGAAGGGCCTGGTTCGGTGTTGGGAAGGCTGGCGATGTTGGCTTGGTCGAGCGGGCGCACGATGCCGAGGGGCATCCGCCCAGTGGTCCGAAGGTTCTGGTCCGGTGATTAGGTATGGGATTTTTCCCAAGGTGATTTGGAACCGAAAATCTTTTTCCCGCAGCCTGGAGCCACCTATTTTGAACTGTTTAAGTCAATTTTTGTGATGATTGTTGTGAATCCGGTTGTGCGTCCCCTCACCTCGTCCGTCCCCCCTCCTCCTTTCCCCTTCTTTTGCTAATTGTTGTTTCACTGTCCCTATCTTATATGTACTCTACAGATTTAGCATTAACCGTGGTTGGGTGGAGTTTTTTGGTCTTCGTTTGGGGTTTCTTCTCCGGGGGTAAATCTTCTTAAATTAATTTATAAATTTCGCCTTCCTGCTTCTACTTTTCTGAGATTCTATTTTCGGGTGGGGTGGTTCCCTCTCGCTCAGCTTGGCTGTTCTATCGCTGTTTGTTGTATGTTATTCTCTTAATCTGTTCGGGTTCCCTTGTTTTCTCTTAACATGGTGTTTGTTTCACTTTCCTTTACTAAAAATTGTCACTGGTTTACTTTATCTTCAAAGTTTTTTCAAATTTTTCTACGTTTCTACTGCCATTGTTTTTGCCTTATTTTTGCCATGTCTATTTTGAGCAGCTATGCCAACATTGCTTTATTTTTGTGGTTAATAATTGTGTGGCATTTATTAAAGATTCTATTACATTTTTGTATGTCGGGGCAGGCAGGTGCTCAAGGAGAGATCACCCTTTTTGAGTTTGAAATATCTCCTTTTTGCTCTATCTCGCTCCTCTGGAGCATTTGAAATTGAGTCTCACCTCGAGTCTCGCTGCCTTCCCCCTCTGCGATTTGGCTTTATATATTTGGATTTTCTTTCATAATTATTTCTCTATTTTCTCACTTGAAAATTTCTTCTCTTAATTTTTTGAGCGCTTTAGTTGGCACTCACTTTTGATTATATTACTTATTTTATCATTTTATCAGTTTTTCCCATTTTTTTCTAAAACGCATCTTATCTCTACTAGTAGCTACGGTACGTAGGCTAACGCAATTTTAGTACTAACCTATGTGCCTGGAGGCCGCGACGAGGGCGCGCGTTTCAAAACAGGGGGTAATCTGTAGAATATTTCCTTGATTTTACCCTAAAATATTCAACAGTGGGTGCTAACTTCATGAAAAATCGTAGGCTACGTAGTAGCTACGGTACGTAGGCTAACACAATTTTAGTACTAACCTATGCGCCTGGAGGCCGCGACGAGGGCGCGCGTTTCAAAAGAGGGGGTAATCTGTAGAATATTTCCTTGATTTTACCCTAAAATATTCAAGAGTGGGTGCTAACTTCATGAAAAATCAATCTAAATTGTACTCTTGTGTACGGTCCAACGCCCAACATAGCTAAGTCACTTTTCTCTTCAATCTTGATCACATAACTTATCAGTTTTGTTCTTGGGAGTAAACTTGTCTGAATTTTATGAAAATATCGTTTTGTATTTGAAATCATTTGAGTTTTGTACTTCTTGTTTAACTTGTGACTTGTAAAATTAGGGCTGTGTCGTTTAGTTTCAGTTGGTTAGCCGTTACGTAGGGGAGATACCAGACATATATACACTCATCCACGAACTTACAATCTTTATTTGAACACAAATTACTTTATTAGAATTTCTAAATTCTACAAACTGGCGACCGTTTCATTTTGAGTAATATGTCTGATTCTTTTCCCCCGCTTACTCGCTACCTTAAAAAATTCGTGACGGCACTGTCCGCCTTTTTTCTGGACTCCCTATCGGGCAAGCACCCGAAAGTTCTGATAGCTTTCTAAAGCATCGTTTTTCTTTATCTCCGCGGCTGACGCGGTCGGGGGGAACTGAGTTGGGGGGTTCACAACCCCACCCCCAAAATTGTGGGGTTGCTGGGGGGACGCAAACTGTACAACCCCCCCAGTATTGTTAGGTGTTAATGTAAATAGGTTGGGGGGTGAAACGCAATTGTCGGCTGGGCCTGGGGGGGACAAGACTTCCCCCAATATTTACAGAGTCCAACCCCAAATCCACGTAATTCCCCCCATAATTTTCAGAACCCCCCTAAAAATTCTCAGAATAATCCGCCCCATTTCAGTTTACAGATCCCCCAATCTGCACCCCCCAAGTTATAATTTCGTCTCCTCCCCCAAATTCTGATTATGACCAATTACAGGGGAAACTCCCCCACCCCCAAAATCAAGATCTCCCCCACCCTGAAAATTCGGAAAATCAACTCCCCAAAATTCAGTTCCCTCACCTATAATATTTCGGGGGGGGGGTGTCCGCCCTCCTACCCCCCCCCCCAATTTAACCGCTGGAGAAATTTTCCCCGTAGGGAAAACCTCCAGCGGTAATCTTAATTTTTCTGGGGCTTTGCAAAATACGTGGGCGGTACCCACCGAGCTACAACTATCAAATTCGCATTCCTCCCAACCTATAAGGGTCCTCCCCTCCCAAAATTTGGGCCAGAATTATACACAGAGCCAGAGGGAGACCCGGGTAAAAACGTTGGGGGGCCGGTTTCAGCACCCTCACAAATTACTCCCCAGCCTGTAGAAAAATCCACCACCCCCCAACATTCAGAAAATTCAAATTTTCGGCGTGATTTCGACAATTTTATCTCTCCCCGGTTCGACGCTGCCAAGGCGGCTCAAGAAGTTGTTTCTGCTTTATTGGGTTTGGGGGAAGCCTCCCCAAAATCATCTGTTCCGTCTTTAAATACGTATTCCCAACAAAAAACATTCCAAAATTCTTCTAATATTCGTAACGCCGTGGGTTTTTCTGATCAATCAGGTGGGGGGCGCCCCCCAAAACCATGGGGTTTCTCAATCTGCCCAAATTTCGGCTACGGGTGGTCAACCCCCACTCAATTCGGGTGATTCCGAATCAGGATCTGTGTATGATTCGGCCCACCAAGTTTCTGTGGTCATGATTCAAACCGGAGGGGACCCTATACCCCCTCTTTCTACGTATTTACCCCAACCTACTTATTCCGGGGAAAATTTTCAAAATTTTCAAAATTCCCAAAATACGTATGTCAGTGGGACAACAACCCAATTATCCCGCCCTTCCGACATGGGTGGGATTACCTTCCCCCGGGACCAATACGGAAATTTGTTACCAAATCAACAGACGGCCCCTTCTTATGTCCAAATTCAGAAAACCCCAATTTGTAAAGGGGGCCCCTCTGCCTCACCTTTGTATCACACTCAGCCTCCTCCGTCTCCACGTTTACAAGTCCCCCCTCTCGCTTCTCAAAATCCACCCTTGGCCTCCCCAGGAAAAGTGGCCAATCAAACTTTTTTGAATCAAGAGGACCGACACTACTATCCTGTCCACCCCGGGTCCTACGGTCAACATTTATACGAAGGGATCCAAATTGCAGCCCCGGAACCCCAGATGCAGCAACAGCTACCCCAACTACGTTATCAACCCCCCACCTCACAATACCCACAGGGCCAATATTTCATACTTACTCCAGCAAATTTCAACTACGACCACCTAGAACAACAAGTTTTTGAAAATCCGGTAATTCGTGAGTTGGATAACAATTATTTGTGGGAAGGGCCGCATCAACATTTACCCCGTTTACAGGTCCCTCCAGTTTTATCCCTGCAAGTCCCAAATAATCCCTACTACATGGCGGAGATGGTGGCCTCACATGCTTGTGCGGCTGATTATGTTGCAGAAAACCGTCCTTCAGGGCCGACTGAGGTTCCGCGCCAGAAAGAGCATCGCCCACCGGCGCTTCCCCTGAGGGGAGGTAAAGGTGTAGCGTTGGCTCCTACTGGGGATGCCCCTTCTTCGGAAGGTTCGTCCTCAGTACAGCAAGATTTTGTCGCGGGCCCTCCTTCGGCGCCTGCCCAGCCGTACCATGCCTGTGAACAGTCACCATCTCCCCCTCCCCCTTCTCAACAAAATTCAAATTCACCTCCTCCCTCAAAATTTTCTGGGTCGCCTTCATCTGTGGGCACCCATACAAATTATTCAGTTAATAATGGAGCCGGAGCGGGCGTCACAGAGGTCGCAGCCGCCACTGGTTGGGGGTTTTGGCCCCGAATATACGTAGTTTGAGCTCCCAAATTTTGCGTAGACTGAAAATTTTGAAGGGGACAGGAGGTTGCACTGGGGAAGGATTTGGTGGTGGAGGTACGTACTGAGACATTAAGGGGGCAAGGGTATAGTTTGTGGGGTAATATTGTTGTTGATAAGATGAAGGCCCCGGATATTGAGAAGGGTAAAATTTTGTGAATACATTGTAACGGATCAAGGTTGGCATGATCAACCTTTCCGTTGCTGGTGAGTAGCTAGGCTAGCTACCCGCCTGGCTTCTCATAACATCATCAAGTGGGCTGGGACACGTTTGCAAGTCACGTAGCTCCCCCAACGTGTATGCGTGGGATTGGGTGGGTTCCCCCCCCCTCGTGACTTTGGGAGCTACGTGATTGGGGGCAAATTCTCACTAGGGGGCGCTCGTGGGAGGGTTCAACCCAACACTCGCTTCCCCCCTTCACTCTTGTTTATTCTGCCTTCGTGTACAGTTGTGTTTGCTACGCCTATTATTCTCCCCCATTGCTGTATATATATTATTCTGTGTCTCCCCCAGCTCTCCCCAGAGCGTGGTACGTTGGCTGACCCCAGTCAGCCGCTGTAACTGTAAGTCAGTGTTTGTAGTTTGTTTGTTTGTGTGACTGAGGGATCATCCCTGTATTATTTTGTATTGTTATATTACCATAACTACTTGTTGTTCTGTTCTTATTAAAGTGTATTTAGCTAGGCTAAGTCTTTCTGAGCTCCTGTTAGGTAGGTAGTTCATTCTTAAGTGAGTGAGAGTGCGAGTCATCTCGCCCTTAGGATCGGATTACCCCTGCGTATATTGTCTGGCGAGGCTGTCCCGACCGTCTCCTGTAGTCGGTCAGTTATCCATCTGTGCCACGGTCTCCGCGTCCGCTACGTCAGGGCGTGGTAACGGTGTTAGTACGTAGGTTGAAATACTAGCCCCGCTACAACATGACGTGGTCAACTCTTTCTGGGGGTGGTCGATTTCTATAGTCAGGAGGGGCTTTGGAAGGGTAGCGTTCCCAACACTTTTCGGATGGGTGACCCCGCTTTTTACAATATCGACAAGGGGCAGAAAATTTTTTCCGTTTTTCCTCCTCCCGTTTACTTAAGGTGGTGATTCCCTTTGGTCACATAAAGTTTGCACCATTATTACTCATTCATTACTTGGAGTTAAGAAGCCATTTTTATATCAAAATGTAGCTTGACATTTTCTCTTTTTAATGCATGCCACGAAGCTACTATTGCTTTTCTAAAATATTTTTAACACATTTTAGAAGAAGTATAATTTTGCAGAATTTTTGCAGACTCAAGTAAATTTTTTCGCGAAACATCGGTTATATCATTCGATACCGCCATCAAATAGCTGGGGACGATTTTTTATTTATTGTGAAATCGCTCTTCGTTATAGAGACATAAGCTGAAATGTGTGCGTAACCTGTATTTTGCCTACATTTTCCAAATTTGCCAAGCGATTACTTTAGCTAGAAAGCAGCAATCGGGGCAACTAAAAAATCGTCCCTGGGTATATTTGTGCTGAGCACATTTGTTCAGTAGCAGCCCTCCAGCTTGCATGGTGAATGCTCCACAATCTTTGGCATAAAGTTGATCGTGTTTTTGCAAAAACTACATTTTTTATGATAGCAGCCTACAGGATAGCAGTTGGAAGACGATCATGCGTCGGATCATTTGTCCCTGTGAGACCTTCAGATCGATGCCCTGAGTTTGATTTTACGGCTTGCGTAGTTCAAGAAAGGTTGGATTATTTGATTTCTGCAAAAATGACAAGTTTTCGACCACAAAACAAGAAAATCGTCTGTATCTCACTATAGAGAAAAGCTAGAAAGGTGCTTCAAAAAGCAAAAATGTAGAGCTCAATGAGATCACTCGAATGAATATAGTCACAACTGTTTAGCATCTGCCAAACGTTCAGAAATTGGGAAAAACCACTCTGACTGGAAATCTCGAATTTTTGAATCGGGATTGCGCGGAGGGTGTTAGAACGCTAAAAGAACTTATTTCGGAAAGTTTCATCAAATTTCATCTTGATTTACGCCGCCAAATATTACAATATGTGCCCAAAAGGAATCACCACCTTAAAGCTACCTGAAGGTGTTGTTCAAACCAGTCTTTCATTTCACGAAAGCCTTTGAGGGCTGGGTTTTTTGTCAGTGTCCCCCTCTTCCACATAGTAGATTGGCAGGTCATAAGAGAGGGTATCTCCCTCCATGGGACGGGCCTCTAAGCGGTCGATAATGCGGCGAACGTCTTGCATGGAAGGGCGTTGATGCAAATAAGGCGAAGCTAAAGCCGAAGCAAATTTATCATGCACCCCCACAAGAAGTTGTTGAACACATTCTTGTTCCCGCTCCTCTTGTGTGTCCCACAGGTCGAGGGCCATTGCTTGCAATTCTGAAATATAATGTCGAACGGACTCGTTGTGAAGTTGCTTTCGGTGTGCAAAAGCCGAGAGCCGCTCCCGCAGTGAAAGTTGCGGTTTTGGAAATTGCGATTTGATCAGTTCTAAAAATCCTGAATAGGACTCGACGACCTGTGGGCCACAGCGAGAGGCAAAAATTTGAGCCTTTCCCGTTAATTTATTCCAAAGTAGGCGCCCCCACTGGTCATGAGGAACTGCATGAACTGTCACTGCCGATTCAAATTGGGGTAACCAATCTTCAAAATATGCGTATTTTGGGTCATACCGGAGGACATCCCGCAAAATTTCTAGGTAGTAACAAAAAAGACCCGTGTCAAATTTGGAAACTGAAATATCAGTAGCTTCCATTGTATTTGGGGTTGGGTGTCGCGGACTTTTGGGGATTCCCGGTGTTTTACCCACATTATTAACTCTGAATAATTTGTATTGGTGCCCACAGATGAAGGCGACCCAGAAAATTTTGAGGAAGGAGGTGAATTTGAATTTTGTTGAGAAGGGGAGGGGGAGGTGGTGACTGTTCACAGGCCTGGTACGGCAGGGCAATCGCCGAAGGAGGGCCCGCGACAAAATCTTGCTGTACTGAGGACGAACCTCCCGAAGAAGGGGCATTCCTGTAGGAGCCAACGCTACACCTTTACCTCCCCTCGAGGGAAGCGCGGGTGTGCGATGCTCTTGCTGGCGCGGAACCTCAGTCGGCCCTGAAGGACGGTTTTCTGCAACATTAATCAGCCGCACAAGCATGTGAGGCCACCATCTCCGCCATGCAGTAGGGATTATTTGGGACTTGCTGGATTAAAACTGGAGGGACCTGTAAACGGGGCACATTTTGATGCGGCCCTTCCCACAAATAATTGTTATCCAACTCACGAATTACCGGATTTTCAAAAACTTGTTGTTCTAGGTGGTCGTAGTTGAAATTTGCTGGAGTACGTATGAAATATTGGCCCTCTGGGTATTGTGAGGTGGGGGTTGATAACGTAGTTAGGGTAGCTGTTGCTGCATCTGGGGTTCCGGGGCTGCAATTTGGATCCCTTCGTATAAATGTTGACCGTAGGACCCCGGGTGGACAGGATAGTAGTGTCGGTCCCCTTGATTCAAAAAAGTTTGATTGGCCACTTTTCCTGGGGAGGCCAAGGGTGGATTTTGAGAAGCGGGAGGGGGGCCTTGTAAACGTGGAGACGGAGGAGGCTGAGTGTGATACAAAGGTGGGGCAGAGGGGCCCCCTTTACAAATTGGGGTTTTCTGAATTTGGACATAAGAATTGGCCGTCTGTTGATTTGGTAACAAATTTCGGTATTGGTCCCGGGGGAAGGTGATCCCACCCATGTGGGGAGGGCGGGATAATAGGGTTGTTGTCCCACTTATACACGTATTTTGGGAATTTTGAAAATTTTCCCCGGAATAAGTAGGTTGGGGTAAATACGTAGAAAAAGGGGGTATAGGCATAGGGTACCCTCCAGTTTGAACCATGACCAAAGAACCTTGGCTGTGGGCCGAATCATACACAGATCCTGATTCGGAATTACCCGAATTGAGTGGGGGTTGACCACCCCAGGCCGAAAATTGGGCAGATTGAGAAACCCCAGGTTTTGGGGGGGGCGCCCCCCACCTGATTGATCAGAAGAAAAACCCACGGCGTTACGAATATTAGAAGAATTTTGGGAGGTTTTTTGTTGGGAATACGTATTTGAAGACGGTACAGATGATTTAGGGGGGCTTCCCCCGAACCCAATAAAGCAGAAACAACTTCTTGAGCCGCCTTGGCAGCGTCGAACCGGGGAGAGATAAAATTGTCGAAATCACGCCGAAAATTTGAATTTTCTGAATGTTGGAGGGTGTTGGATTTTTCTACAGGCTGGGGAGTAATTTGTGAGGGTGCTGAAACCGGCTCCCCAACGCTTTTACCCGGGTCTCCCTCTGGTTCTGTGTATAATTCTGGCCCAAATTTTGGGAGGGGAGGACCCTTATAGGTTGGGAGGAATGCGAATTTGATAGTTGTAGCTCGGTGGGTACCCCCCACGTATTTTGCAAAGCCCCAGAAAATTTAAGATTACCGCTGGAGGTTTTCCCTACGGGGAAAATTTCTCCAGCGGTTAAATTGCGTCTGGTACGAGGGGGGTAAGAGGGCAGACACCCTCCCCTCCCGAAAAATTATAGGTGAGGGAACTGAATTTTGGGGGAGTTGATTTTCCGAATTTTCAGGGTGGGGGAGATCTTGATTTTGGGGGTGGGGAGTTCCCCCTGTAATTGGTCAAAATCAGAATTTGGGGGAGGAGACGAAATTATAACTTGGGTGGTGCAGATTGGGGGATCTGTAAACTGAAATGGGGTGGATTATTCTGAGAATTTTTGGGTGGGGGGTTCTGAAAATTATGGGGGAATTACGTGGATTTGGGGTTGGACTCTGTAAATTTTGGGGGAAGTCTTGTCCCCCCCCCAGCCGACAATTGCGTTTCACCCCCCAACCTATTTACATTAACACCTAACAATACTGGGGGGGTTGTGAACCCCCCAACTCAGTTCCCCCCGACCGCGTCAGCCGCGGAGATAAAGAAAAACGACGATTTAGAAAGCTATCAGAACTTTCGGTGCTTGCCCGATAGGGAGTTCAGAAAAAATGAAGGCAGTGCCGTCACGAATTTTTTTAAGGTAGCGAGTAAGCGGGGGAGAAGAATCATTCATATTACTCAAAATGATACGGTCGCCAGTTTGTAGAATTTAGAAATTCTAATAAAGTAATTTGTGTTCAAATAAAGATTGTAAGTTCGTGGATGAGTGTATATATGTCTGATATCTCCCCTACTTAACCGCTAACCAACTGAAACTAAACGACACAGCCCTAATTTTACAAGTCACAAGTTTACTTTCTAAACAAGAAGTACAAAACTCAAATGATTTCAAATACAAAACGACATTTTCATAACATGCAAACAAGTTTCGCAAAAGTAGCAAAGCACAAAAAACAGGACAAGCACCAAATTTTATAAACTTCAAAGAAAAAGAACCCAGCACAAAGCTGTAGCGTAAGTGGCAAAGCGGAGAATCCCCCCCCCAAATTGACCAAATTAGTCGGCGGACCAAACTAATTAAATCCATTGCAAAAGACCGCCGACTGCTATACTCCCAAGAACAAAACTGATAAGTTGTGTGATCAAGATTAAAGAGAAAAGTGACTTAGCTATGTCCGGCGTTGGACCGTACACAAGAGTACAATTTAGATTGATTTTTCATGAAGTTAGCACCCACTCTTGAATATTTTAGGGTAAAATCAAGGAAATATTCTACAGATTACCCCCTCTTTTGAAACGCGCGCCCTCGTCGCGGCCTCCAGGCGCATAGGTTAGTACTAAAATTGTGTTAGCCTACGTACCGTAGCTACTACGTAGCCTACGATTTTTCATGAAGTTAGCACCCACTGTTGAATATTTTAGGGTAAAATCAAGGAAACATTGTACCCTGTCTGGAAAGATCAGTAAATTATTGATGTGTCCAGAACAGGGTTGGACACATGCGTAAATTTTAAAACTATGACCTAATAGTGCAATATATTTGTGTTTATAGCCGTTGTTTAACTTTAGTATATCTCTTAATTATTTCTTAATTTACTCATTATTTTAATAATAGTTTATGCATAGTTCTAAAGCTTGGCTTGTTATTATGTTTTGTTAGCCTACGTTTTAATTTCCTTAAATTTCAATTAAATTAAAATTAAATTAATACATAATTATAATTAATTAATTAACAAATAAATAAATTATCAATAGCAGTCAATAAGCCGGAACAATATATAGTAAATGTTGCTTCAAGTTATATTTTTCCTATATTTTTTCCTATTTTTTCAAAATGCTCAGTAGGCGCCCAGATATTTTTATATTTAAGCCCCTCACCTCATTCATCCTTCTCTCCCCAATAATTTCTTGCCCTCGGACTATTGGTCCGGAAAAAATCCCTAGAATAAGCACAGGGACCATTTTAGACCTCCCACACCCCCTGGCATTTTCCAAGGCAAAAATTTCTGGGGGGGGGCGGGGGAGATAGCTAAAAATCCCTAAAAATCCGGTGAAGCCGGAAAAAGCTTTAAAAAAATTTTTAAACCCTATTTTTCCGGGCACGAGTTCTTTGGGGGGATTGGGGGAAGGCCCGAATTCTGGGGGGGCGACCCAAGCCTGGGGCGGGGAACCGATTTCTGGGGGGGGGCGCCCCCCCCCACACCGGAGGGGGTATATTGAAAGATGGTGCGCGTCCTCGATTTTATAATGCAGGGGGGGGCGAGAAGGGAAAAAAAGGAGGAAGGGAAGAGGGGGGGGGGGGGGGAGGGGGCCCCCCCCCACCCCACCGTAGGAAAAAGCCAAACCCCAAAAATGGCAAAATATTTGGCATCTGGGGCCCGTTGCATAAAAGGCATTACTAATAAATTATTAGTGATTAGTTGATTAGTGTAGCAGTTTGATTGAAAATAGCTAACGTTGTGGAAGAGCCTGAGGAATTTTCTATATGTCGTTTTGTAGCTTTTGAGATGCTCGAACGAACTATTTATTCTAAAATGGTCTAAAATTAAAATTTGGACTAAGCCAAAGAAATAACCTTCAAAAATCGCGTTTTCTCTGATATTTGTGATCAAAACTATTGAGTTGAAGAAAATTCTAGAAAGTTTTAGCCATTTTTGAATTAATCACTTCAATTTCTACAAAATAATACCGAAAACACCAAAATTTGTTGGTTCAATTAATAGCTTTGCTCATTAATACTGCTGCACTAATCAACTAATCACTAATAATTTATTAGTAATACCTTTTATGCAACGGGCTCCTGGGCGAATTCTTCAGGGCAAAGTTTGGTACCAAAAGAGGCGCCCTCAGCTCTCTGCTCCCGTGTCCCTGTCCCACTACACTAAGGCCAGCCAACCATAGGTGTAATTGGGGGGGGGGTAACCCCCCCCAGCCATTTTTACAAACCCCCCCAAAAATTTTTGGGGGCCCCCGGCCCCCCCCCAACTGGGGGGGGGGTAGTCGCGCCGCAGGCGCGAAAAATTGGCCAAAATTGGCTATTTTTAGGGAAAATTCTGCAAAATTTTTCAAAAAGGTCCAAATTTTCGGCTTAAAGTGTTTATTATTGCGAGAAATGCACGTTTTTAACGGTTTTATGGACTTTCTGGCTCAATATTGACCTTATTTTAGAGTTAGAAACATGTTGGCAATCAAGTTTTCGAGTTTAAAGCCCCTGTCTAATGTCAAAATTACTTCATAGTTGAATGTTTTTTGGCATTAGCAATGGCTGAAAATGCGTTTTTTGACATAAAAATGGAAAAAATTTTTTGGGGGAGGTTTGGGGGGGGTCGTGGGGGGGTTTGGGGGGGTCTAAAAAGGGCCCCCCCCCGAAATTCCGGGGGAGGGGGCCCCCCCCAACCCAAATCCCCGTTACACCTATGCAGCCAACTGGGATGGGTGCGCTGTCGTGATCCTCAGCTATATATGTATATATACCTCCGACCCCGCAGCACTTCTGGAGACAAAAAGTTGGCCAAGTTTCTTGGAGATTTTTCATAAAAGGAGTCCCTTATAATAATAAAATTCCCAACCAAAATTCTAATATTACTTGGTTTTGCGCATAGGTGTGTTAGGGGGGGGGTTACCCCTCCCTCCAAATGGAGGGGTCGCCGACCCCCCCCCTAAAATTTTTTCCTACCCCTCCCCCCAAATCGATTTTTTCAGACCCCCTCCCCCCTAAAAATTTTCTAACCCCTACCTAAATTTTTGAAAATTTTTAGCTAAAAATTCGAAATTTTTCCAAAAAATTCCAAAAATTAGCGATAAAATGCTAGAATACGCTTGATTAAGCTAAAAATCATTAAAAATAGCTGTAAATTGAGAAAATTTTTCAACCCCCCTCGAAAATTTTTCTTACCCCTCCCCCCAAATCGACATTTCGCGACCCCCCACCCCTTTTTTCGCCAAACCCCCCTCCCTACTTTTTTCAGAACCCCCACCCCCACTTTTTCCAGCCACACCTATGGTTTTGCGTTATAGTTTTATCTGGAATCTGGTTTTTCACGTTACGTAATTTTTTGCAGAAAAGAAAGATGGACGTGAACGCAGGCAATTTGACAGTTATGGTGCGGTATCTGGAGGCAACTTTAGATTCAGATCCTCATAACAGGAGGCAAGCTGAGAAACAGCTTCAACATGTCGAGCAAAATCAAGGTACGTATATATGTTATACGCATACATTAACATAGGGTCGTGTCCTGGGGGAGGCTTGTCCTCAAAAAATTTTGAGGGGGCTTGTACCTTGAATAAAAGTTTTCAGGGGGGCTTGTACCTCAAGAAAAAGTTTGTAAAATTTTTCGAAAAATTAACGCTAATTTTAATAAAATTAGCAATTTGTTGTCAAAATTTGCAAAAAATCTTCAATTTTTCGAAAACATTTCAAAATTTTGCCCGATTTTCCCGAAAAAATTTTTTGAAATTTTACTGTAAAATCTAATTTTTTCCGGCTGTTTTTGCTTACCCCTTGGCCATTTTTTCGTTACCCCTTGTCCTCGACGGCGATAGGGCTTGTACCTTGTCCGGGTTGGGGGGGGGGGCTTGGACCCCCCAGACCCCGCCGCGTTAACCTATGGTTATACGTATACGTACGTACAGTACAGTTCAAAAAACTAATTTTTGTGAAGTTCACCTTCTTGCGAACTTCATGAAATTTCGCGAAGAATGTTTCGCGAAGTTTTTTTCAGTTAGCTAATTGAGGGGTTTTCTCCCTAGTAAAAAGCAAAAAGTACAGTGGGCAAACAAAGCTTCAATTTTTTTGATTCAAATCCAATCTTCGCGAAGCTATCAGTTATATATAAATTGAAAGCGATGTATATATACAAGAACAAAAAGTGCTCCTTCGTCGCATGTAAAATACATATGAGTCTTGGTAGGCAGGTTGTACATAAGCAAAAACTAGATTGTAAAATACATATGAGTTCCGTAGGGAAGTTGTAAAATTAAGGAAAACAAAGTTGCAACTGCTTAACATATGAGCCTGTCCCTGGCTTATTTTTAGGCCAAAATTTATGGGGGGGCTCAAAGTTGCCCCCCCCCCATGGATGGGGGGGCTCACCAAAAGTGGGGGGCATATTTTTGGAAAAAATTTTGCAAATTTTTTACGTTTTTTGGTGCAAAAATTGCCAAAAATCGCTAAAAATGACTGATTTTAGGTGTTTTTACGCTAAAATTCGTTAGAATTCTTGTAAATTTTTTGTAAATTTAGGGTAAAAATGGTGAAATCTGGCAATTTTTTGGGTTATTGGCGAGGTCAAAAATTATGGGGGGGGGAAGTTGCCGAGTGGGGGGCCCCCACCCCACCCCCAGTAAAAATAAGCCAGTGTCCTACAACGAGGCTCATATTGGCGTATAGCCATGGGGTGAAAAAAAACCCACCCCCTTTTTGGGGGGAAAAACCCACCCGCCTCCTGGGTCATGGGTTGGAGATATGAGCTCCAAAACATACATAGCAGCAGAAAGCGCGACTCTTTCTAACCTATGTATGCAAAGATCAAGTCATTTGGTTCACTCCTGCTTATTTTATGACATTTTGAAAATGACAACAACTTTTTGGTTCAACCATCCAAAAATTTACCAAAAGTTTGGACCGATGTATATAACTTTTGACTGGGTTGGGCTAGAAAAGTTTTGCAAATATCTGCAATGATGGCTACTCTTCCTCTTTGCACACAGCCAAAATTAGACCGATCCGAGCACATGAGATCTCAAAAAAGCTACTTAGATCGGGTTTTTTGGTTCATACTAACTAAAAAAGGGTTGAATTTTACACTGGAAGTGTCAGAATTGCGATAGAACAATTTTTAAGACCTGTGAGGGGTGGGTTTATTTTCCCCCCATTTGGGTTTCCCCCCCCCCATTGGGTTTTCCCCCCGCTACTTTTTGCATTATACCGCTCTAACGGTACACCTTAGAGAAGTGCAAATAGGCTTAAAAGAAAGTTCTAAGTACGCCAAGTACGATGGTATATAAAGTTCTCAGATAACCCTTATAATAAAAAAGTTCCAGCCAAAATCCGAAAATGTGGGTTTCCCCCCCATGGCTATATGTCATAATACGAATAATTTGCAGATATATATTTTACTCTTATATAAATACATACTGCATAAAGCTTTTCATTATAAATTATCCTTCACATAGCTTGTTGATCAGTCACTACAGTGTGCATATGCTCAATACGGAACGCCATGAGGCGCTCTGACTCACAGCCAAGTGGGAACGCATTCTGCGTGTGTATAATGTGAAAGTGTTTCGAGAATGCATTAGAGGTGTGCCGTAGTGTTTCAGAAAACATCAGGTTGCATGTACAGTTCAGCTTGAGCAGTCGTAGTTCACTTCAGTCCATTTCTTCTGGGCCACAACGTCTATTCATTTTTCCGTAATGTGGATGAAGCTGAGGTTCTTTAATGAGGCTTTAATGTGGAATGCACTGTGACGCCAATATGATCCTCGTTGTAGGACAGGCTCATATGTTAAGCGGTTGCAACTTGTTTTCCTTAATTTACAACCTCCCTACAGAACTCATATGTATTTTACAGGCTAGTTTTTGCTTATGTACAACCTGCCTACCAAGACTCATATGTATTTTAGATGCGACGAAGGAGCACTTTTTGTTCTTGTTTTCTATTATATATTTTATATATATATATGTGTGTGTATGCTCCTGCTATTCTCCTCCTCCTAGTCTGCGCCAAAAAGCTGGTTTCAATCATTTTAGACGCTGGCTAGATTCCCTATGCTGCGCCAAAAAGCTGGTTTCAATAATTTTAGGCGCTGAGTAGACATTAATCTGCAACGAAACTATTGGAATTTTTCCGCTTTAGCAACA
The DNA here is from genome assembly GCA_030248195.1 of Trissonchulus latispiculum. Classification (NCBI taxonomy): domain Eukaryota; kingdom Metazoa; phylum Nematoda; class Enoplea; order Enoplida; family Ironidae; genus Trissonchulus; species Trissonchulus latispiculum. The sequence goes on from JASAND010024462.1 coordinate 80,408, forward strand.
TTTCCCTATTCTCCCCTTTAGCAATGACCGTTAGGGCATTTTTGTTACTAGTAAGTTCCTTTTGTGTAAGGACGTCAAGGGCTTTTTATTTGGCTTTTCTGCATAGTACCTGGATAGCCTTTCCCAAAAAATTTGTTCGTGATGCAGACCGAATTCAGCAGCCATGTCACACGATGCCAACTACTGTTAATGCGAATACTAGTCTGTAACGTATGAGATAAGATCTCAGGCAAGAATTACGTATATATTCAAAACTTTGTTATTCAAAACATTGTAGTGAAGCCTCTTATATGAAATAATTGCTAATATAGAGCAGACCCCATAAATTTTGCATCATAAATGAATCAGCTTTCATAAATAATGTTATGATTTGACTTATTTCGCAAAAAGCCCAGCACGCTTGGTCTTTTCGCGAAAAGACCGGGCTGGTAGCAGAAATGAGCGTAGTTTAAACTAATTTCTCAATGTGACCGGGCACTTCTCGAAAAGACCGAAATTGTTGGCCTTTTCGCGAAAAGACCGATTTCGCAAAAAGACCACGACATATAGATATCTTTCAACAGAAGCAAGCAAGCCAACTACAGCACTCCACAACCACTCTGAGCATGCAGTTCTATGGCAGAAGTTGCTCAGCTCGCTTAGGGCTTTCATTTGGTTTACAAATTTGACCACTTTTGAAAAATTTCATTTATGACCGAAAATCGCCTAAGTCCCCACCCACCACAGCACTCTACAGAAACTTTCAGCATACAGTTCTATGACAAAAGTTGCTCAGCTCGCTTAGGGCTTTCATTTGTTACCAAATTTGACCACTTTTGAACAATTTTATTTTGGACCACCTGATCCCTTACCGACCTGACCCCTCAGACGGTCAAGTGGAACCAGCCCAGCAAAATGGATGAGTCGGACGGCAAAACGGACACCGGGAATGAGCTGGGCGCACCAAAAAACCCCAATAGGCAAAGTTTTGAGAGGCCAAGTAGAGCCTAGTATGGGCCTCCAGGTAACAGTTGCCGACATGACCCTCCAGACGGCAAAGTGTAACCAGCCCAGCAACTTGGGTCAGTCGTGCAGCAACATTGATAGCGGGAATCGATTCTCCGTCCGCAAAAACCTTTGCAAGAAAGATTTGAGCCTTCCAGGTCGCAAAATAAGCGAAGAAACTAAGTTCAAATTTGGACCCTTCATCAACTTTGGCAGGCCAGTACCCAAAAAATTACGCGCAAGGCAGGAAAATCATATAGCAATTGAACGACCCTGATATGTGTCCTATTCAATCTATTCAACCATATAGGCAGTATTGCCTCATATATAGCTCAGACTGACTTATTAAGGCGCCTTGGAAGCATACGTTTTGGCCGACTTTGGCCCTTTTTTCCGGCTCCGGGAGGCATAAAAACTAGCTTATTTTTCTTATTTTTGATTTGTACTACAAGAATATATATGAGCTTCATAGGCAAAAATTTTTCTATCTGTAGTTATTAAAGCTACAAAACCCCCTTACCAGACGTCAAAGCGGAGAATCGGAAAAAACATCATTCTCGTAAGCGATTTTTGGCCCAACTTTTTAACGGAAAGTGGTACGGGGATGAAACTTCGCAAATATACTAAACTCGACACGTACAATTTTTTGCGCACATAATCTGCGCAGGATCTGCGCCGCTTCTGCGCTGCCTTGTTTTACATGGTCATTCGACCATTTTCACTCATATTATAGGGGTCGCTAACGCAACCCCTATGATACCTTAAATTTAGTTGGACTATGACAACTATCGGACAAAAACATAGGGATGTGACGGTAAAACCATTGGTTCAATCCGGCAGGATTGCAGTCAAGGACAATCGCTAATTATTCTTTAAATATGCTGTCTGTATAAAATGCATAAAATGAACAGTAAGCTTAGACTTTCTCGTAGGAAAAGTCTGACTATATATATAATACATAAGGTTATATCATCTAATTTAGAATCTGGAGCTACAATTTAAAGTCTAAAAATTGATATAGATGAATGTGTATATAATATTTATATACTGCCCGCGAATATGGGTTGTTCGGCGACGCTGTATCCATATTAGTTCGCCCACAACCTAGTCCTCCTTTCTTTTAGAACCTAGCCCCATATTAAACGTTTTCAAAGCTAGTCCTCTCTTGATTTCGCAACCGCACTCCCATCCACCCATATTACTTTTCCATGCTCCGGAGGAGCATTTTACTTTCTTGTATATCATGCATATTATGTAGGGGCGCGATAGCGACCCTACATAATATGGGTGTATATATGTTTAGATGCATATTATGCATACATATATATAGACATAATTAAGTCTCAGAGGCTGTGCAGTGCGCAGACCCTGCTAATGCATCCTATTGTATAAATGCTTGCCACATTGCTTTACTTTATTGTTAAGGATATTCGCAGCTGCTCTTTGCATTGTTGGAGAAATCAGAAGTTCCTGTTCACATCCGACAGGCTGCTGGCATTATTTTTAAAAATTTCGTGAAGCGCAATTGGATTGTACGTACAATATTGACAGCTTCTTGTTATACATGCATGTTTACACATAATACGTATGTACGCATTATATTAAAGCAGTGGCGCATCCAGAACTTTGCTGGGTTTTCTATAGTGGGGGGCCCGCTACTGGACCCCTTCCCCCTAGTTTTTTGGGCTTCTTCCCCACTCCACTCACTGTAAGGTACTCAGAAAATGCCAAATTTTAAGAATTTTTGGTCAACATTTTCAAAAATTTTCCGGTGTCGCCGGAATTTTTTGGTTCAAAATTTTGGTATTAAAACATGATTTTTGAGCAATTTCTAGCTCACCATACTCGACTTTTGTAGGACTTATACGGAAAAACTGGGAGCCTTATTTCTTCAGGCAGTTTTATTCCCAGACTATAAAAACGATTTTTCTACTTAAGACTCTAACTTTCATAATTTTGAGAAAATTGCAGGTTATTGGGTCGACATTTTCTTTTCATCGCTAAACTTTACACAGCAGCAGCGAACAAAAGATACATTTTTAGAAGTTGTTGTAGTTGTAAGCATACATTAACACGGGGTCGGGGTCCGAATCTGGGGGAGTCTACCCCGACTCTGAAGAAATCTACCCCTAAAAGATTCCAAAATTTGGAGGGGTCGAGATGAGCCCAAAATTTGCAAAAATTGCTAAAATATTTTTACATTTTTGTCCAACAAATATTGAAAAGTGACGATTTTTAGCGATTTTTAAGAAATTGTTTTAAACAACTCGCTAAAATTTGCTAAAAATGTTAATTTTTTGGTAAACACCGCTTAGGGCTCTGCCCTTTTTTCCCTGATGGTCGAAAGTGTCTGCCCTTTTTGCCTTCTCGCTGAGGGGGTCTACCCGTTTTTTGTCGGTCTCATTTCCCCTCCCCCCACATCCTATGGTTGTAAATATGAAAGATGATCAGCGTAGTTGATTCTACCTGGTGTAAATAAAAATTTTTTAAAACTGGAAAGTTTTGATATATACGTTTGTACAAGTTTGTAATCAGGAGACATCCAGTACCCTACATTCAAAATTTTAATGAAATTGGAGTTCAAATATTGCAAAACTATTCGATTTTCGAAATTCGAGGTTTTTCCAGTTTTTTCGATTCGATTCGGAAGGACGGATAATAACAAAATATTTGTCTCCAATTTTGCTGAAAAGTTGCAGGGTTTGGGTCACAGAACACAAATCTGCAGTCAGTTTCGTTTAGCTCTGTGTGCGCTAAAGATGTGGGTATACGTATACAGCGCTGACGAAAATTAAATCAAAAAGCATCTTATCAAAAAGTTTTCATGTGTCTCTGTGTGTTTTAATTTTGTGGTGTTATTCCTCTTGTTGCTGTGTGTTTCGTGGATCTCTACGTTTTATTTAATTGTTTTTCTGTGTTTTAGAGGTTGGATGAGGCCTCATCCTCTTCTGAGAATCCTCATATATCTGAGTCGGATCGTGAGTTCGTTCGCTCTCGAATTGTGGATCTGATGCTCTCTAGTCCGGAGCCAATTCAACGACAACTCTCAGAAGCCATCAGTCTAATTGGACGTCAGGATTTCCCTGCCCACTGGCCTCATCTATTACCCTTCATGGTGGACAAATTGCGTGGTCAGCAGACTCCTGATTTTAAAATTTTGCAGGGTGTTCTTCAAACGGCTCATTCTATCTTTAAACGGTACGTACGGTATTATCATAATCTTGCTGGCTATACAATTTGTGCTACGGTGCGTGGAAGTTATTTCAGTTTCTTTGTCCAGTTAAGTGAGAGCCACGCTGTTTTGTTACCTGCATTGCTGGACTGCAATTGTGCAGACATTATCAGAGTATTCTTTAGGGTTTTGCTAGCCGGAGAGAGGCCCAGGTCTGAGAGGATAAAATTGTGGACGGCCGGTCAAGAGCGGGCGGTTGTCGGCCACCTGCCGTCACTGTCGGCGAAGCCGATGGCTGTGCTGTTTAACAGTATAAATATGAAGTGCTATGAAAGTATCTCGCATGATTATTAAACTCGATTAATGTTTTAAATGTAGCTTAGCGCTTAAATACGCTATTAGTTTCATATACACGACGTATATATATATATATATATATATATATATACCATTTTACTACTAATTTCCAGGTTGTTATTGCGATACTTATATAATTTACATTTCTGGCATAAAATTCCCATTTACAGTGCAACAGCTCACCGAATATAACCGGCGGCCGGCCTTTAGTCTTTCGTCCATAAGCTCGCCGCCATAAAAAGACCAGTTTATATAGAACCCTATATATTTTGCGTTTTTGTATTAAAAACAACAATCTGAAAACTGCCCTTGCCTTAGCGATAACTTGACAAGTAACAAAGTAACTGATGAATCCTAAAACTTGAAACAGTGGCCGTTTTGCTAAAATTCGGGCCATGTGCTTAGAGGCCAGGACCCCGTGAGAGGGCAGACGTCTAGGTTTACTTTAGGTGGAAACAGTATGGATTGAAAAGACAAAATTGAGGTACCTAAAGTGACCCAAAATCACCAAAAATGCAGTATATTAGCCTGTATCTACAAGTATATACATACGTAATTATGTTGTAACTACGTAAGCTAGAAAGTGTTCAGAAATTTAGTTTTAGCACCTGAAATTTAATTTTAGACTAAAAAATTCCGGAAAAGCCGGACATTTTGAAATGTTGGACCAAAAATCCTTAGAATTTGGGTGTATACCTCAAGGTGAGTGGGGCAAGCCCAGAAAAGTGGGGACAGGGCCGAGCGATGATGGGAACGGGAAAAGTGGGGAAAGAGGTTCCCACCGGTAAAGTAAACCCGAAGTGTGTTGGAGAAGATTGTTTCGTGGCAGTTCGGTTTCCCACCCCGCCCCCGCACTCATATAAACTAGAAACTGCGAGCTAGCACGGAGCTCGACATTGGTAGAATGATAATACAGTATAGCTCAAAACAAAGTTAATTTTTTGCGAAGTTCGCAAACTCCGCGAACTTCGCGAAGCTAGCGACATTTCGCTAAAATTAGAGAGGTTCGCGAAAAAGTTAGCGAACTTCGCGAAATCGTTAGCTAGCTAATTTGAGGGGTGTTCTCCATATCTACAAAAAATTGGCAAAAAAATTTAAAATCTAATTTGGGCTCAAGATTTGGTGCCTTCGCGAAATTCGCTAAAGATTTGCGAAGTTCGCATAATTTCGCGAAATCCGCCAAGATTTTAGCGAATTTCGCGTAGCAGTTTTGGGAAGTTCGCCAACTTTATGCGAAGTTCGCTAAGATTTTAGCGAAATTCCTTTGCACTTCGCTACAATCTTCGCGAAATTCGCTAAAATATTGGCGAATTTCGCGAAATTATGCGAACTTCGCTAAACTTTAGCAAACTTCGCGAAGGTATCAAATCTTGAGTTCAAATTATATTTTAAATTTTTTACGAATCTTTGGTAGATATGGAGAAAACCCCTCAAATTAGCTAGCTAACGAATTCGCGAAGTTCGCTAACTTTTTCGCGAAGTTCTCTAAATTTAGCGAAATGTCGCTTGCTTTGCGAAGTTCGCGGAGTTTGCGAACTTCGCAAAAAATTAACTTTGTTTTGAGCTATACTGTAACCTGTGCGTTAGTTTTTGTGTTGTGATTGAATTTCATAGAGGTTCTGTTTGACGTTTTGAGTTTCTATTTTGTTATAGATATCGACATGAGATGCGTTCTGATGATTTGTTTCGAGAAATTTTGCATGTCCTGGAACATTTTGCCCAACCGTTAACAGATGTCTTCTCTGCTGCTACTTCCTATGCTGTAGAGCAACAGAATAGACCGAAGGAGGATCCTGGATTTTTACCACTCGTTTATCAAGTCCTTATATTGGTCGCCAAAATATTTTACAGTCTCAACTATCAAGATCTCCCGGAATTTTTTGAAGATAACATGGGGGTAAGTGTTTTGTAGGACTCTTTAATAAGCGTTATCAAATGAAATGATTCCCTGAATAATCAGTTTGTGTGCCTTAAACAAATAGTGTTCATTGCTGTTCAGCCTTTTAAGTGGGTAGCATCCCGCAGTTCATTGCGCAGTCTTTTATTCATACTGACATTACTTTTCTTTGAAGTTGAACAAGTTTTTTAGTGATGTTTACTGTAGAGTATAAAATAGTTCTAAAATAGTTTAAGTTTTATAAAAAATAGGGCCCTATAGATGTTTTCGAGATGGCGGTTTTGTCTCGGAATATCTCAGCTCAGGATCAGCAATATCTCGAAACTAGATTACGGGAGACGATCGCGCGCAAATTTTTGATTTATCACTCCATATCTCACGCAGAGAAAAATCAAAGCATAGAGGGAAGGGAAGATATTATAGATTAAACTGATTAGATTACAATTAGTCTTAAGGAAGATTACACTTACAATTAAGGAAGCATCACCTCGGATTAAACGGATTGAAATTTAATCCGGCGAGTTAAACTAGTTAAATGGATTAAGTTTAATCCTGTTTCTTTAATGCATTAGAATTAAAATTTTAATTTGATCTTGTTTCTGTATTCTCACTTCGGATTAAAAAATGGAAGAGTTAATTTTAACCCGACCTGTTTGATCGTGGTTACTTTAAAGGTTAGGTTAGGTTTATTCCACCCAATTAACATCAACAATACAACCAAATTTCACATAATTATTTCAGTTCCACACAAGTCCAAGCAACCGAATATCAGCTATTTACATATTATTGGTTGGAGGGGAAGAGGGGTGCCTATTGACAGGCTGCTAATCCTCTTCCCTGGTATATTAATTTTAATCCGTTTAATTTTAATTAAACGGATTAATTTTAATCGGTTTAATCCGTATACTGCATTTTCAACTACTTTTTAATCCTTATGCAGCTACGCGGATTAAACGGGTTAAAAGTTGGCGGATTAAATTTTTTAGTCGCTGTTTCTTTAATTTAAACGGATTAAACTGAATTTGTTTAATCCGAGGATTAAAAATAGTCAGATTAAACGATTTAATTTTAACCCGTTTAATCCATTTAATCCTGCATTAAAGAAACAACCGTTAACATTTTAATCGAGCTGATTTTTAATTCCTTTAATCCGACCATTTTAATCTTATGAATACCTTCGTGTTCTAGTGTCTATCCTATTGTACTGTACTCTGTAATCTGCTATCTTATTCATACCCTTCTAATTACATTTAATTTCAGATTTGGATGCCAAAATTTCTGGAACTGCTAAAGGCTGAGCCCCAAAGCCTGCTTGGGAATGACGATGATGATGAACCAGGACCTCTAGAGCAGCTTCGTTCCCAGTTGTGTGAAAATGTGGCTATGTACGCCCAGAAGTATGAGGAGGAATTTCAACCCTATCTCCCGCAATTCGTCGAGACTATTTGGCATCTTCTTGTCTCTACGGGTGAGTAAAGCTTAGTTAAGTTTAAGTGGAGTAGATTGGTGGTCTTTTCCCTGTTGTTGGTTCATAGTATTGTCGCAATTTTGCTACATTTTCCGCTACTGTCGTCTGGGGTATAATAATATATCAGTATTTGCCTTGAGCTCTCAGGCTGTGATCCAAAACTTAATAAAGCAGGAACATCTGTTTTGGAAGCTCCACTGTGCTGTGGCTGGTCAGACAGCAATTTCTCTTGGCGTAAAGTGAATCCTCTTCTTTTTGAGACCAATACTTTGCAGTTCCAGTCGTCCCTGAAGATATATGCATTGCATGTTTTAGACTATATTTTGTTTTTCAGGTCCCCAGTCTAAATTCGATCAGTTAGTTTGCAACTCGATCGAATTTCTTGGAGAAGTGAGCGAGAGACCCCAGTATAAGCATCTCTTTGAGGATGGTAATGCTCTAGCTCAGATTTGTGAACGAGTAATCCTTCCTAACATGGAGTTTAGAGAAACTGATCAGGATTTGTTCAATGATAATCCTAGCGAATTCATTAGAAAGGATATTGAGGTAATTTCTGTTGATATATAGTCGTAATTCTTTAATGTCTGAGTATTTGGACCTCATTGGTTGGGTAGAAGCGTATACATACGTATGTTGACAATTGACTGAAATTACAGAAACTAGAACCTACTCTATTTAAAGTGTGGTTTCATCATCATCATGCTTGGGGCTAGACGGTGATCCATACTGCTGGGCTATAGATGCCCAGTACCCCTCAGAAACCCTAACATCCGGATAGGGTCACTCCAAAGGACGGTCAGGCTTGGGTCGGGAGGGAGGAGTCTCCGTCTGACAGACTCCTTTTGTGGGCAGGTTATCAAAAGGTGCTCCCGAGATTCTTCGTCCAAACCCCCGCAGTCGGGACAGGTGGGAGAGGGACATCCGGCCGGATCGAGCTGGTGACGGTACTGGGCTAAAAGCAGACTCTTGCCAGTCTGTAGCTGTGATAAGAGAGTCCGTTTGGGGTAGGGCAGGGCGGCGGCCCCCGTCACGCCCTGGCAGGAAGGACAGCTGGAATCCCGAACTACCCTGGAAGGAAGTCAGCCTCTAAATCTCCCAGGAGAGATACTGCAACATTTCCCAGCATGGCGCCACTTGGAGCAGTTGGTGCACAAGATGGAGAAGCAGTTAGTGCCAACCGGCAGCCCACTGGTTGAGCAAGGGAATCTTGGACCCGGGTTTGGTTCGATGTCACCAGCCATGAGGAGTAGCCGGGCCAGATAGGCTGGTTTACCATGCCCGGCAGCCGGCAAGGAAAAACCCGACAGTTCTCTTGGTGTATTGCCAAACCCATGGCAATGCCTGACCGTCTCGGAATAGGGACCCGAGTAATCAGAGTTTCTTTGGGGGGTAGCCCATGGGGGAACCATTTCGTTGACCCCCTGATAGGGATCGTAGGCCACTCCACCACGGCAAGGCGTATTCCGTTGGAGTAGAAAGTGTGGTTTTATCTAGCCAACATTAGCAGATATACAGAATATTTAATTCACCATGGTGCACAGTGTTTCCCATTACAGTCTGTCTAAATCATTTTCATTTCATATCCAGTTTTCTTTATAGGGCTCTGATGTGGACACTCGTCGACGTGCTGCCTGTGATTTTGTGAAGTCTCTGTGTAAACAGTTTGAGCCCGCCGTGATCCAGATCTTCTCCACCTATGTTCAGTCTATGCTGGCTCAGTATCAGTCTAGTCCATTGCACAATTGGCCGCGAAAGGATGCGGCTGTCTATCTGGTTACATCCTTGGCCGCTCGTGGGGGTACGGCTCGTCACGGGGTCACTCAGGCCTCCACTCTGGTCAATCTCGGCGATTTCTATCAGGCCCACATCCTGCCAGATCTGCAGGATGATCAGCTGGAGGCCCAGCCGGTTCTGAAGGCTGATGCTCTCAAATATCTGGTCACATTTCGACAACAGCTGTCCAAGGAGCAGATTTTGGCCAGCCTGCCCTCCTGTGTTGCGCTGTTGCGTGCCAGTTCTGTGGTCGTTCATTCCTACGCAGCGCACGCCATTGAACGACTGCTGACGCTGCGAGATCCAGCCGTCCCGTCCAAATTCCTGATCACAGAAACGGAGTTGACGGCCCTGGGTGGCTGTGTGGATACGCTGGTGATCAATCTGATCTGTGTTCTGGCCAGTGATGTGCCCGAGTCGGCGGAGAATGAGTATGTCATGAAGTGTCTGATGCGTCTCCTGTCCGCCCTTCAGCAGTCCCAGAATGGCGGTGTCACATCCAGCGCTGCTGCGTCGCCGAAGGCCCTGAATCCGGCTCTGGCGGAACGTCTGCTGCCTGCCTTGGTCACAAAGCTGCGACAGGTGGCCAAAAACCCATCTCGTCCCCACTTCAATCATTATCTGTTTGAGAGCTTCTGTCTGCTGATTCGTGGAACGGCTCGTGAGAATGTTGGCGCCGTGGCCTCCTTTGAGGCGGCACTGTTTGGTCCGTTTCAGGAAATACTGAAGGACGACGTTACGGAATTCATACCCTACGCCTTTCAAGTGCTCGGTTTGATGCTCAACTTTTATTCGGGTACAATTCCTGAGAGTTATATGGCCCTTTTCCCGTTTCTACTGGTTCCTGCGCTATGGGAGCGGTCTGGCAATGTTCCAGGCTTGGTTAGATTACTTCAGGCTTATATCAAGGTATATTATACTTGTATTGAAGGATATGCATCCTCATGTGCATGTAAGAGTATTTGTATCTTTGAAGTTGACAATCGTAAGTGTTAGAAATATTTTTTACGTGCAGTCCTGTACCCATAACTTCGGAACTAACTCTTTCAAACAAACTGTCAGTTTTGCTATAATGTTTGCCGAAATTTTCATTCGTACCACCTACATATTTCATATCTGTGGTATTTCAGCCCTGCATATGTTTTCTTTATTTCTTAATCGTCCCTTTTTGTAATGTTATTGTTTCAAAATCGGTGTAACATTGTTGAATTTGCTGTGAGTATATTGAACAGCTTGAAAATATGTTAATTCTTGCTGTTTTGACCGTTCATTTTTACATTTACAAGTTTCGTTCGTTGATGTTATGGTTTTTACTTTTAGGTTGGCGCTGGCCAGATAGTGTCTGGCGGTCATCTGAATGCCCTGTTGGGAATTTTCCAGAAATTGGTTGCTTCTCGAAGCCAAGACCATGAAGGATTTAATCTTCTCAATAGTCTGGTTACTTATATCTCAAGAGATCAGTTGCAGTCATCACTCTCCAGTATTTTCGTACTCTTATTTCAAAGATTGCAGAACAGCAAGACATCGAAATTCGTCAAGTCATTGCTTGTCTTTTTCGGTGAGGAACTGTGTTTTGATATTTTTTAAACACTCGCGCAGTTGATTATCGTTAACCAGCCAGTTTTGTCATTTGCTGAAATTGATTTGGATGATGGTGGATCTTAAAGGAAAATCGTTTCAATTGAGATAACTATCTCGATTGTGTGATTCCTTGAGTGCTTATCCTGACTGACTAATCCTTGAGTGACAATTTTTTCTGGATGTTAGTGTTAGAAGATAGAATCGGAGACACAGAATCTTGAATCTATGTTGTGCTGAATCTATGCTCCCATATTGGTTGATACTAGTCTAGTCCTCCGTAGCTGTGTTTTTTCATCGAAACTTTTTGCGAACTTTTACGCAGTCCTCCAAATTGTTTTGCCGAATTTCGCAAAACAATGCGAAATGCGGGGTGTGGGAATTTGAGAAAATGTTGTAAAACTTCGGAAAATCCTTAACGGAAACACTCAAAACTTTGATTTCGGCAGCCAGTAAAAACCTATATAAGCAAACTGCCACAGGGCGAAAATTGTTTAAAATTATGATTTGGAAACATTTATATACAAAACTTAAGATAAAAGCAGATCGAAAGACTTCGGAATAAAATAGTAAAAATGGAAAGAACAGAACAGTCATATTTCAGCACACCTCCAAGATGGATTATTTTATTGTGTCTAAACCAGTGTTTTTTTGCTCTGCGCTCTATTTCAAAATTTTTTTGCGCAATTTTCTAAAAAGGTGCGCATATCAGGAAAAATGCTATAATTTCGCACAACAATTGCTGTTTGTATTTGTTACTAATTGCATGATCTTTCTTCCGCGTTCAGACCTGCAAAATTTCAATATGACAACGTTAAAAATATTTATTTTTATTGAAATAAATTTGTATTTTGTAAATTTAGGGAAACTTTTTCAATTTTTAAGTTAGTTACAAGCTGAGAATAATCACTGCTTTTTATAAGAACAAAAATAAACTCTACGTATATAGTTTGAAATTTCATCAAAATTATATACGTAGTTTTCAATGATTCAAGGTTCCTATCTTTGACTTAGTAATTCTCAGGACTCAGCCCAGACCATCTCTGTTTTTAAAAGCTTTTTGAACCGGTGGCTAGAGAAAACACGGATAAAACACACATACGTATAAACCTAGCTGTCACGAAACCTCTTATTAACGTTTGTTATGTTAATGCACTCTGTTAATGTTAATGTACTCTTGTACTCTGTATTCTCCAATAACTGCCAAAGGTACGAACCTTAAAATTTGGCAGCCAGTTATATATACGTACATTACACTGCACGAGAAGGGTAGCAGTTGACGAAATCGTCAAGCTGACTATTTTCGTAAACTGTTAGCCCTTTTCGCCAATGCAAACAAATGTCGCAATTGGCACAGTATCGCCAACTTCGCGATTTCGTCAACTGTTACCCTTCTCGTGCAGGGTACTGTATATTTCTTAACTTGAATATGCAATGTGACTTGCACATACAAGCTAAATTATTAACTCATGACACCATGGATGTTTTTATAAGATCACAATTTAGCAATAAAGCAGTGGCATAGAAGTAACTGCGGGGGTCTGGGGGCTGAGCCCCCAGGAAAGGAAAAACCTAGAGATTTTTGTGAAATTGAGAGCCAGGAGCTATTTTTCTGAGCTCTTTGAGCAGGTGATTTCCACTAATTTTCTCTTTGTGCCGGTAGAAAAAGTGCGCACGCGTGCGCACAAGCCCAAAATTTTTTGGTCATTTCAGAAAAAAGTATGTCATTGCGCACTTTTTTGAGCAAAAACACTGCTAAACTCGTTAAGTTTGCAATTATATGTATTCACGACTCTGTACAACGACACTTCACACAACACTAGAGCGCATGTGGTTACTATGTGTGCGCATGTACCTCGTTAGACATAGTTTAGGAAATCAGTGTATGCTAAAAGAATTTCATGCATAAGCTTCCACTAAGTATTCTAACTCGGATAAGAATGAAATATGTCAAAATTTTTATATTTTCTGCCAAACGTATCTGAAACTGTACTATATATCATCTGAGTTAACTGAAAATTTCTACTCAAGGCCAAAAATTTCTGCGGAATTTTATGCAGTGCCTCAAAAAACGTTGTGGAGTTTTCAAAAAATGTGCGGAGTTTTGCAGGCCATTTTGCCAAAAAAACAGCCTCGTAGTGTTTTGCAACTGACCATCACTCACATTGATTTTTCCTGTTCCGGATTAGCATTATATTACTTACAGTACTTACGCTTAAGGGAACATGTTCTCAAGTGAAATACGGGTAAAAATGGAAATTTTTCTGATTTCACTTACGAGAACAACATGTTCGTGAATGTCCAGTACCACTAAAAGAGAATCCTATTTTACTTTTTTATACTTATGATTATCTACTATTGTCACATTTTGTGGTATTTTGGTATGAACGGTTACTTTTTCCTTTAAGAAACTATGTAGACGTTCAAGAAAATTTTTATTTTTCAAAAGCAATTCTTCAGCTTATGCTTAAACATTTTTCTGCTTTCACTTAAGAGAACATGTTCACTGAAGAGAACATGTTCCCTTAAGGGGGGGGGATCCATCATGAAAAATTTTTAGGCGACGGATTTCGCTCGTTTTCACACATAAGTTAGCCACATTATGTCATGCATATCAAGTTTAAATTTCGAGTTGTTTTGTTCAGTTCTCCGTACGTTGCGAGCCATCAACTGTGTGCAATTTGAATATGAGCAGCACAAGGGTGCTGCACCCAACTGAGGCAAATTTTCGCAAATCAACTATGTTTTTAGCTTATTTTGTTATACACCTTTAAAAACTATTAAGAAAAGCGTTTTCGTACAGTTTCCAGCAGGATGGGCTTGATCAGAAGCTTCTCTTAAGAATTTTTCGGACAAACAAGGCCCTTGTTCCTCCTGATGTAATGAAACATTTAACAGCGGTTAACTTAAAACAGAAACATTTCCGGCCCATAGTTCTATGAGAAGAATTCATCCCAGCAATGAGAGCTTTCGATTGATGTATAATATGCCATACTTTGAAAAATTTTAAAAATCGCTGTTTTCTGAATTTCGGGGTTCGAGGGTCCCGTTTGGCACGCTGAGAAGTACTGGACGCAGCTATCAATTCACGCTGCAAATAGATCCGAAGACATGAATACACAAGTTGGAATAGAAAATAGGCAGTTTAGGACCATACTGTTGTCGGAATTTAGCCAAGTTTTCGAAAAACCGAAAATTTAACAATTTTGCTAAAAATGCCCATTTTTGCGCCAAAAAAATCTCGAAACTGGAAAAACATACAATGGAACCATTGGTATCAGTGGAACCGCCAATTCAAGTACTACGGAACCCTGGAGTTAGAATTTTTATTTAGGCCTCTGAATTAGAGTAATTTGCAATTCTTTCCGTTTTGCCCACAGCCACATTCATAATATCTTTTACTCATTAACAGCAAAGACAAAGTGTAGAAAATTTTAAGCAAACTATTCTCACTTATTTGTTATTTTAATTTCTGATTCATATTGTGCTTCTTAATTGAATCATTCTATTTTGATAATATTGTGTTCAGGTACTTTCATGATCGTTCACGGTCCAAGACTATTGGTTGAACTTATCGACGGAATTCAGCCGAATCTGTTTGGCATGGTTTTGGAGAAGGTGATGATCCCCGAGTTGCAGAAGGTCTCTGGATCCCTAGAGATCAAAATATGCTCCGTTGGGATCACTAAGCTTCTTGTTGAAGTCACTGATATCATGATTAGTGGGCCTTACAAGTATGTATTAACCTTGGTGTTGATCTGTTTTTTCGAAGAAATTTATTGTTAACAGCCCTGATAAAGCTGGTTCACGTTTAAGGAATGCTGTAGTATTCATAACAGTCTTTTAGCTGTCGTTTTCTAGCGGTGTATTCACAGCCGAAGGAAATGTTTCTTTTAACCTTCATCTCAAAGTAGGATCTTATTAGCTCTCTGCGCATCTGTACGATAAGTGCATGAAGCACGCAGCTACCAACATGCTATAACTAAGAGTATGCTACGTTTCATACCTCAGATTTCATTATTAGTTTCACTGGATTGATTTTATATAGGCAGTTTACTGGACTGAACAATCTTTTATTTTAGTGTGTTCTGGAGTCAACTGCTGCAGGCGGTGATAGCCCTGCACGAATTGCCAGAGGAGGAATCTCAACAGGATGAGCCTTTCGGTGACGGCGACGACGGCGGCTATTCGACTGCCTACAGTCAACTGATCTTTGGATCTCCCCAGGAGTCTGATCCAACTGGCATACCGGATGCTAAGCTGTTTTTGGCCAAATCGCTGGAAAAGTTGAATATTGGTCATCCTGGGGTTCTGGGTTCTAGACTGTCCACCGTGGACGCTAGAGCTGTTGGCTTCTTGAAACAGTACTGCACAGCTGCTGGAATTGCTCTTAATTAAAAGCATTGGCTTGACAGCAATTTACTGGTTTGATAAACTGATTTTGTTTTGTGATAATTGTTTTACACTTGAGTTTACTCATTAAATTGTGGTATTGTTTTTTCAGTCAGGTAGAGTTGTCGTTTGGGACGATATTTAATGGTGAATATGATTCTTCAGAATTCACCCCCACTAAGATGGTGATTAGTTTTGGACACATTGTTGTCTTGAGACAAACTAGGTCGGCTACCGGCCTGGAGCAGTTTGCTTGCACAAACATGACCCCAAACCAGTCAGACGTACGGTTATTGCAGTTGCACCCAGGTCAGGATAGGTTGTCTTACCAACCGTTGTTGACCCCCGCATGTCAGCTACAACTAGGATGGCTGAAAAATTAACAGCTTGCTCGACAGCTTAGGATAAAAAGGTGGCTGCAGAAGGGGATTCGGAGGGAAAAAGCGAGCACTCAGACAGGACAGAGGTGGAAAGTCCGTATTTCTATGATTGGAAAGCAGACATAGACAGACAGAGTGACCCTTTCACCAGCCATGCCTATCTCTGATCTCAATCAAAATATACCAAGAAAACAAAACTTAAAGAAAATGATATCTTAGCTTATCAGTAATTTCAGCACAAATTTTGCCTCCTTCGCACTTTGAGGTCTGGCAGCCGCTATAACAAAACAAAGTTTTGTATTAATAGGTAAACTCACCAGTATTTGATACATTAGACGGGTGGATAAGCACCGCCAGGATCAACCAGGAAATAGGTCTGAGCATAAACATAGTAATATCTATAACATAGAAGAATTCATTAACATTTTATAAATAGTACGTACAGTTGTGGTCCACCCGACCCCACCCACCTTACAGTTATACGTAAAATGTACTGTAAAATTAGGGCCCATAGAAAAGAATAAAGTAAATTTTTATCATTGAATTTCTGGGTAGGACTTAGCCGGGGTAGGGTGCTCAACCTTGCAATAAGGAAAAAGGGGGGGTGTTTTTATTAGCCATTCCATGCCCCACGTGTCCCTACCCACGTCCGGCGGTCGCTTGTCTAGACAAACGAGGGGTACGCCGGTAGCTAAGTAGGCCAGACCAGTGCTGCGATAACTGTTGAAAAGTTGTATTGCAGTAGGTTGAACGAAAAATCTAAAAGAATAAAGAATAAAGCATAAAATTAAATATAAACAGAAAAATAAACAAGCACGGAACTACAACCAATAAGTAATAGCTGTATGTTAACTTAATCAACTAAAGTAAGATGAAATGTAGGCGTCAGTAATAGGTATTCTATCCTCATTCTTACGCAAGAACTTTCCTAGATAGAATTTTAGTTTTCGCTTAGAGTACCCTTTAGAAAGCAATTGTGCATTAAGGTTTGATACCCTGGTTCTAAAGTCCTCAAGATATGTGAAACGTTCATGGTATCTATTAAGTTCATTAAGATACACGTTATAGCAGCAACTCTCTGAAATATTTCCTGTCAAATCCGGTAGGCATACTACCTTAAAGTCGAAATCATCCCGTTTATCGTAGACTTTAGTTATAAACTTACCATTAACCAGCGTTATATTTATATCCAGCACATTGGCCGAATTATTATTAATATTTACCTTTTCCAATGTTAGGCAGTCAGGATAAATATCAGGTTTGCTGTTATCAAATTCACCATCGTCGTCCGTTGCCGTAATATCATCAATGTACCTAAACATTTTTCTCAATCGTTTTAACTTAGTCCAATCCTTTTCCTTTACACATTTCTTTACAAAATTAAATTCATATGCATGCAGTAGCAAGTTTGCAATATAGGGTCCAGCATTAGTTCCCATAGGTATCCCAATTATCTGTCTAAAAACTAAATTTCCAACTTGAAAATATGCATTATCAATGACAAATTTTAACATAGAAAATACATATTGCGCATCCTTTGCAATAGGATTATCTGCATTAGTCCATCGTGCATAGGCTTTATTAATAACCATTGCCCTTGTTCCATTACCAAAAGATAATTCTATAAGTGGTTTAATTTCTTTCAAAATGTCTTCATGGCGAAGGCTAGTATAAAGTTTACCAAAATCATAAGTAGAAATACTTTTAGCCTGCGACGTAAGATTAATTTTATTAAGACAATTTAAAATTTCCTTGGAGCTATCAATTATCCAGTATGCATTAATGAAATTAGAATTACGCTTAATAGCATTGCAATACTGCTTTTGTCTAGTCTGCACTAATTTAAATGCAGCACCTAAACTTTTTGACATTGGCTTAGTGCAACACTTAGCTCCAGCAATGATAGTTCTGAAACCAGTTGGCTTCTTATGAAACTTAGGTATAATTTGAATGAAAGGCAGACATTGATTTTCAATGTCCACGTTAACTTTAAGATAGGTAGAATCCCTTGTAATGTCCCTAATTACACTTGTATGTTCCATATTAGTTAGTTCATATGTAGGACTTCCATTTTGTTGGGTTTTAAGTTCCTTAATAATACAGTCCAAATAAAATTTTTTACATATGAATGCATAGTTTCCTGCTGCTTTGTCCACAACGGTAATAACAAAGTTTTCCTTAATTGCATTCATGTAGTGTTTAATTTTACTCTTGTTTTTAATTTCATTTGACCCTCTAAAAATAGTATCGTTTAAGTTATCGACTATATTTTTAAACGCAATTTTAATACACTTTTTCCACTTTTTCCATAACGCTGTACTTAGAGTTGTGCCCGGGCCTATCGGGCCGGGGCCTGACACCGGGCCTCCGGGCCTTGAATCGGGCCTCCGGGCCCGAGCTTGACACCGGGCCTTGAATCGGGCCTCCGGGCCCGGGCTTGACACCGGGCCTTGAATCGGGCCCGGGCCGGGCCTGGCCCGGCCCGAGGCCCGGCCCGGTAATGTTAGTAGGCCCGGGCCCGCCCGGAAAATTTCTTAACGGCACAACTCTAGCTGTACTCCATTGGCAAAGCTGATGTCAGGACTTTTGTTCCACCCTCTTTCATTTAACCATCGTATATTCCTTTAAGATGCTCCACCTCCAATAACTTAACCAGAAACACAAAATTTGAGCAATGCCATCAAAAATGTTATTTGTGACTGCACTAGAACCGAGCACCAACAACCAACACCAAAACAAAATTGAGCGACTGCAGTTATTATAAACCTTAGGTACATTTCTTTATTTGGTCAGTCAGTTTAGCCTTCCCCTTTAATAACCTTTTAATCCATTAAACTTAAACAAAGAACAAGGCTTATCTTAATTCCAAATATCCAACCGCTTATCGCAACGTAGTAGATCCGATCAACCAGAATCAAATTTTTTGATTTACGTAAGATTAATTCATTATTAAACCAAGGGTGCCAAGTTGAATGCCTCACAAAGGCCAGTTAACCAAGGAACCCGGCTGAAGTTGTACTGTTGGAGTGTTGGAGATTTGATCGCTCAGGTTGGTTGACGTGCAGAAAGTGGCCGCCTTAAACACTAAGGTTTTCCAATTATTTGGCTGGGTGTATGTACAAAATGTTAGGTGGTCGGTACTTGGTATCTTTGCTTGACGGCTCAAATCAAGATGAAATTTGATGAAACTTTTCAACAACACTTATTTCAGCGTTCTAAACACCCTCCGCGTAATAATAACGCTTCAAAACGTCGACAGTTCGACATTTGCATTCAGGGCAGCTTTTGCCAATTTTTGACAGTTTAATAGCAGTTGCATAGTTATAGTTATACCAGAGTTGTATGCGGGCCGCGGGTCGGAGTGTTGCGGGCCGCGGTCATAAGGTGCGGGCTGCGGGCCGGGCGCGGGCCGGAAAAATCGGCCCGCATACAACTCTGAGTTATACTTGTTCGAATAATCTCATTTTGCTGTATATTAAAGTTAGGATTACGTTTTTCCTTTTCCAGAATTTATTTCTCTGATGAAGTGGACAAAAATAGAAATCTTTCCAAAAATCAAGGAAATAAATAAAATAATACATTCTCGTGCTAATCGAAAAATTTTTCCTTTACATATAAAAACACATAAAATTTCTGTATAGTAGTGCATGCGACCTCTGCCAGACTTGGTTCATCGCTCAACAATCGGAAGCATCGTCATATTCCAATTGATATCCCGTTGGATGCTATCATAAAAATGTATATAGTTTTAACAACAACACGACCAATTGTGGAGCATTTAGTAAGCAAGACGGTTGTCACTTGAATAATATGTTCTGCACAAAAATACCCCTGGACCCGTTTTTAGTTGCCCCGATTGCTGCTTTCAAGCTAAAGTGGTCGCTTGCCGAAGTAGGAAAATGTAGGCAAAATCCAGGCTCCGTATACATTAGCTTATTTCTCCATAACGAAAACATATTTCACAATAGGTAAAAAAGGGTCCCCAGTTATAATTCCGGACCAACCGGACACTGAGAAAATAGCCCATCTCAACCTTTCAAAGCTTAGAAAAGGAAATTGGCCAGATATTCAATTGCTTTGAGACCGGTAAAGAGAAAGTAGTCTCCCAAATATTCATTGTCGTGTAAAAACGAACCTTTTATCTGCGATTCCGAGCACTAAACTGGAAAAACTATTTTTCCCTTTTTTGAACCAGATACGACCGCAGATCACGAAAGTTTCTGCAAACCGGACAAAATTTCAAATACAGACTATCTTCGACCCGAGGAATCCAACTATCCAATCAGCCAAAGTGTACTGTACAACAAACCTATCTTGCCGTTCCGTTTTGTAAATCTAGACAACCGGTTACCAAACATAGACCGAATATAACCCGCTTTTCAGAAATGATTTGGATCAAGGACCAATATACTATAGGCAGGAAAGGACGATAGACTGTTTAATCAAGGGTCTTTTTGGGGAAGAGTTAAGAGCTACAAAAGAGTTAATTTTAGCTCTGCTCTTCTCTACTCTATCCTACTTTATCGGGAAAGGCCCTAAGATTGTGCTGCAACGTGCAAAATTTTGAAGACACTAGGAAAATAAAATTCTGACTTATGGAATTTTGACTTACGAAATTTTGACAAATGAAAGCTCAACGTATGAGGTTCAAAATTTAAGTTCTAATGAAATTCTAACTAACGAAATTCTGACTAATACGATTCTGACTTATGAAAGCAGACGGTCCTTACTAATCTCGATGTGTCACCAAATAGCTGGTAGGCATACCTGAAGTTAAGTGATGTAGTTGTCAGTAGGGCTTGGCATCAATTGGATTTTACCCGTTTTCCGTTTCCATACCTAAAAGTATGACACGTGAACCATAGCTTAAACATAGGATTGCGTAACCTCGTCGATGACCACATCCCTGGATCCATTACTGGCTGGTTTCTACGTAGCAATATATATATACTCGAGTATAAATTAACCAGCACTTTCCGAACTTTTTCTTTCTATCTGAAGCGTTTTTATCGATTTAGTATCCGGTACCGGATACTGACCGGATTTGATGGGTTTACCGGAATCTCCTCCTCCCGAGGTCTCTAAAACTATGTACATATAAATTTTGTGTAGACTAACTTCTTCAAAGGTTAACACAGGACAGGCACTCGCAGTTCGGTTCCAAAATTTTTTGGTCAGACTTTAGTATTTACGATGCCACTAAATTTCATTTAGCATACAGTAACCAAGCTGAGTTTACTTTAATTCAGTCCCTACATGCCAAGATGCCAAATATTTTATCTGTGCATGAAGGACATATTAGCCTATGTATGCTAACCTTTGTGCGGAAAAGATTAACTAAGGCTATGTTTCTGTGGAGAACAAGTAGCCTGGGCAAATTTTTCGGGAAATGACATGTGTTTGACACATTAACAGAAACACAACTGAAAGCTCGACTTTTATTTCACAACAAGCAAAGTATGAACCTGACCTTATACGAGAACCATGCAATATCTAACATCTCTAGCCAAGATCTTACAAATGATAAATCGACACTGATATATACATACAAAATGACCTACATACTGAATTACTTCTTAACTATACAAATAACAAACTAAACCACTAACAAAACGCAATAAAACGAACTAAAAATTTGTTGTTGGTTTCGATATAGAAACGCAAAAATTCTAAAGAATTGTTTTCTGCAGTTGCAGTTTCTATTCATGAGACTCGAGAGAGTTCATAGGTAGCTCAGCTTAGATAATGCCATAATGTTACACTTACAATGCATGGACTCACTGCACCATTAAAGTTTGAAAATAGCAGCAGAATAGCAGAAGGTTAACTGCTGGAGTCCCATTCAAAAATCGGACTTAGCCTTCTGCGGACTTCTGCTATTCTGCAGCTATTCTCAAGCGTTTTCGGTGCAGTCCATGCTGCAGCATTATACAAATAAAAACTTACACCGAGCTCGTCGCAGACTAATAGTCGTTAGTCATATTAACTTGACAACAATTAATTACGACTAATAGGACACTGTGTGCCTCTTGAGACCACCACATAATATTATAAGATGGCGTCTTCTAAGCTACATATAAGCACACGTTTTTACATTCTGAAACTTGCTTTTGTCAAGAGCCTGCGACAAACTCAGAGTTTACAAAAATCGGATCTTTCTGGAAAGCTCCTCATGGCCATAATTTGCAAAATTAGACCAAATGAACTGAAACTTGGCAGCTTGTGTGTAAAGTGTTGTAAGATCGCGTATGTGTTCGATACGCTCAGTTCAAATGTAGAAGATTTGGTAAAAACACAAAAAATCAGGGCCTTCCCTTACCAATCTTTAATATTAGCGAAATGGAAAAGTTTTACATGTCAACTCAGCTTAGTCCAAAAACATCCACACCAAATCCTGGCCCACTTGGTCAAGTTTTACAGATTTTATGGGCCTGAGATGGGAGCTTTCCTAGAAACATCGCAGAGGTCATTACGGATAACATACAGCGAATTAGTCTGACTATCATTGCACATCACAGTTCACATAAAAATAAGGTATTTACAAAAGCAAAGATAAGTCCCCGTCCAACATTCCTAAGCAAACGTCATCATAACAAAGTCAAAATATAACTCAAAATGGTTACGTATATACGTGCAGATACTAAACAAAATCTACAAAACCACCAATAATAAAAGTCTAGAATAACAGGATAAAAGTCAACAAGCATGGAAAAATAAAACAAATATATAACTCACAAAACATTTGAACAATTTGAAATGATAACTTTAACAACATATATGAATTCCTGAGAACATAAAATATACGTACGTATATACGTTAAAAATGGTAAGGCTACTTATGATCAGCAAGCTTTAAAAAACAAGAGTTCTTCATCAGATAAAGAGAGAATGATCTTTAACTTTGTTGTAGTTATCCCCAAAGAGGTAATGCGAAGGACAACCAAACAACGCTGTTCTTTGACAACACAACAGTTTCAGGGTGAGTTTAATTTCAAGTGTCACCAGTTAAAACAGGAATCCACTTCAGCTTGTTAGCTGGCAAGAGCCGTCAAAAAGGAATGGTATAACATCACTTCAGCGTTCAGCCTCCACGCAACCATTAATAGACACTAAATCCTGGTTTACTGACAGTCAGCGGCCGGAGTTTGAGACAAACCGTCACTGAAAGGAAAAGATTCTTTTATGACAGTCCTTTCAGACTGGGACACTGCACAGGTCTAATACAGGCTCCATCATGAAGTACAGTTCCATCATGACAGGTGCAACCGGGTCGACAATGCCCTCTCTGACAGTCCGCGTCCTTATGACGCTCAGGATAGGCACAGGTGGGAATGCAATGGGGCTCCGGAGCACAGGGACTAAATAAGGCACCTTTGGCATCACACACATCCTCTGAAACAAAGTATAGCCATAACACTAAGAGGATGCGTATAAAGCCTAACCAAAACACTCAAAAGATTACCAACAATATGCAAATGATTCTGCATTAATACACTGTATACAAACAATATTTGATAAACTGAGTTTCACTTTACGCAATATTATACTACATAATTATCTAAGGACGTGTCAACACACCGGGTTCAGCACATCTCGTATAGTTCCGCCAATCAATAATCAGGCCAGTGGCCTTTTCACAGGCTCTGGAATAGGCTAGAAGAGATTCGCAGTAACAGCGACCGGAAAGAGGACATTCACAGGTGTCTGTACGACATGACCTGAAACAAGGACAACAATAAAACACAATTACGTAAATAACAATTTAGGCACCAGACAAGGCAAATTTCTCAAATCTCGTTGCATCCGTGCGTAACTAGGCAAAACCGTGCCCGCAATTGATAACGTCAAGAGAAAATTCAGTAGAATACGCACTGATAGAATCGCGAAACTTTGACTAAAGGTCTGCAGGGAGCAAAAAGAGATGATCTAAGCAGACGACATCCAGCCAGGGCTTCCTTCTTCTTTCTAAACTGACAGCGACGACGTCTACGACCGGCCCTGAATCGGGTTGAGGATCTCACAGGAAGTCTGGAGGACGGCTTCAGTCTCAGCGGCCCGTGCGGAGCACGAAAGGGCGGCAGTTCAAGGATGCTGCCTTTAGGAGGAAGGAGGGATGCGGGTGGGGGAATCCCGATAGGTGAGGAGGGAGTGGATTCACTGGGAAACTGACTCATCACGCCCATCAGGAGACGATGCATACGTTTACGAGCACGACCCTGCTCACGATGCCATCTAGAACAGTAGTAAGAAAAAAACAAATGAAACATGACAATGACAAAACAAACAGCATCAAAAATCAATGAGAAAGCGAATGTCCCATACACAAAGGTGAAGCCCTAGTTAGAAGCAGGAGGAAGTCAATGGGCGCGCACGGTTCTGACTACCAGCCCGCGTTTACTTAATTTTTTGTTGAAATAACCAATAAAATTGATTATGTCACTGTTATCAATCATCTAGCAATGGGCACACTCAATAAACTAAAACTGGCAGTGACATGAGGACCAACCAGACAACATAAGGTATATAATAATAGGTACATATTGTATACTAACTTTCTGTCCTGAGCAAGTCGACACGATTTGGTGCTTCCAAACTTCCACGACTGACCAAACTCAAAGCTATCCTTCGCCATGAAACCGCCAGAAGTCAAGAGATCGTCCTCTGCATCGTGATTATAGTTCCCGCAGAGCCCACAGAGGCGACCCTTATACTGTGGGGAGATGCTGATCTCTACGTAGCTGCTACCATCCCACAGAATCTTGAAACCTACAACACAAAAAAGAAAGTATGCGCAAGGAACGAACGTATATCATAAAAATGATGTATTCATTAACAAGTAGAGTTAACCGCGGCAACGATGTGCTGACCGAAATTCTCAAATGCTCCACCACACCGTTTGCGAGAAAACCGACTTTTAAACTTTAAATAATGTTTGGCTATTTGAAATGCGAACACTTCAATAGTTTATCCAGATTCAAGTGCAGTAGCTACAAAATTTTGTTCCTTCACTCATCCCAGGCGACTAGGTGGTGTCTAGTCGACCCTAATCTCAAAAGGGGACCGATTCACAACGCAACTGTAACTTCCTAACTTCTACCTCTCTTGCTAATTTTGCACACACAAAAATCCATGACTGACAATACCAAATGAGCTCGTATTCCGTTTTATAGCTTCATCTTTCAAGAACGACTAAGTTAACAAAGCAAAACAACTGAACTAAGACAATGTCAGAACCTGAATTTGAACGAAAGACAACGTTCTCTTGTCTGTCCCGAACAATTGAGAAAGATCCCAACTTAATATGAGGTAGCTTTAGAAGTTTTCTATTCATACGTACTTTCTGAAATAAGAAGGAATCGTTTAGACAGTCAAATTTATACTAAAAGTGTACAAAAACCAATTTCCACGACAGAGCCAGAATAAAATAATAGTTATATATATGTACAGAATACAGAATTAAGAAATATTAATAAAACTAAACTAGCCTGAGAATGCGACCATAAACGCAAAACTGGAGAAAATTAACGATACACCACAACCACGACAACAAACTTACGCATACAGATAAGTACATACCTTTTTTGGCAAAAGTGAAACACGAATCTTCTGATCAGGTAGATGAATAGTAACCCTTTTGGTCCAGGCAAAGTGTTTCGTCCCTCGCGGATCGTTACGAACTATCACAGAAAACGGAGGGATTGATCTGAAACAGAGAAATTAAACCTATAATAACCGGCACCAGTACGCTAACGCAAATTCCAATATTTAATAAATATACTGAACGACTATCAAAAACTCTAAAACTATTCCTAAAGCAGTATTGAACTTTTAGACTAAAGAAAACTAAACCTCATCCTAGAAAATAGAACAGCCAGACACAATAATTGTAAGGTCCGTAAGCGTGACAAAAATAAAAGCACTCACTTGTCACCGACGCAAAGCTTAGTGAGAACGTAACGACAAGTCCCCTGAAAGTTAAAAGCTCGACCATCGAAAGTCTCGTAATGAGGATCACCGAATACTGTACAAGTGGCTTCTTCTAAAACCCAACACAAAAATTATGTATATAATAACTTAAACAATTCCAAAACAACGGAATTGGCAGAAATGGGAGTCTTTTATGATGTACAAGGTGGAATTAGTCCATTTAATTGAAATCGCCCGTTAATTACATACCTTCAATAATTAAGTTACTAAGGTCAAAGCTAGTTTTGCAATAAATCAGTGCACTTTGCAATCATTCAATGCTTAGACTCCTGGAACAGACTTAAGCTTATAATTCCATAGCATAGTACTTAGTCATACTTTCCACACAAAGTGGGCAACACTGATCTTTAACGGATTTCAGGCGATGTCCTTTGGGACAGGAGTTGGCATGAGGGCAACTTTCCCTGGAACACTTCACCTCTCCATTTTCACAATGACATTTCGTGCAAACGTCCAAAGACCAACTCTCATCGTGCTAAAATTAACGAAAGATTGCATCATTGTTCCAGTCTAAAAGCAAGCTCAAACGTAAACGTCTAGACTTAGACTCATACATGGGCAAGGTAAAGTGGGTGGGTAATTTAGGCTAGCACCACATTTTTGTCGTGTGTGGGTCTTTAATTTTCGGAGGCGGTCAAGCCCACATGATTTTGAAAATGGGTGTCGATGCATAAAGGATGAACCATGAAACAAATCAGAAAACATTAGAAACATTCGGTGACCTGAGGGCGGCAGAGCCCCAGCTAAAAGCTAGAGCTTTGGAAAATATACAATCCCTGAAACCTATTTTTCAGAGCGAGCACTTTCTGCAGAGATTTTCCAAAATGTGTTTTGCTATGTCAATAAAGTGGCTCAACTACGTCCTTCTATTCTTCAGACACTAAAATAGTGAACTAAAGACTTAACCTTTTTAGAGACCAAAATGATAGTTCAATTAATGATGTGTCCGCTGGGTTTATTTTAGGCAAAAATAAGTGGGGGGGGGAGAGTGGGGGGACGCCCCCCCCCACTAGTGGGGGGGGAGGTAGAAAAGTGGGGGGAATAAAATGGGCCAAAATGCTAAAAATGCTGTCTAAATAGCCTGTTTTCCACATACACTGCTATATCTATGCTTAAACGTGCTCAAAAATCAAGTTTTAGCACCAAAAAAGGCGATTTTTGACCAAAAATTTCCGGCGAAGCCGGAAAAATTTTGAAAATTGTGACCAAAATTTCTGGGCACCTTAGGGTGAGTGGGGGGGGGGAAGCCCAAAAAAGTGGGGGTGGGGCCAAGTGGGAAGGGGAGGTGCTCGAGTGGGGGGGAACCCAAAAAGTGGGGGGGGGGGGGGGGTGCCCCCCCCGCCCCCCCCCCCAGTAAAATAAACCCAGTGTCCTACCTTGTGAAGGGTTCCCTGATACGTACAGGAAAGGGGTTCTTGATTGCGACACATGGGACAACAGATGCGAGGGTCGTGATAAAGTCGAGTCGCAGAACAGTTGCTCACCGGACACACAAAACGCTTACACATCACATTACCGTTCTAAAGTAAAAAAAGAAAGATAATCAATCAATCTAATTAACCTATGGAAACAATCCAAAAGCACTAACAACACTCTCAAAATCAAAACAGATTTTCGCAAAGTACTCACACACACAATTCAGCATATACATAATACATAATTACATAGTGCACAGCTATGTACGACTAACAACACTCTCAAAATCAAAAGTTTTAAGCAAAGTACTCACACACAATCCGGCGTATACATAATACATACAGCGCAATTACATAGTGCACAGCTACATACCTCACATTTACAGACAGTGCAAGGATCTGCCCTAAAGCTTTTTTCATTGGGATAAATGTTATCCTGAAAACGACAGGAGAGACTGGATTCAGCCTGCTCGTTCGAAGACATTTCAGTGGACAGCACTTCTTCTGTTCTGGACTCTAAAAAAGGATTATTTACTGTCTTAGACTGATCAGACGACAGCATGATCACTTGAGCTGATCTAAAGATCACATCAGGGGACGCATAGTCGACCCTGATCACAGACAACACGTTGGCAATCATTAACAGGACCGTCAAAAACCACAGGTTCCGGGAAAAGGAACAAACGATTGCCATTCAGTTACGCCGAGTGATAGAACTGTTGAAGGATGACGATTCGGATAAGTAAGGATAATGATAGTGATGAAGCGAGACAACTGATAAATCCAAGATAACTCCATTCAAAGGTAGAGGTACACAGAATTGCAGCAATGTCAGCAATAAGGAGTTTCGCAATAACCACTGAACCAACACACTAATTTTTGAACTGCCGCTTTTACTGGACTTGCAAGTAAACAAATTTTAAAAAACCGCTAGCAATTAACGAAGAACGTTGTGACCCCCAATGTAGACTAAAAAAGAGTTATGGAAATGCTGCAGCAAATGAAGTTCCCTGCACAACTGCAGCGTGTCCACAATCAGAAGGTAAACAAGACAACTTCTAGTTCTAAGTCATCTATGTAAATCTTCGTCGTGCACATGTACGATGTGGTGCGGGCCGATTCCGAAAAAGCAAAGAAGCGGACATTTTCAGCACAGACTGAAGCTGATAAGAAAGCACTCAAGCAGTCCCACAGCCGTGTTATCAGCGGTCGAAGTACGCATCACTTGGATGCAATAATAAAACCAAACTAAATGCAATGATTATGTATACGAAGAAAGGATAGGTAGACGAAGCTTACGTGCGAATTTAGGTAAACAGATGTGTAAAAAGTTAAACGTCCGTTACAGAAGACGGAGAAAAAATTAGTTTAAAACAACTACAACTAACTACATAATCATTAAAAGACAGTAAATAAATTGCCATACTTTTACATTCTGGACAACACTGTCCAAGCGTCATGATTTGATCCTTCTGGGGACAATCGAGAGCAGGGCAGGCAGCTCGATGACAGTGGCACCATCCACCCTGGAAGATGTCACGAAACAGTAAGATACAAAATAGGGTTAATAAATGTAGGTAATCGACGTTACAGGATTAGACTTGAAATTTGATATAAAGCGTAGCGCTACTCTAAACACCTTGGAGGACAGTATACAGATTCCTGCAGCCGAATACGCGCCCATAATATACTCAGATTTGCGATACCGGGGTGACAACCTCAACGGCACCTAAAGAATCCTTGTAACTGGGGAAGAATAGGTGGCGGCGGTGTTAAAGGATCAGAAAACAGGCTTGTTGGCAGTGAGTGATGGACTGATCCCATCGCCTCAGTGACACTGACTCAATGTTGACTAACCCTGCTTGGGGCGCCTTGGTTCGTCCTGCGTTGGTCAGCGTCGGTGTTACCAGTCGCGTGAACTACGGCCATATCACCTTTCATTTTTGTGGTTTAATTTACATAAACCACTTTCAACAGGGGTGGTTTTGGCAAATGGCAACCACAACTGGACTGCAGCTGGCCGATCGGCCTGCTACGCTATGCTGGTAACGGGCAAAGGCCGACAACAACAATATAAGTAAGAGCAATAAAATTAAATTGTCCCACCACCTAAACTCCATCCGGAAGTGAAAATTTCAATATTAATAATCAACTGATTTCTGTCGAAACATGCAAAGAATATGCAATAATAGACTCAACATCCCAAGGACCAAACTTACCATACACTCGCAGTCGACACAGGGATCCTGAAGTTGTTCATAATCTGTGCCAGATAATGCTGTTCCATTACCTAGAAAACATATGGGAATAGGGAACAGTTGTATATAACTGGTTATCAAATACACTCTCCTCTTTTACTGTTTGTGCAGCGGCAGTCTGTTTGTGCTCTGACGCACGGTGACACGATTTGATGCATTTTTCGTACTGCCAAGTCTTTTGGACTATCACCGGACTGCATAAGCTAAACAATAAAGCTAAAGCTTAAAATTTTGAATAGTAGCCAAGCCAAGCCAACAAAATAACACCCAACAATGAGGTAGAACTGATTACCGATAGGACAAACGGGACAGCAATATCCTGGAACTCTGAATGGATTGGAACAAGGCACAATACATTGCATACGAGACATCGTTATAACACCACCCTAAAAACAAAAATATAACAGCATACTAACGTAATGTACCTGTAAATGTGCATGTCTATTTCTGTATTCGAGTATATTCGTACATAATATTCGAAAATGTCGTTTGAGTTATAC
This sequence comes from Trissonchulus latispiculum, assembly GCA_030248195.1. Taxonomy (NCBI): domain Eukaryota; kingdom Metazoa; phylum Nematoda; class Enoplea; order Enoplida; family Ironidae; genus Trissonchulus; species Trissonchulus latispiculum. The sequence goes on from JASAND010024462.1 coordinate 110,569, forward strand.
AAACATTAGCAAGCTGGCAAGGATAACCAAAAAACTTATATCCGATATGGCTGGAAAGTTACAGGGTTTTCTTGGTCAACCTCAAAGAATTTGAAGCTATTCGTTTCAAGCTTTAGTTCACTTATCTACGTTCAACTTTGGTTTCTACTGAACAAACGAAGACTTCAGATTCACGTTCAGTGACCCCGAATACCCCATGTATTCCAACTTTTCAACAAACTAAGGAAACAGCAATGTTTCAGTGGTTCTAGAGATGAGCATTTCAGTCCGTCGACCCGGCTCGGCCTGGCCTGCGGGAAGGACCAAAATCCATTAGTTGGTGGGCCGGGCCGGCCCGAGAAATTTTTTAACTGCGAGCCGGATCGACTCTAGAAAATAATGCGAAATCACTAAAATTAACTAAACATTTAAACAGTTATTTTACAGCAAAATTTAACATTTCGTAGTAAAATTTAGCGTTTTCATCATTCACTGAAGCCTTTGAAAAATATCGTTAGTAAAATTTTGGAAATTGTCTTTTGGCGGGCCGGGCAAGATTTGGGAGCGGACCGGGCCGGGCCGAAAAAATCCGGTCCGTACTCATCTCTAGTTGGTTGCCCTTTGCCCCCCCCTCCTTACAAATCGAAAAAATCTACTTCCAAGAAATCGCAAAACTTTGCAATATGTGTATATATATTTGTGTTCATAGGAAACTAACAAAACATTAGCTCAGTTTAGTTGCTCAAGTTTTGTGGATTTTGTACATGGAGGCTTTCCTAGAAAGATCCAACTCTATTCCGGCGTGAATTTACTCAACTACAAAAATGTGGTATAAATTTTAAAATATCATAATTGTACGAACGCTTAGACTGTAACTCAAGTAGCAGCCTCGTGTAAATAAAATAATTTCAGTTACCCTTAGTCAAAGTTTTCTCAAATACGTATATACTTTAAATTTATGGTCAGGGTTTGATTATCAAATATATAGTATTTCCGTCAGTTTATGCTCATTCACAATGAACATTCACTTGAAATCAAGTATATAAATCAAACACGGCTTCTGTACCTTTGCCTTGCCTATATATGGCTAAACTTAATGTGTCCTCTAGTAGTATATACGCACAATATTTGCATGTACAGATATATAATTAAGAGGATAACACATGTTTGTGTATGTGATAGCATTAATAACTGGTTCACCACAGAAAGAGCATCAGTAATTCATTAACAACACTTGAATGAACAGATAGGAGTAGATAGAGTGGCTCCTTCAAAACCAGGTGTCCCACAGACATCATAAAGAGCAACCACTCTCTAAGCGCAAATTATACCCTTCGTAATTTCCTACATGCTTGGGTATATGCGAACAAATGGAGACCGGAAACTATCGATAACTCGGCAAAAAACTCGACCTTGCAAAATTAAGGTTGCCTGTTTTTGGAATATACGAAATATTTCAAAAAAATTCCGGCCTAAGGTGGGATCTTTTGCGCTTTCCCCCCCAGCCCTAACTTTTGATTTTTTTGACCAATAACTTTGAAATTTGGTGTGGACTGTGGGTGCATACTGGAGGCTGGTGAATTCAAAAATTAAATTTTAAAATTTTAAAAATTTTAAAAAATTTTAAATTTTTGTTTGGTAAGGGGGGACCAAGGGGAACCAAAACATTTTTTAAAAACATTTTGCTGAAAACTTGCATACAGGGGTTTTCTGGGGCGCTGAGCACGAATCTGAAATCCGCTTTTCGATTCAGCTTTTCGTTAGCTCAGTATAAGCTAAAGTTGTAAGCTTAACATGTAAGCTCATATTGAGCTTACGAAAAGCGGAATCGAAAAACGGATTTCAGATTCGTGCTCAGCGTCCCAGAAAACTCCTGTATGCAAGTTTTCAGCAAACTTTTTTCAAAAAATTTTTTGGTTCCCCTTGGTCCCCCCTTACTAAACAAAAATTTAAAAAGTTTTAAAAATTTTTTAAATTTTAAAATTTTTGAATTTTTGAATTCACCAGCCTCCAGTATGCACCCACACCAAATTTCAAAGTTATTGGTCAAAAAAATCAAAAGTTAGGGCTGGGGGGGAAGCGCAAAAGATCCCTAAAGTGTGTTAGATAAATAGTATATAATATATGTATATACAGGGAGAATCAAGCGGGCTGGAATGGGCCTAAATCTAACCAGAACTCAGTATATACTACGTTTACTGTGGAAGATGGATCCAAGTAGGTTCCTATCGTCAGAAATAATTTCCACGTTAGCCGTTTTGTTTACAGTTACAGAGATCCTAGATCTTTCAATATAAAAATTTGAAATTGAAATTCACCAGGGGATTTGTTATTACAAAACTAAGAAGCGAAACAGAATCAACATTTCAGAATGGTTGTAGGAAAGTATGATATGTGTTACAGCGGCTAGCCGTTACAGCTAACCTTGCATTTGAACATTCTGCAGGCATCTTGAGAACTTCTCCAATGCTGTCCATTTTCATAGCTAACTCCCAAGTAATCACAACCTATATAAGACACAAAACAAACGTACAAACTTGTTTTTTGATCATTGAACATAACTCTAACCTTATGTTCAATGATAAAAACATTGGGATGGGTGTTGAATAAACCGAACCTATCATACGGATTACAAACATCAACACTAAATTTTCTGGAGGTATGTTTTCAAGAAAACCTCCTGTCCCGAAACCGCACACTTGACCAAACTAGGTTATTTCAAATGTCGCAGAATTTATCGAATCAATTCTTTTCGATTCGCAAGATAGGCCAAGAGAAACCGAACAATTTTTGTCTGCTGATGCCTGAAATTCAATAAGAAAATCTCACAACTTCAGAAAATTTGACACTTGACTACGTTACTTAAAAGTAGAACCGAAAACCCAACTTCAGATTCATAGGTTACCACTCCAAAAACCATAAATACAACTTTTCAACAGAATCTGGAACAGTACATCAAGAATTTGTTTCTCTTAGTACCCCTAGCGAATCGAAAAAATTTAATTTCGCAAAATAGAAAAAACTTTGTGATATTCGGGGTGTGCACAAAACACGGCCATGGTCCGGGTGCATAAAATAGGGCCCCGGTCCCACATAAAACACGACCCCATTCATTACGGCCCCGTGCATAGAACGCAGCCCCGCGACGGCCTTATCAAAAAACCATGTTTTTTGAGAATTCGAACTAAATATAACCAATTCAGCATCTCCTAAACTAACAAAATAAATTGTTTAAATGTTAAGTGTTGGAGTATGAAAAAATCGATTTTGCATTGAAAGTATTTTATTTGAACCAGCTTTTTAATTTGTTGTATCTTGGTAGCCTACAGATGACAAACTTTATGCCATTCAGGTATTCGGTGTAAATGTGTAAATTTTATTTGTGTAGTATTTTAGGCGAAAACATGGAACAGTTATTCGATATTTCGTATAAGGTTTAAGCAAGGTTTAGGAATGTCTGAATATCAAGTGGTTTTATATATTAAACAGTGTGCATTCAAATCTTCAAGGATTTTAAAACTTTTCAGTTCTGTACTTTACTTACTTGATTTAAGGCACAAGAGCATGACGTTGTGCATCCGCTGTGGCTTGACCCAGCACGATCCGTCGCCATTGAACCCGATCCGGTGCTAGATCTATAATGATGTCCACAACGTGATTGCTCCAATTTACCGAACCATACCTTGCTTTAAATAGACCAAGTCTCTTGAGACCAAGCTAATCCCACGTATATTTCTCTGCAGTTCTGACGCAACGCCACCTCGCAGATTTGGGATTTCGCCAGATAGAATGGCAGCTTCGAATTGGGTTCATTCGAGCTACGTATCCTGACTAACGAAGCTGCCGTTTTCGAATAAGGGTCTCAACACTCGGCTGTTGTTCACAAAGGTCTCTAATCTCTGCATTGTGGAACCGCTGGAGTCGGTTTACTCTCAAGATACTGCGCAAAAATGACATTTGGAATACTTGCAGCTTTCTATGTCCACTTTTCTCAAGGCCACGTTTCAGAGGCGTACAGAAGCACGGATATAACGGAGGCATTGAAGACTCACATTTTCAGCTTTGTTGACAGATCCGCCCGACAGAAGACGTGTCGCTTCAACTGACCGAAAGTACGAGAGGCCTTAGCTATCCTCATTCAATGTCCTTGGTAGTTGATATCTTCCAGCACTGATAACGGATCCGAGGTGGGCGAACTCACTAATAATTTCGATTTCTTCCTGAACTACTAAACTTACTAAACATTCAATTTAATTTGTTAGAGTAGGAGAAGCCGAGTTTAGTTGCGGTTGTCAAAAAACATGATTTCTTGATCGGACCGTGACGAGGCCGTTTTATGCACGGGGCCGTAATGGGCTGTGCACTCCTGATGTTTGTATGCCTACACCCAGCACGGGCGTAAACATAATTTTAAATTAAAATAGAAATAAAAATGTCAAAAAATTTCTGGAAAAGGGAGTTCGGGTCCCCTGGATACGACCCTGATGCTCAGCGTGGTTGAAAAACCATACAAACAAATTTAGCTAATTAGGTCAAGTTTAGCGGAATCTGGCCGGGGGCTCCTGAAAAGAACCAGTCTTCAAATAAAAAGCACAGCTATAGATATCTATTTGATACAAAAACTGTGCTGTCTACAACTTTTAGTAAATTAGGTATATATATATATATGTATATATACAATATATAATATATATATAATACTATACAGTACAACAATTGCGATAATAACCTTTGCATTGTTGACAGCAACGATCCGGTTCACGGGGAAGGAGGACTGGACACGTGTCCAGAGTGGGACACTCTCGAGCCAGATATCGACATTCTATCGTCCCAACGGGAAATGTCTCATCCCCCTAAACGTGTAGAAACATAACTATACACATAACAACAAAATTCCGGATCACAAAAATATTATATACACCACATCAAAAATGTTGGAGAATGTTGAAGTTATGGAGCTGTGATCAGTTCAGCATATCAAACGAAATATATATAAATACACTTAAACAAGACAGTGCAGATACCTTATTGCAGGAACATTTAAGACAAGGATCCTTAGCTTTCGATGTTAGTGAATCAATTAAGGCAAAACTCTCCATACTGCAAGGAAGCTTTGTCTCAGTTCCTAAAACACACACAAACATATACGTTTATACGGACGTGTAAAATATATAATAGTGACGTGGATCGGATCGGATCGGCAGTAAAAAATTCAACCGATCCGACCATCAAAATCATTTGTCGATCCGATCCGATCCAGGTCCTGGATCGGTCAATTCGATGCGATCCGGCGATCCGGGTTCGCTTCTGCAAAAAGATAGATGAAACTTATTTTAAAGTCGGATTTACAGTGTCAAACACATCTTGCACACTAATTTGACTGAGCTAGCTTCATTTTATTATTCCGACAAATAAATGCATTAGGAATTAAGAAAGGTTGCTGAAGTAAAATTTCAGAAAACAGAAAATTAGACAATGAACGCTACGTACTGAGCAAATATTAACATAACAAAAATACGAAAGCATGTTATCAATTAAAGGCTAAGAATCAAGTTCTTCGAAACTAAAACTGTAACTTTTTCGACGGATGTTCCTGGATGAAACTCAATTAGAATTTAATTTTGTTGGAGAGTTGGAGACTGAACTGAAGCTTGAACGGCAGCATAAATTTCAAACAATCTGTTTCATTTTTTGGGTTGGGAGGTATTTGAAACATTTTTTGCAAATTTTGAAAACTCAGTTATATACTTGTAACCTTGTACTTGAACTTGCGTTTACAGTTCTCAAGTCTGACAAACTTTGCTCAACTAATTTCCGTAAGATGAAGGGAAAGTTTCATGAAACATTGACAACCTGAGCTTGCAATTCAAGTGCAAATACTTTCGGTGCTAAGTATTATACTATATATACCAGTGCAAATTTTCAAGATTTTATGAAATTGGTCCCAGATCTTGCTTTCGCAAGTAGATGCCGTCGCATTAATGTGCTGTACTGTACACAAGTATTAAACAAGTTACTGTTAACTAAGTGCAAATCTACGCAGCTTATATTCTCCCTGAGAAAATAAGAAACTTGGAGCAGCAAACGTTGTAGAAGGAAAATAGGAAAACGAAACGCTTGCGCGCCAAATAAAACAGCAATTGAAGTCATGTTTGGTGAAAATTGTGAGTCAGGTGAGGTTGTAATTTATATATATAGTCAAGCGGGAAAAAACCCACTCGCCAATGCGGGAAAAAAACCCACCCCCAGTGTGGACTTACCGGTATGAGCTATCTAGGATTTTAATAGCCTATCTTGAAGAGCATCCAAAATAACCCTGGAAGGTGTATTATGGTAGCTCCCACTGCTTCCCTACAAATTTTTTGGGACTTTGAAATTTTTGGAAATTTTGGTCCGACCAAGTGCCGAAATTTGGCAAACTTTGCCGGGCCACCCTGAACTACTGAAAAGACTTAGACCAAAGCGGATTATATGCACCTGTAGGGCATCTGTTGCGCTTCATGATGATATATGTCACACTGCTCTGACCCCTCCGGTGCGACCTGGGGGTGACCTGGAGTTGGCGGGAAAAAAACCCACGGCGGGAAAAAAACCCACTTTTCAAAATTAAATTTTTTTTCTAACCATTGACCGGAAAGGTCAAACCAATACATACATTTGTTTAATAGAGCCTATAGATTAAATTGGTATAGGTTTTACCTGGGTTCGTACTGTTATGGGTGGACCAGGGGGTCTAAATCGGACACGGTGCCATTCCAAGCCAAAATTTCAATTTTGACCAAAAATGCTTATTTTTGCCTTAAAATGGGTGTAGTTTGGCTCTAAATACAAGAAAAACACGTTTTCTACACGATAGGATGCTTAAACTGCCGAAAATAAACAATTTTAAAAAATTTCCAAAATTTGCCTATGTTTATGTGTTAAAGATACAACATTTTCAAATGACCATATGACCTCAATTTTAGTACAAAAACTAATATATTTTGATGCAGTTGTACTAAAAACAACCCGCTCTTTCATTTGGAATGGTTAGAAATGCTCCTGGCAGCTTGCCAAAAATTTTTTGGGGTGGGTTTTTTCCCGCATATGGGTTTTTTCCCCGCAGTGGGTTTTTTCCCGCCAGTTTGGGACAATTTTTCTCGCTAACGGCACACCCTAGAGAGGTGTTCTATAGCTCATAAGAAAGCTTACGACTAGGCCTAGCTACCTGTATAATCAGCATTTCGATATGTCAAACCATTAAAAAGTTCTGGCCAAAAATCTGAAAAGTGGGTTTTTTCCCGCTTGACTATATATATTGATTGAAATCTAGCCGGTACGCCGATCCAACTAACTTAAACGATCCGATCCAAGCCGATCCAACAGCCCATCGATCCGATCCGATCCGGCCTCCGGATCGGATCGATTTTGCCGATCCGATCCACATCACTAATATATAAGCATTTTTTCAAGTACTGGCATTTTTTAGGGTTTTGAGAGTGGTACAAGTCCATAAATTAGCTAAAAATTGAGAAATTTTTTGAAAATTTGACCTCAAAAACCTAATTTTTTGACACTTTCGGGCGACCCCCAAAAAAGTGGGTGGGGGCTTGCCGAAAAGTGGGGGGGGGCGAAAGTGGGAGGATATATATAGATATATATATATATCACGCCAGGCCATATGAAGTCACCATTCATGGCGTCATCATTAAAAATCAGCCATGATGTTTTTGTTTTCTACTCATTGAATAATGGCGTCAAACCGGGGACGCCTTCTTCTGTTTATACTTGTTGAACTTCAAAAGGTTAAACAGCCTAAGGCAATTCTTGAGGACTATTAGGGAGGACCTCTTGACTCTTTCGTTGTCAGTCAGCCGCCGTCTTCAGAACACAATACCTAATCATGAAAACAATCCACTTATCATTGGCTGTCATAATCTGTGTTCAATTATATATTTGTCTTAACAGATGCTTTACTAAAGATTTCTATGCATGAAGTTTGTACTCAAGATAAAATAAGTATATAATTTTACTCAATATAAAATAAGTATATAATACAGATTACGCTAATTTACAGGAATACGTATACGTGGTGATATTGTTAAATACATATATAAGTCAGCTTACATTCAAAATTGCAACTTTTTAACGAAGTTTCAGCAGAAAGTTAGTGCATAAAACATAATACGTATCGTCTTAAGTATATATAATGTATGTATACCATATAGCACATGCATTAATCTTTGAATAAGTCCCATGTATAATATACGTGTATATATATACATATATATGTGTGTCTGATGTGTACAAGTGTGTGCATATATTGTATATATACTCTACCATCCCGCCTGAAGAACGTAATTATTACAACAGGAAAGATAAGATATCATTAGAGTCAAACATTTGTCACGGACAGGCACCTATAATGTGGGTGGCGTCAAATTGACAAGGAGACACCTAACCGGGGCGGTCATTCTTATCTCTAGTCCTCCTACTGTTCGCTACTAGAAATACATTTATCAGCCCAGTTGTTGTCAAACCACTCACACTCAATTGTCGGTTACTCAGAAAACCAATTACACAATTAGCTAATTTTTCTATATTGCACAAAGCAAAATTGATTACGCATCCGATATTGTACGTATGTATACAGGCATATGGGGCCAAATTAGAGCCATGTCTGGGTTCTCAACACGCCTACAAACTACGCTCAAACTTTACAAAACTTAACAAATGTAGCTAAAGTTTCGCATGGTATATATATGTGTTTTCGATCAAACTGGGAAATTTCGATTCAGCGAAATTCTATTTTTTCGATTCGCACGCGGGGCCTAGGTATACTAAAAATTTTTGTATTTGATTTCACTAAAAAGTTGGAAATCTGTGCAACTACGTTTGAGAGGGCACAGAAAGTCCGAAGTTCGTTTCTCGATTCACATATATTTCCTTGGCTGAGTACGTATAAGCTAAAGCTAAAGATTGCATATATACGCAATCTTTTAGTGAGCTACAAAACAACTGATTCGAAAAATGGACGTCACGCTACACGAGTACAGCGCTTCCGAAAACTTCATTTCACATATTATATGTAAATAGTAGTTTCCTTCACAAAATTTATAAATCGCAATCAGTCAGTAGCAAAAACTGTTAAAAAATTGAGCGGGGACTAGGGGCGGCAGCCCCAGGACTAAAGTTAGATTTTTCAAAAGACAGGGTAGAAATTTATTTTCAGAGTATGTATATATATACTTTTCCAGGGGGGACAGTGCTTCGGAGGGGACGCCTGCTCGAACGCACGCACTCCCTTATCCACGCCTATGAGTGTAGGGATGAAAGTATTATATACCAGCCAAAATTCCCCAAAGTAGTTAAGGCATTATATATTATTATCAGGCAATTTAGACAACGAATAATATTATATATATACGTGTTTTGCTGACGGAAAGGATAAAACTCAGGTTAAGTTATAGAAAGCCAGAAACTTTTTTAAAAGCTTAAAGCCAGCCAGCACCAGCTATATATCATATATATACGTATTAGTGATGTGCGCCGGAGCTCCGCTCCGCCGGAGCTCCGGAGCAGAGCTCCGATTTTGGGTGCTCCGGAGCGGGCTTCTGCTCCGGAGCTCCGGAGCTCCGGGGCTCCGGGTACCCGGAGCAGCCATTTTCAAGCTTTGATGCCTGTCTGTTGCTCATAACTTGGGTACTAATGAAATTTTTGAAGAGTTTATGATTTCTTGCTGTAGTCTCACGAACAGTGCGTAAGAACAATGAATTAGTGCTCGTTTTATTTTTAATAAATTTTCTATTTTCTCAAGACTGCTGTATGATTCGTTTTCTGGAGACAATTTTTCCAACTTGTCCAGAAGATAAAAGTGAAAATTTAAATATAATTCTAAGCTACGACCTCTAAGAACTTTTCAATACAACGTTTTTGCCATTAATTGGCAAAAATCAATTGCCATTAACTAATCCACTAATCCATCAATTATTCCTTTTTCCGATGAACTCCTTCTACGTAAACTTTCAATATCTGCAAATATTTTCTTTGCTTTCATCTCACAAATGTTTTCTAATATTTTTAAGACATAATTTCTCATTGTTCAAATTTACTTTATGATTACATACTTTTTAAAGTTAAACAGTGGATGAAAGCAAATCTGGTCCACGTTTGTTAAATTTGAAATAATTCATGGATTTGGATGGATGGATTCAAAAATTTAATTTTTGACGAAATTCTCGTAGCGAATTTTAAGGAGTCCTAATCTATGAAATTTAAACTTAGCCAATCTTGAAAATGTGAGACATTAGAACTAAATGCCAGCAAACTAAATCTTGTTTTATGTAACCGCAACATAATGCATAATGAAGCAGCCACGAGTTCTGTGAAACGTTGTCTAAGTCTGAACTCATTTCAGATCAAAAAAAATATATACAGGCTAGCAAATGGAACAAAATGTGTATAGCAAAAGAATCAGATTCTGAACATAAAAATGCGAAGCGATATATATATATATATATAGATATATATATATAGTAAACACACATAGTGCTTTTCATTGCAAAAATAATTTGCTTAGCTTAAAATAAAATTTTTACAATTTTAGCCTTCACAAACAGTCGGAGCTCCGCGGAGCTCCAGTGCTCCGACAGCCCGCTCCGGCCGGAGCTCCGGAGCGGACAATTTGTTCAGCGCACATCACTAATACGTATATATATATACTTTGTGACACAAACTTATGGTTAAAGGAAGTGGTTGTAGTACGTAAACGTAAAAACTGAATTTTCTGACTTGCATATATATATATATATATATATATATACAGTTATAAGTACGTATAAAGCTGGACTTATTCCAGTGGGCCCCCCCTAAGACCTCCCCTCCTCCCCAAACCGGAGGCCAGGGTGCCCCTTTGGTACCAAATTTCCCCTGAAAAATTAGCTCAATAGGCCAAATCTTCTAAAATTTGCCGGCTTCACCGGATATTGGATCTCTTGAACTTTATGACCACAAGGTGTCAACATGGTCCACTTTAAAGTTAGTTAGTGATTGCTACGATGAATATTATTCGTTATTATTTATATCATTCGAATGCTCTAAATCTGCTCTATTCAACGGTATAAATAGTAGGGATGGGCGCGGAAAAAAAAGACTGGAAAAAAGTTTTTTCCGTTTTTTTCCATTTTTTTCCGATGGGGTGGAAAAAAATGGAAAAATATTCCTAACGTTATTTTAACAATTTTTACAGCGGATTATGTTGTTTTCTGAACTTTTCCTGCGATTTCGCACTATTTACAACTTTTTCCGTGGGTCATAGTAGGTGGGGGTATGCTAAATCTGACCAAATTGTGTTTGGGTTTTTTCGAAGTATCGGAAAAAAAATGGAAAAATATTCGATACATGTTCTGAAAGTTAATTTATGAAATCAGAACATTAAGAAACTGTCAAAAACACTGTTTAGTGAACTAATAAGACAATATCCATGAAGTTGAGCTAATTCTGGGATTTAAGATTTTTTGCCATGGAATGTGCATATGGTTGCGTAACTCAGGCAGAGTTAACAATTCCATGTCTAACAGTGGAATGTTCAGCCAAAATCTTTTAAAACGCCTGGTATTCTTTACTTTACGAGGTGTATTACCTACGAAAACCACAGATCTGGTCTAGCAGAACGGTCAAAGTATACAGAAGTCACCTGTAGTTTATTCTACAGTATTGACTGCTGAAAAATTAATTCCTGTAATCAATACTGAAACCTTTGTAACAGCTAGTGTAAGTGCGCACTACACGGTGGGGCTATTAAATATGTTGAAAACTGCTTTTATGCATGCAGAAACATGAAATAACACAACTTTTAGCACATTGGTGAATTTTGGGGTGACCGGAAAAAAAGGAAAAAAATGGAAAAAAATGGAAAAAACCAGAAAAAAAGTTTTTTTTTCCGGCAATCTTTTTTTTTCCGGAAAAAACCAACCCTAATAAATAGTTTGTTTTTATCTTGCACTACGAAAAAATTAAGTTAGCAAATGTTAGTAAAATTTGAAAATTTACAAATTTTCATCTCCTTTTTAAAATTAACTTATTAATGAAATAACATACGACGAAATGCTTTATATTATCGGATAGAGCATGTTAAGAGCTTTCGAATGATGTCAATATCAGTTAATAATGTTTATCGTAGCAATCAGTAACTAAGTTCAAAGGAGGCCTTGCTGAGTCCTTGTGGTCATAAAGTTCAAGAGATCCCGGATATTTTATTCAATGTTCGCCTTTATAGACTATATATATAGTTTTAAATCTGCCAATTTTGGCGATAAAAATCAACTTTTACAGTATATATATATATATATATATATATATATATATATATATATATATATATATATATATGATAGAAAAATAGTGGTATTTTCAGTACAGTTTCGCCCCTCCCTTCAAAATTCCTTGCCCTCGGACTTTTAGCCGAACCCCCCAAGAAAAATTCCCTAGAATAAGCCAAGTAAAGTCATAAAAACCAACGTATGCAAAGTATATACGTACAAATAAGCATGAAAGTATAGGTATATATACGTATATACATTTCCGAACTCAAAACGGAATGCCAACAAACCACAATAAATACACATAAAAGTGCAGATGGGGTGGCGGTGGGGTCAGGACGAGGACACCCACAAACGGATAACACTGGATTCTCAAACGGAAACAAATGAACGCGAACTCGGACTATTCTGGAATCCTTGTCCAACATCAGCGTGTTAGAACTATCGCAACATGGAAAAACTTTAACTATTCTTTTAGAACAAGACAAGTATATGATTCATTGTTCATCATACGTACACGCATGGGCGTTTACACTAAACACACTAATACTGTAAAACAACCGTATAAAATGCATAAAATAAATACATATATATATATATATACCTCGAATAATAGAAATTCCTTGTATTTGGTAAGCCGCAGTAGTAGTAGCAAACAAAGCCAGAACAAACGCCGAGGGCAAAAAAATCAGCCAAAAAGGAATGAAGGACAGAAATCTTGGAATCAAATAAAACATCACATGGATAACACTTTTTCAGCGCTCCTAAAAAAGACAATGCGCTAAAGCTATATAAGAAGGAAACAAATGTTGTAGTGATTGATTAGTGAGCCCGGCCCGACTGCGGTCACACAAAAATTATATATACAAGCAAAAACGGTGCAAAAATAGGCCGTACAAAAGGTATTAATTGCCGAAACTATTTATATAACATATTATATAATATACACATACATACGTATAACGTATGTAAGCAACAAGATAAAACATAAATTGCAAAAAAACTCAATGAATCACCTACCGTAAGACAGTCAGAGAAAGGAAAGACAACGGCTCTTCTGTATTTCAAAAGGAAATAATAACAAGGATAGGCGCGTGCAGGATAAAATTACAAACTGGTAGAACACCTTCGGAAAACCGATAAAATCACCACTAAAACGTCGCACCCAAAAAAGGACATTTTCTTAATTCTTGTCAAAAATCTGCTACTTTACTGCAGCTGCCGAATAGGGATGATAAAAGTGGGGTTAATAGAAGCTTCAGTCGGGCGTGACAAAACAGTCCTCTTTCAGCTCTGATTGGCTAAAAATAATAACAGCAAATTCAAAGGGGCGGAGCTGAGCGTGGATTGATTGACTGACATTACATAGCTATACTTGGCTTGGCTTTTTGCATTCGATAATGCACTTATTGTTACAAATCAATTGAAACGGCAACATATGGAGTAATAATAATAAACGTAGAACTGTTGAAACCATGAAACTAAAGCTAAGTGAAAAGTGTTTCGGTAAATGCAATTTACTAATCGTTTAGCACATTGCTCTGAGGCACAGTTGGAGTTAACAGTTTTAAACAGCTTCCCAAAAAATTAAATTTAACTCTAAATTTTAATTTGATCAATAACCAAATATACCGAGATGATGTTACGAAAGACTATAGATCTAATAAGTCTCACCGTAACCTCGCAACTGCTCATTCCTACCTAACAACTAGGGAGTGATAAGGGTTTGATATATAAACAGTATTTACTTTGGATGATATTCAACCGTTAAGTGCCAGCCTCTAGTTCGCGTGAACACATAATGGTTGACATTTCAACCTTTTAGAGAAGCCGATACCACCTTCCACATGAAATGATAAATGTCAATGGTGTCAATTTAATAAGTAACTATTAGCAGAAAAATTGCACACACCGTTTGTTTCTTCATCAATGCACGCACAACTACAAGTAAATAGAAAAAACTAAAATTAAAACTTAACTTGAGATGGATTTTAAAGCTATCCCTCTCTTTAAACTTTTCAAAATGTGCGAAATTGCAAAATGTTAATCGCTTTGGCGCCGTCAGGAGTTAATTTTGCTTTCATTTCATAGAAAAATAAAAGACAAATCCGAGGAGCTTTATTTTCTGTTATATTCTCATGAAGTGTGCACAAGATAAATCCTGGAATGACAGATTTCGTAAGCTGGTAGTTTTGTAGTATCAAGTCAGGTGTCACTTAAGGCCGATTTACACTCGATAACCGCTGTTCCCTCCCTTCATCAAAACTCATCTCTAGGTACAAGCAAAGCTATTATCAAAACTATGTATTATTATATCGCTTTTAGCGTATATTATATAGCGTATATCTTTGTTGCTCAACATTTTGTAAATTTCACATAAATTTGAATTTGATAATGTTAACGTAAGCTATAGCGTTAACGAAAAACTTATTTCGGAAACGAGACCGTTCCATTTTTTATTGAACTACACACACAATACACGAGATCACTTTCTTTTGAGAAGGCTTTTGGCTTTTTTGAGGTCACACTGGTGGTCCTGATTTTCGATCCTTGGTCCTCGACCGGGGGAGTGGTCCTGAGGGTGGTCTTAAAGTGATTCTGGTTTTAGACCCTTGGTCCAGGTCCTGGGCCTGGTTTTAGACCCCTGGTCCTGGTCCTGAAAGTGGTCCTGAGGGTGGTCCTGGTTTTAGACCCTTGGTCCTGGTCCTGGTCCTGAAAATTGGTTCTGGTCCTGGTCCTGGCCAAGGTCCTGGGGAGTGGTCCTGAGGGTGGTCCTGAAAGTGGTCCTGGTTTTCGACCCTTGGTCCTGGACCTGGGGAGTGGTCCTGAGGGTGGTCCTGAAAGTGGTCCTGGTTTTACCCCCGTGGTCCTGGTTTTACCCCCGTGGTCCTGGTCCTGGTTCTGGTTTTAGACCCCTGGTCCTGGTCCTGAAAGTGGTCCTGAGGGTGGTCCTGGTTTTAGACCCTTGGTCCTGGTCCTGGTCCTGAAAAGTGATCCTGGTCCTGAAGTGATCCTGGTCCTGGTCCTGGTCCTGGTCCTGCTTTTAGACCCCACCTCATTTATGGCGTCAACTTTTTTAGCTCATCCACTTCAGTTTCAATGCACTTCGGTATGTTCATCCACCGGGATTCGGGAAAAGGACTCTAACAGGGATCAATGGATTCTTGGATTCCCATAGGAATCGGGAAAAATTTGAGAAACCAAACAAAATCTACGATATATTAATAAAACGTCAAAACGTCTATAAATAAACAATAATAGCCCTCTGCGTTTGCCAAGACCAGAAACTAAGCCAAACCTCAACAGTACGTTTTTATTATTGTAAATCGCCTTGGTTATGTGAATTATGTATGTTCGCGTTTGTATGTAGCTAGCTACTGCTACTGCACGGGTTCAGCTTTAAAATTTAAACTGGTGTTAAAACCTGAGTTGAATTGCAATTTCTCCGAACCGCACCGTGAGTAGCTGAATATTGCTTGAATAAACCCAAGGCTCTCGCACTCGCACTAATTTCTAAAAACGATAAGAAAATGCTTGCCTCGAATGAGTAGGGATTTAATTCTGGGACCCATAAGCCACAGGCTTCCAGAATAAATACAACTTTTGGACAAATCAGGGAAGATTGACAATATGCGCCTATGTATACTAACTTTTACATATATACAAATACCAAACTTTACGCCCAGTGACGACTGAAACTGTTTGACAGTTTCCGCAAACTTTGCGCAATTATAAATAGCCAGGGTATGAATGTGCGGACTGTTGCGAAGGGGCTTATTGTTATCTTATCAGTAAAATGTGTAAACCCTTAAATTTAGACAAAATGGCATGAAGTGGCCAACATTCCCAAACATTTATGGCTAAATGGGAATTAAAGCAAGGGCGTCGTCTACAAACAATTACATACGTCGACTCAAACATGATCTCTTAGCTAACAAAAGAAGCCTATAGCAAAGGCTTATTTCAACCTATTAATTTAAGTAATACTACATATAGCATTTTATTAATGTTCATGTATGCCTGCAACCCAAACTTACAAACATGTCTTTGGAAATGTCAGGGCAGAGAGTATATATTATGTACCTTCTATGATGAGCAGTCAAACCATTTGTTCAACGTACAAATGAACGCCATGTAATAGAGCGGTGCCATCATCATCAAACTAGACTGTAAAACTGAGTTTAGTCACTTTGAGCCCACTGTTGGTTTGAGACGCAAGCAGGTTGAGGATTGCACTAAATGGTGCAAGTAACAACAGTTTTACCAAGAGTACATAAGAATTGCACTATTATTAAGAGGAAGAGTAAGCCACTAGAGGGCTTCTCTTCTTGGCATTGCGTAACGGTGCTCCGACCACAATATGCGAATGTTCCCCCATTTGCGGGGGGGTCGACCAAATCGACAGCGAACGCCCCCCCTCCGTTTGGGGGGGGTCTAGCAAAAGGCTACGGGGCACCCCTTGTCCCTGAAGTAGGGATGGAGATATTCTCCAGGGGTCACCTACCTTATGTACCTTTACTTTAATAAACATATAAAATGTTTTACAAAAAATTAAAAAGCTGGTTCAAATAAAATGTTTCCAAGCCTACTTAACATTTTTCAAATTCTAAGATTAAATATTTAAGCAATTTAACTGCTTAGATTAGGAGACTCTGAATTAGTTACTTAGTTCCCTTAGTCAAAACATGGTTTTGTCGATGGGGCCACGTGAAGGGCGGTGTTTTTGCACAGTCCCGTAACCAGGTCTTGTTTTATGTGGAGTGGGGCCAGGTTTTATGTACACGGGTCGGGGTCGGGAGTGGCCTTGTTTTATACACACCCTGTAATTTTCAAGGTAATGCGCATATCGAAGTAAGATGGTTTTAAAAACTGAAAAATGTTGTTTTTAAACTTAAAATTAAAAACTTAAAACATTAAAATAGCGATTAATTAATTAAAAATTAAAATAAAATACAGAGTTTATAATAGGAAGAGTTAGGCACTCAGCTCTTCCTAGTGGTTTCAACCAGCAAGATGTCCGGCGCATTAACGCCGAAATCTCGGGGGTGGTACCGCTTACTAGAGACCTTCACGGGCCTGAATTTTCAGGCCCGGCCCGGCCCGGCCCGTAAAAAATTCTGCTCGGCCCGGCCCGGCCCGGCCCGTTCAAAAAATTTTCAACCTCGGCCCGGCCCGGCCCGGCCCGCTCTAAGTCAGGCCCGGCCCGGCCCGGCCCGTAAGCTAAAAAGTCAAGCCCGGCCCGGCCCGAGCCCGTTTATGCTAAATTTTTGCATTTGCCAGAAACATTGTTCAAAATTTCAAAAAATTGTTTGTCATGGCAGAGAATATTTTTAGTCACTTTCCCAGTAGATATTTATTTAGACCAATACTGCACAGTCAACGCTTCAGCTCTTTCTGTTCAGAGAATTAATAGCTCCTCAATTTCGTTGATTCAAGTCGCCAAGGCACAAACTACATATGAAGAGAGAATTCTTGTCAAATATTAAAAATAAACATTTAATGGATGAGCAAAAGATATATGAAGATTAAAGAATTTACACGCACAAGTAAGCTACGTACCTGTACATAGGAAAGAGCTAAAAAGAGCTTGAAGAACTAAATAAAAATAATTAGATCGAAATAAATAGCCAAAGAGGTATTTAATTCATTTTGGAAGCGACTAAAATTTCCAGAAAAAATTCCAAAAATTGGGAAATGAAACTCGTACACATCAGACAAAACTTTGTGTATAACTGAAAAGAATAGGCCCGGCCCGAAGCCCGGCCCGTTCCAGCACTCGGCCCGGCCCGGCGCGGCCCGCACCCAATTTTTTCCTCCCTCGGCCCGGCCCGGCCCGGCCCGTTCTACCTTAGGCCCGGCCCGGCCCGGCCCGCGGGCCGGGCGGGCCGGGCCGGGCCGGGCCTGCGGGCCTGAGTGAAGGTCTCTACCGCTTACCGTTGTTAACCATGTGTCATGTTGTGTCTATACGCGTTTGAACGAAAGCGCATCTGATTGGTTAATGGATTAGCTCCGGTCAAATCTACATGTATAAGAGTACCCCTCCGAAATCGCGCTTCATTCTTTCATGCAATTCGGGGATACCGCTTAATATTCTTTTAAACGAGTGTTTATATGTGAATAAACTAAAATGAATCTGATTGGATACTATGGCTAGCCTTACGGCTCCAAGGTCTCGGAGGGTGTAATGTACAGCTATTCGCATATTTCAGTATAAATTTTCTTTCTTTCTTTCTTTTATTTCTTTCTTTTTCTTTCATTTTCTTTCTTTCATTTCATTTCTTTCTTTCTTCCTATTTCTTCCACTTTCTTGCTTGTAAATTAAAAGTGATTGACAGACAAAGAGATAAAGTTACACTCAAAGGTCAAGTCTATGCCTCGGCCTGTTTGATGCGTTAAAAGTATGAGCCTTAAGTTGTTGCTAACTTAAGAAAATGAGGTGTCCTCAATGAAGTAACCTAAGCTGGGTGTGTGTTAAGTCGAAAGTTGATGTAACTGGAAGTGACAGCTGCTTAATTGATGACAAAGTTTAAAATTATTCAGAGGACAAAATTTCTTTCTTTTTCTTTCATTTCTTTCTTTTTCTTTTCTTTCTTTTTTTTATTTCTTTCTTTCTTTCTTTCTTTTCTTTAAACTGAAATAAGCGAATAGCTAATTTTGACACGATGTGAGCGATTAGCCAGTCATAGATACGTTTTCGTTCGAACGCTTATACGCTAAGCACTACCACTCCGGAGATTTCGTGCATCGTGCAGGCTTAAAGCACTAGGAAACCTGATTCACTTCACTTCAAGGGAAACACTTCCATCTTCCTATTAAAATTCTTGCTTGTTGTCTGGTCATACAAGCAACATGTTCCCTGTAGATATTACAAAACAAGGGTTTCGTTTCCATTTGACTTCCTAGTGCCCAAATATTTTGTAAAACTGATCAATCGAGCTAATATTTGGAACGGGCATGTTCCAGACCAACAGAATTCCAATTCTTCAGATTTACAAGCTAAATATTTATTTTGTTATTCATAGTAGGCAGTAGCTCAGCGTGGTAAGATCGTATACTTTCCTAGTCCAAATTTTAGCTCCATTGATCACGTTTTAGAATTACACAACGGTCTAGCTTCAGCAACAAATAACTGAAATGAGTCGGCTGAAAGAAGACTCGGGAATGCTGTGTAAGAATTCCAAAAATTTAAAGTATTTGTAGCAAATTACAAAGCGGCAAAGGGCGTCCAACAGAAGCCAGTTCATGCCTGAAGTTGTTTGATCTTGTAACGATAAGAAACATTGGCTGAAGAAAGCCTTAGTATGGAAATGGACGTAATCAGTAATGTTAGCAGAAAATCTAACCAATCACTTACGTAGGTAGCTACGTCGAAAAGTTCTTAAAAAATAAGGTCAAGCATACCAATATTTACGTCTTTTATGACTGAAACTAATTATATACCGGTTTGACTTGACTGGAAGCAATTCAGGTCAAACTTTGTAAGGGCTACGGTAGTTTAAAATGAAACATTAGAGACTTTAATGGACTGAGTGAATGCAATCAAAGGATGAAACGATGAAGACATAGTTACGTAGTTCATTGAAATGGAATTTGTTTGGCAGAAAGGTTGTCATTAAGATTGTGCGAAAACAAGTAAAGCGTTTTGGATTGTATCATCTTAACAGGCATGAAAATTATAAAATGCTCAAGGCCAAACATTAATGGTTTAAGTCGTAAAGCAAACAAAGTAGTAATTTAGTGACAAGTGTAGGAGTTGCTTTGATACTGTAACTAGGACGAAAGTTAAAGTGAGTTTCCTTAAGTTTTGTAAGTTAAATCATGCTGATTCAATCCTGTTGCCTGATTGCGCCCAACTTCTTTGAAGACTGTATATAATTGTACAGAGAACACTCTGAGTGTCTGAGGTGTTAATACTTCGATTATTTTGAATGGAACTTTGTCTACCAATGGACTCGTTTAGCACAACAAACAATTCGAAATAACAGGCCCACTGTCTTGTCATGTCACACTTGCAATTCTACCCTTAGTTTTGTCACTTCGAAGGACCATAAACCTAACAGGATCCCTGCCACTAATATTGTTGCGAGCAGATGAGTAGATTGGACAGTTCTGAAAGTGTCCAGACAGATAGATAAATTGTGCATGTGCGCAGACAAATAAATATATTGTTACAATTATCGCATTCGGCCCGGACAGATGAGGAAATTATCTCTGTCCAGTCCAGAGCAGGGTTAGACGCATGCGTGAATTTTTCAACTATGAACTATTAGTGCCGAATACTTGAGTTTTAAGCTTCATTTTTAATATAGTTTATGCATAGTTCTTCAGCTTATTATGTTTTACGAGGCTTTTGTTTTATTAATTTTTAAATCTATTGTACTTGTTAAACTTTGTAACATTTACTTACGATTACTTGTTCCGGTTATATATTGCTATATATTAATAATTTATTTTGTTATTTGTTTATTAATTCATTTTAATTATTTAATGTAATACAATTAATAAGAGATTAGGTAATAATAAGTAAATAATTATACGTACGCTTAAAACTACTGAAACGAAATATATAACACTAACAATCATTTAACATAAGGTCACATTAAATTAATTCGATCAAATAGTAGTGTGACTACTATCCCATCATCCGAATGAAAACGTAAGCAAATGAAAAAGACAGATATCCCTTGGGGCGTTGCTAAAATTCTTGTGATCTTGTTTCCTACAGATCCTACTGATCTCATAAACTGTATCAGCATAAAACAAAACTGTGACAAAACATAAATACTGTGTTTGCTTTATAATAAAAACCGAAGCCTGAAGGAACTAAAAATTAAAAGAAAATATGATGCAAAAATAAGCGCCTAGTTTACCCGCCTGTTTATTATCATCGAAGGAAAGCATTTACGTAAGAACAGCTCAAAGATGCTAAACCGCAAAGGCCCAAAAGATGAACAATCTTTCACGTCCCGTCGTCGCCACAGAGTCAAAGCAGAGAAGCAGAAGCAGAAGGATGTGCAACTGTAGCTGTACTTCAAGCCAACCAGCACGGAAGATCAGAAAAAGTATTAATCATTTTCTGTTTTGAAGCAGGAAGTTTTCTGAATGCTTCAATACCAAAGTCCATTTATGGTGCAGTATACTGAAGAAAGCGGAAATAGAAAAAACAACACTTAAAGTTTCATAAAGATTTTTACATTAAAGCATCGTCTGTGGTTTTGTTGGATTATTAATGGCTAGCAAAATGCAACCCGAAAAAGCAGACAGAATAGCGTTTGTGAACAAAAATTTTGAATGGTTCGGCTGTATGCCATACGTGTGACTTTTAAAAGCGATAAGCCACAGCAGTCGGAAAAGGAAGTTTTCCGTTTTACTGGAGAAAAAATTTGAAAGAATAGGTTCGTGCTATATTTTATTTGATTAATTTGTTTTGGTTTTGTTTTGACCTACTGTTGATTAACTAGCACACCTACTATTAATGAGATCTTCAGTGTTCTTTTTTAGCTCCATTGATTGCCATCGGCATCGGTAGGTACAAACGATTTATCAACTACCTAATCACGCCATTCGAGCGTGTTCAAACTATTGACGTAACTTATTATAAAGCACTAAACATGGTTTTGATACCCGCGTTCACTCCCACTGTGCACTGACGTAAAGACAAACTTTTGAAACAGGTAGGCACTAATTTTTTGAAATTAGATTGGCCAGTGTATCAAAGACAAACAGACTGCCATCCCAATTTTGACAGCTATAAAGACACTATTTTTCAAGGGTTGTTCGCTGTTCAATATGCCAGAGCCGGCCGACGACCGTATTCGCCTATAATCTAAGAAGCTCAAAACATCCTTGCTTTCAGCAATGTCGATGGATCTCGTCGTAATATGTGAGTTGGGACATTTAGCTATTGTCTTTAAATTTCTAGAAGTACTTCGCACGCGACTACTTTGGAATATTTCTTTAGGTAAAAGTACTAAATGTCGCAATTTATTTGATAAATTCTGCCTATGAAACAAAAAAGACACGAACCCGAGCCTTCACTTCCAGGCACCACTTTATCGTGAAAGAGTTGATACATGCATGCACACGAAAGCTGGAAATTGCATTTTTGACCTTCAAGAAGACATCTCAAGGAAATAGTCCTTGTGTGTTTGTATTAGAGATGAGGATTTTGGCTCACGGCTCGGCTCGGCTCGCGAGCCGAGCCGAGCCGAGTCGGCAACAATGTCTCCCGAGCCGAGCCGAGCCGAGCCGACCCCAACCAAAAATCGGAATTTGACCAAATTTCCCTGTCATATTTCAGAATCAGAACTTCTTCAAACAAAATTACCATCAGTGAAGACTGTTTTTAGTTTTCAATTTTGCATCCCAATTTTAAATTTTCTTTAGCTTTCTTAATACCTTCCAAGCGAATTTCAAGCTTGGCGAGCCAAACCGAGCCGAGCCGACCCAATTTCAGAATCTTCCCGAGCCGAGTCGAGCCGAGCCAACCTCATTTTCTTGCGAGCCGAGCCGAGCCAACCTCACTTTCTTGCGAGCCGAGCCGAGCCGAGCTGGAAAAGTCCGGCTCGTCCTCATCTCTAGTGTGTATTAAGCGTTAACAGTGATATTTGCCACAGCTGCTGTTTGGTTGGGACAGTTTTCGAAAAGCGGATTTTCGTCCTGTGAATCTTAAGAATCCTCTGAATTTTCAATGTGCTTTCTCTGCTCACCATTATGGATAGGAAATGAATCGAAATTGTGCAACCGCTACATGTTTACAACAATAAAGTGGTAGCAACGAAGTGCAAATTATATCTCACTATGGTAATTTGTTACGTAGAAGAGATTGATGCGATAATATGTAACTCAATACCCTACAAGCCATCCACTTAGCACCGTGGGAACGTTCCTAAACAATGCAGGTAGCATGAAAGGCAGGGAAATTAGAAACTGAACCAAAGGCACTCTTTCCATGATTACGGGTTCAACTTATTTCTTTAGTTTCCTACTGTGATCCAGAACAAACCCCATGTTCTATTTCTACAGTTAGCCCTGCTTATTTTTTTACTTTCTTTGGTTGCCATCCGCACCCATAAATAGCAATCTCTAAACGTTAGCCCAGTTTGTTCTGAGAATATAGGCAGATTATTATCAAAGTCACCATATTTTGAACAATCAGAGTCAGGAATTCTTTGCGTCATTCTTTACGTATTGAAAAAGTTTCATAGTTGACGAATACTATCGTTCATCAGCACCCTGCCAAAGCTTTTTTGGATTATATTATTGTAAAACCTTAAAAATCATCAGTTTTGCTTAAGGTGGTGATTCCTTTTGGAGACATCAACTTTGAACCACTATTATTCATTCATTATTTGGAGTTAAGAAGTCATCTTTATATCAAATTGTAGCTTAACATTTTCTCTTTTTAATGAGTACAATGAATCTAAGTTTGGCTTTCCAAAATGTTTTTCCTGTATTTTAGAAGAAGTATAATTTTTCAGATTTTTTGCAGGCTGAAGTAAATTTTTTCGCAGGACATCAGTTAGAGCATTCGATAACTCTATCAAATAGCTGGGGACCCTTTTTTAGTTATTGTGATATCGCTCTTCGTTATGGAGAAATAAACTAAAATGTCTGCGCAACCTGGATTTTGCCTACTTTTCACTACTTTGGCAGGTCACTACTTCAGTTAGAAAGCAGCTATCGGGGCAACTAAAAAAGGGTCCCGGGGTATTTTTGTGTAGAACACATCTGCAAAGTGGCAACTCTCTAGCTTGCATACTAAATTCTGCACAATCGCTGGAAAAAATTTGGTCGTGTTTTTGCAAAAACTACATTTTTTGTGATAGCAGCCTAAGGGATAGCAATTGTACGATGGTCATGCCTCCGATAATTGGCCTCTGTGAGACCTTTAAATCGACACCCTTAGTTAAATTTTACGGCTTTCGTAGCTCAAGAAGTAGTGGATTATTTGATTTCTGCAGAAAAAACAAGTTTTTGACGCCAAAACAAGAAAATTGGCTATATCTCACGATAGGGAAAAGCTAGAAAGTTGCTTTCAAAAGCAAAATTGTAGAGTTTAACGAGTTCTTTCGAATGGATATAGTCATAGCCATGCAGCTGCTGCCAAACGTTCAGAAATTGGCAAAAACCGCCCTGAACGCAAATGTTGAATTTTTGAAGCGCGATTGCGCAGAGGGTGTTAGAACGCTAAAACAACTTATTTTGGAAAGTTTCGTTGAATTTCATCCTGGTTTACGCCGTCAATCAAGAATATGTGCCCAAAAGGAATCACCACCTTAAAAAGAAATGAAAGACAGAACTCAGAAACTCATAAATCACCTTATTCTAAGTTTATTCGTTGATTAAGTCCAGAACTCCAAATAGATTGAAAAGTTCACCTTTGTCTAACAGCAAAATTCTTCTCCAATTTTGATATTGGGCTATTGGCGAGTCGGTATAAGCATTAATACATGCGTTGACATCTGGATGCAGCAAAGCAGTAAGCTTAAGCAACTGCTTATGTACAATAGATATTGTATAACAGATTTCGTTTATTGCTTGTGAAGTCTTAGAACTTAGTCAAATATAGAACATTTTGTCCAATTTGAAATATACAGGAGATGGACCCTTTCGTCTAATATTAGAAGTAAATGCCGTCAAAAGTGCAGGATTTGATATAATATAAGAAGAAGAGTAAGCGGCCTTCTCTTCTTTTTACTTGCTTGCGCCGACCAGAATACGTGAATGTTCCCCCATTCGGTGGGGGAGGACCGCCAAAAAATAGTGACTCTCAGGCTTGGGGAGGCCAACATTCAATCAGATTGCAGAAAGTCCACGTCTACCCTAGTGTTTTAGAACGGCCGCGCAGCCTGCGGCCGACTGCCGGCAGGCCGGAGGCTTTTGGGCCGGTGGCCGACACGGCTGCGTGGTTGGCCGTTCAGCCGGTGGCTGGCCGCCGGCCTAGCACAGATATTTGTAGTCAACACTGAAATTTGAGCGAGCAGAAAATTTTCACAAAACAAAATTCAAGACTGAATGTTAATTCAATCAAACTAGGAAGTTAAAAACCGTTTCTATTGTCTCTGTAATGCATAATACAAATATTTTACAATTTTTGGTTCAGTTTGCCTTTAGATATGTACTGTAAACAGTCTGAGCAGTCGCCGGGCATTGGCCGGCGGACAGCCGGTGTTATTTTTTGGCGACCGGCTCAAACTGGCCATTCTAAAACACTAGTCCACCCCACTTGGGAAGAGGGTAAAGTAGGAGATTACGGTATTTTCAGCTTCTTTTCTTGTTTTTCTTTCCTATTTCAGAAAGGGTCCCCGTTTGTTTGATAGGCGGTCACCGAAAGAGGTATGTAACCCTTTGACTGAGGGTGGGGTGGGAGTAGCCAGCAGCCAATCAGATCCCCATCAGATATCATGTTTTTGACAAAGGCGACCAATTCAGCATCTCCTAATCTCAAAAATTATTATTATTCAAATGTTTAATGAACAAATGTTTAGTTTGAACAAAGCGAAGTTAGAATTGAAAATATTTTATTTGTGTAAAACTTCATTCAAAAGCATTGAACAGTTATTGTGGTTTTGTATCTATTATCAAAGAAGTGCTAGACAGTAGACACTCCTGGTTTTTAAAAAGTACCTAACATTTCAAACTCAAAATTAAATTTGTGGTTATTAACTGGAATGTTTTCAGATATACGATTACAGTTAATATGGATTCTTTCACATCTAAAACTATTGTAAAACGTGTGCCAAGTGATTCATTTCACATAAATGAAGTAATGTCACTACATAAAAAAATTAAAAAGCTGGTCATGAGGAACCGTATTTTATGCACGGGCCGTAATGGGCAGGGTTTTTTTTGCGTCCAGATGTGCGTCTGGACGCAAAGTTTCTTATCTGGACGCAACGAAATTTTAACGGGACGCAAGCTAGACGCAACATTATTTCGGGAGAAAATTCACTTTTGTAAGAGTAAAAACTTTAAATGTTTCCAGTACCAATTTTTCCGTTTTTTCCAAAAATTTCTTCGAGTTCTGGGGGCTCCGCCCCCAGACCCCTGGTGTTTACCACTTTGTCGTGGAATGCCAAGGTGCAAGGTCATGTCTCAATGTTATTTGTTAAGTCGTCGTTGTCCACCTGTATCCATAGATCTTTTTGAACTCGCAAATTTCACATCAATAAGTAAAACATTACAATGTGCATAACCGTGAACATTTGAGTTTTTAACACAATTTTGAAGAATAATACTTACACCACGCATACACGCTGCAATTTACGCAAAGAACGAAATAGCATTTGATGCTTTAGTTAGATGTAACAGATACCAAATTAATTCTTTTCAACATTTTTATTACGGATTTATTCCTAACTGCAAAAAAATCTCCAACTTCTGGGTAGTGTTGGAAAATAAGAAAATTTTGCGGGCCGGGCCGGCCCGCGGGCCGATGTGGTCCTACGGGCCGGGCCGCGGGCCGGGCCGGTACGGCCCGAGCCCGGCCCGCAGCCCGCGGCCCGCCACCGGCCCGCGGGCCGGTGGCGGGCCGGGCTACGTGGGCCGGCCCGGGGTCGCAAGTTTCTACGGGCCGTACGGCCCGACGTCGCAAAAAACGGCCCGAACTGTTAGGTAAATTGATTTTAACCTGTTTTACGTCTAATTTCAACTTATTTTACGGCTATTTTATGTCTTCCATTTTTCACAAACAACAAATAGCAATAGCAAGTGGCCGCTGGTCAGCCGATTACTTGTTTGGTAAATATTACATCGTTATGCAGAATTCCACACATTATCCAAATACAAATCCAACCTGTCGCTCGGCGCTCCTACTCCACTCTTAACCTTATGTTACAATTTCAATTCTATTATTTTTTACATATGCTGTCCTACTTTTTCTGAAGCTTTTCACTTCCTCAAACTAAATGTCTCTTGTGTTAAGTTTGTCCACGTGATTGATTTTGGCATAAAGGTATAATTTACATGACCAAGACCAATAGCTGGGAATGAACAAAACCAAATTTCATTTAGTTTGTGTAACAAGGTTTTGGATGTTGGTTACGTTTCAAATTAGTAATTACAATCGCAAGCAAGAGCACTGCGTCTTAAACTGCGAACGATGCCCCCTTACATCAAGACCAATACCATCAAACCTAATTATATAAGCGAATGTTTTCATTCCAATTGTTTCGCGACAACTGTTCACATATAAAAAGCTTCCACAGTTCCACACCCTTCTCATAGACGTAACTTAAAAAGGATTAGGTATATCCAATAATTAGCTACCATATAAAACATCCTTAACCCCCCAGATACCGGCACAGCTCAATTCTAATTTCCATTATGTGTAAAAACAAAGCCATTGAAAGTCCGTAAATGAAACTTTGCTTGTAGACTTGAAATTGCATCGAAATTTATAAAAAAATTGTCATTTACCGTGTAAAAACGCGGGCCGGTGGCGGGCCGCCTATTTGTAATCTTGCGGGCCGGGCCGTCGCCGAAAAAGCCGGGCCGGGCCCGGCCCGAGCCCGCGGCCCGCCACCGGCCCGCGTCACAACTCTACTTCTGGGGGGCTCAGCCCCCCAGACCCCCCCGCTGATCTTTTATACTAATCTTTCGAGGAAAAATGAAATTGAAAATGGACTTTGTGTTTTCATATTTACTACCTTTCTTCTTAGTGATATTAATTTCATAACTATTTCATTAATTTTTAATACCGTAATTAGTTTATCTATAACATTGAAACATCAGAATAATGTGTGTCAATCCAATCGAAAATTACGCACAAAATGCGTTAGATGCTCCAGACGCTAAATTAATCTTTTTAAACATTTCCATTACGGATTCAATTCGTAATTGCCAAAAAATCTCCAACTTCGGGGGCTCCGCCCCCCAGACCCCCCGGTACTCACTTTCAATACTGTTTTCAGGGATCAGAAGTTCTCAGAGTTTTTGAAACTGAATGTATGTTTGATATTTACTACCTTTTTCTCAATGCTATTCCTAAATATTTCATTAATTTTTAATACTTTAGTTAGTTTAACTATGTATGACATTGAAATATTGGAATAATGTGTGTCAATAATATTGAAAATTGCTCAAGGTATTGCGTTAGATGCAAGAGGTGCCAAATAAAATCTTTTTAAACATTTCCATTGCGGATTATTCTAAAATTGCAAAAAATTCTTCAACTTCTGGGGGGCTCCGCCCCCCAGACCCCCCCCCCCCGTCGTGTACATTGCCCTCATCGCTGTTCTTAGTGTTACACTAAAGAAATTATCAAAATTTTGATATAAATCAATTTTTTGCACAGAAAACACGATAAAACAAAAATTCTACCTGGACGCAAAATTTCTTAACCGGACGCAACTTAAACTTAGCGGGACGCAAGGTTGACGCAAATCCGAAAACCAAAAAAAAACCCTGGTAATGGGGCCGTGTTATATGTGGGGCCGGGGCCGGGACGTATTACATATATATGCTCCTGGGCCGGGGCCGGCAGAGATGGACGCCACTGGAGCGTGGGACGGGACGGGATAGAAGGGCAACCTTCGTCCCACAAGATCCCGTGGGACGGGAAAATCATTCCGTTTTTCTTAAGGGATTTTTTAGAACACCCACAAAACAATTTTCAAAACATTACTGCAATGGCTCAAATTATTTAATATATTATT
The DNA here is from genome assembly GCA_030248195.1 of Trissonchulus latispiculum. Classification (NCBI taxonomy): domain Eukaryota; kingdom Metazoa; phylum Nematoda; class Enoplea; order Enoplida; family Ironidae; genus Trissonchulus; species Trissonchulus latispiculum. The sequence continues at coordinate 139,505 of JASAND010024462.1, forward strand.
CAAATTGAATTGCATGCTCTAGACTTTGAAGTTTTATAGTTTGTTTATTACTTTGAATACGTAGATATAATTGTTTTTACTCCATTTCCAAATTGTAAAGTGTGACCGTGTGGGCATTGTTCTATGTATGGGGTCGTGACGGGGCCGTGTTTTATGAACGGAGCCGTTTTCTGTGAGGCCCGGCCGGGTCGGACCGGGCCGGAGCGTTCCGCTTTATATACCGTGCCGAAAGATTTTTCTTAACCCCTCATCTGATCACTGTGATAAAACAAGATAATTTCAGATTTTGAGACTTTCCGGTTCACAGTTTTCTCTACTTTATTTTCTTTCCTGGCAACTCCTACAATCCGCCTTTATGCTTCTTATTGAGTATGCCTTAATTAACACTTTTAGCCAGAAACTGGCAGTCTTCATCTCTCCTAAATAAGGTACTGTTGACAGCAAGTGAAAGGTTTTTACCGACTCAGAAAGGCTGGTCGGAAAAGTTGAAGCGATCTGCTTGCATTTTCAGTGATCAGTATTTTATGATCTCCAGGGGTTACTGGAGACCAGCTATGAATAGAAGTCGTTAGCCTACAGATTGCTCCCAAATCTCTTGTTTCAGTTTGTGTTTCTTGATGTTTGACTTCATTAGATAAACTCAGCTCCAGTTTTGTCTTAAAAAGTCAGCAAGTGCTTTGAGGCTTCCGCCTCAGACGGAGCTGAAATTTTTTTATAAGAACACTGTTTTCACAGTTTCATTTCGTAAACGTCAAAAAATTATTCAATTTTCCATTGTTCATGCGCTAGAGTCAACTTAGCTTCATTGACCAAACGCTGAACCTGAACAAGGTCACAGAGAACAGAGCCGTATCATATTTCTTCAACCTTCTACTCAGTTTACCCAGTTTTTGATCCTTTTATAAGTAGCTTGATGTCTTGTATAAAATGCTAAGGCAGACTGCCAATTAGTGCAGCGTTTTCTTTATGATTGACTCGACTGAGTGCTCTCAAAATTAATATCTATTTTCTCAGATCAGTTGATGGTTTATTCTTACTGGGTTATCCACTTAGTTTATTTTATTTCCATCCGCAGAGGGGAGGTCATAATCGCAACAAGATTTGGCTTTGTGACTGGTTGGCCACTAAAGGTTTTGGCATTTGAGCAAAGTCTTTCAAATCGAATCCATCTTCACGTTGTCAATTTTTGAATGTTGACTGTTTTAGGTCAAACTTTATTCCTTCTTCATATTGTAATTTATAAGTAGTTTCTGCGACTGCACTGCGATGCCGTCCATATCAGCTCAGCAGTTTCAGGATTTCGCTCAAACGACGTCCATTCATGGGTTCAGTCCATTCATCAGAACTGAAAGTCGCCATTTCAAATTCTGCTGGGCATCCATAATGATTTGCTGTCTAGTATTTCTTGTTCTAGAACTTTTTGTAGCCTTTCAAGAGTTCAGTAAGTATCCCACGTCTATTCAAATGAGCATGACTGCCATCCAAGAATTCCCAACCACAAAACTTTGCCCCTACAATTGGCTCAGTCTAAACCGTTCACAGGAACTAAATCTATCCCATGGAGAGCTCAGTCTCATACTGGATCGAGTCTTCTTTTGGGGTCTCTCAGAAGTAGATGCTCACAATGCATCTGAAAACAGATACTCATTTCTGGAGGGAATTGAGAGGGTTCAGGCGTCCAGCAATTTAACGACGATGTCAGAATTGTTGGACGCCATCAGCTACGACGACATCTGCCGTTCTGATGCGGCCAATCCCGTCAAAGTGATCGACGACCGAGGAGTCTGTTTTAAGTTCAAGTTTCGGAAAAGTCCGAATGCTTCCGGTATTTTGATCACTAAAGATCCGTTCATTCATGTCTCGCCAACGGCCGCTCAGGATTCTGTGATACAGAATACAGTTCAAGACATGCGCTCTGACAAGCGAAGTCATAGTCTCTACATTGGCGACGATCTGTACAGAACTGATTGGATTCCAATTGAGGTAACACATAACTATTTTCTGCACATCAACCCGACATATCGAACATATTTGAATACTGACAAATCCCCATGCAAGGTGGACGCTATGCCAATTTTGGACTGTATTCAGAGATGTGTCTATCAATACAGTCCATTTGGAGCATGCGTTGGAGCTTGCCAGTGGTTTACTGGAAGCGAAACCCTACCATTTGCTCGCCTTTGCGCAACCACAACGACATTTTTCACAGAGGAAATTCTCATGACAAACTACACTCAGGATGACGTTCGCCAATGTCAGACTAATCAAGAATTGTGTAATCAAAACTGTAATCAGCCCTGTAAAAGATGGACCTACGAAACCGTTGCCTCTGCCAGAGGTACGGTAGCTCCTGGTAAACCTATTGAGATAAACTTAGTGCTAAGTGACAGAACTTGGCAGGCGACAGAAATCGACGAATTCTATCTATATTCATGGTACTCCCTTCTTGGCGACGTGGGTGGTCTTTTGTCCTTCTTTTTTGGAGCTTCTATGTTGTCCCTTTTGCACATTTGTTACTTTCTTTGTTGCAAAGTAATTACAATTCGTCAAGGACAAACATCAGTGGAAGCAGACGTAGAACTGTGCCGAAATGGCAGCATAAGAGCCAGTAAAAAGCCGGCCAAGCAGGTAGTTACTGCAACCATATCAACAGCAAATGGAGTCAGTGGAGACATTAAACGATTATCCATTGTTAATTCAGTAACCGAAAAATCGTGACTTTTAACTTTTTAACTTAATTGAAATTAAATACATTGACATACAATATATTGAATTAACGAAAGCTAACGAAAACAAGTATATACATCCGACAAGCAGACTCACTTAGTTACTGGAATCAAGAGTTGCAATTTAGTTCAGATATTGTCGAATGATTTCGTATGTGTTTATAATCTTTATAACGTTTCCTCTTAACAATGAGAACCGTCAAAACTTAACAGTTGGTGACAACACAAACATACCTGAGCCAAGCGTGCCAATAATAAGCACGCATGTGATATGACTAATACGACTGCAATCCTGAAATGGATTATAGCTATAACATACATTGCCCAAACTTATATTATCTTTATTATTTTTCACGTTCATATGTTTGATTATTTTTGCATCTTTATTTGTACAAACCCGTGTGTGCATGCAGATCGCTCTTAGCATAAATGCTAAAGAAATTGAAAATGAACAGAGGCCATGATTTACTGGAACTTACTACATACAATTTAATGATGATGAAGTAGCCTAAATGTAGAGATACACAAATTGGCCAAATGCCGACTGAGAAAACGAAACAGGACCTTATGACTTTGCCTAATTAGTTCCTTCAGTGATTCATATGAATGAGTCATTGTACCGTAGTCAACTCTTCGTCACAAGAACAGTATACGATAATAATTTGTTGGAGGATTACAGCTTGCACCAATAGCCAGCTTTTAACGCTCCTTCAGTTTTTGAAGGATGTTGAGTATTGATCTGATCTACAATGGAATTTATAATTTTCCAAAAAATACTTATTCCACATTTGTATTTCATGCGGACTTCACCACAGTCTCATAAAATGACTCAATGAATGTCCACAATACCAGAACCATAAAGTATAGCAAATGACAAACTGATATTACAGAAGCACCAAAGAATAGCGACATCAAACCTCCAATACTAGCAAATAAAACATGTCCGGAGTATGTTTTATGTTCCTCGATTTTGGTCGCAGATGGTTTATGACTGGCTAACTCAAAGAGCAGTACAACATCAGACGTGGCACCGTAGATTCCTAAGGGATAGATTGCCGTGTCGTATCGAATGTGACGACATGGACTGATACACTTAGCTTTGCATAATCTGTACTGCCTAAGACAGTCTTCTACAAAACGAACGTTATTATTATAAATGATATCACAAGTTTCATTCAGTGGAAAGGTGAGCAGTCCATTGTACCATCTGCAGCCTTCACAGGATGGGTAGGCAAATTCGTAGAGGCAGCGAAGTCTGCACTCCTTCAGAGATCCACCTTCCGACTCCCTGCAGGGCCGTTCACTGGTTCCTATCAGTACGTATTCTATGACGCTGATTCGAAATAGATAGTTACGACGAGGAAAGAGTTGAATCCAATCATTTCTATCATCATTTCCGATATAAAGTCGATGAGACCCATTATACTGCGAGTCCTTCAGGAATGTATTGACTACTGTGTGTGCGACATTGAGAGCTGGTTTGGGGAAGAAAGCAGTATTAAAATCCCGTCCTGTTTTAGTAGGAAGTTGTACAAAAAGGTTGTAGCAAATCCCACGCTCAGTGAACACCTTACTGGATGGAGACTTGCTCAGCGTCTTAATGACGTCACCAGGATTGTAGCTAATGAGATCGAAAAACTTTGCCAGTGCGTTTGTATTTGTTCTACCTGTCAAATTAATTAAATCAGATAATAACATTGAGTGATTTGCAGCTTTCAAAATCTCAATATCTCTGCTAGTAAAGTTCCAGGGCACAAGTTTATTCAGTGCATAAAGCAGCAATGGTCTGCTGATATTGTGCTGCCGAATCGCATCACCACTGATCCAATTATAGGGACATAATCTAATAGAAGGAAATTTCTTAAGTCGTGTGGTGGTGGTGCTGGTAGTGGTTGGAAGCGTACTGATTCGTTCAAATGTGTACATCAGCTCAAAAACCATAGCGACAAAGCACAAAACCAGAACAAAGAACCAGGATAGTCTTCCCTGCCACGTTTTCAGTGAAGCCAAATAGTTAATACCATGCAAAGTAGTGAAATGTAGAAAGTCTTGTAGAAGTTGCAGTCGTTGCTCTTTATTTTTGTCTGGTCTTTCACCAGAAATATAGGTCTTGTACATGACAAGAAACAGCTGACGCAGACCCAGCAATAAGCAAACCCTAAAATTGGCGGCATTCTATTGTAAAAACCGTATTTCAAATAGCGATTTTACAGTTTGTGTTAATTTCAGACATTTTCCAAGCATGTACCTAATTATGTAAGTTTCCAAGAGGTTACTTAGGGTAACGTGACTCGAGCTAAACTGAGAATAATCCACTTTTCGGGTTGGGGATCTGTTTATCTCTTACCACTTATAGTAATTATTCATAGTTTTAAGCATTTGTGTTCAGATAAAGATGCGTTAAAAGCATCAAGCCTTCCGATAAGTTTCATTTAGTTATATCAAGAGTACATAATAACTAAGAGTGTGACAAGCGTCAAGCTCTTAGTTATTAGGCTTGGGACATAATCTGCACGATAACGGCTGACCCCCCCCACAAACTAGACCAATTACTTCAAAGAAATTTGCACGCTATGTTTGTGTGCTGAAGCTCGCAACAGACGCACAATGAACCAACTGAGTAGCTCAAAAACACAACTACTCAGTTGGTTCAATGTGCGTCTGTTGCGAGCTTCAGCACACAAACATAGCGTGCAAATTTCTTTGAAGTGATTGGTCTAGTTTGTGGGGGGGTCAGCCGTTATCGTGCAGATGATGTCCCAAGCCTAATAACTAAGAGCTTCACGCTTGTCACACTCTACTCTTGGTTATATGTACCTACATAGTTGAGTTTTGCTTAGAAAATCTAAACTACACGGATCTTGAATTCACACGAAACTAGCTTTTATTCGAGAACGTTTTTAAAAGCAGAACGATTAGACATGGTGGAGTAGATTAGACATGGTGGAGTAGATTAGACATGGTGGAGTAGATGAAACATTGAGTCAAGTAAAGCTACCATTTGCTTTCGGTTACCAGCTTCGTTTGCAAAATTAATTCATTTGAGGTATTTGGCGTGCGGCGGGCTGCTGAACTCCATACGCATTTGCTGCCTTTCAGAATGCAGCATAGTTGGGTGAGATCAGTCCAAATACAGTTGTACATGTCTGAGCAAAATATAATGTACATGAACGGTGTTAGAGCACTATTCAGTGTAGCAAAAATATTCACAAATGCCGAACCAGCAGTAGCCTCTATCAGACCTTCCGCAACACAGACTGGTACGGCGATGAACGAAAAAATATAAAAGAAAAGAACAACACAAACTAGAGCAAACTGAATTGCTAGTCTGCGTTCACACTGTAGCTGACGAGCGGCACGTTGAGAATTGTTACAGTTTTGAAACTTTAGATTGAGCTTGTTGAACTTAGTGAACATGATAATGTAGGACGCGATGATAACAACAACTTTAAGGCTGGACAAGGCCTCTCCCAATTTGAAGGAAAGGAAGGAGCAGGTAATTTGATAATCACAGGTTACCACTCCCGACAACAAGGGAAAATGATAGCGACAACTGCAGCCATACATTAGTCCTACTATGCTGAAGGCGTAAATCCAACACAGTATAATTAGCAAGGCCAGTTTTCTTGGTGTAAACCAGGCTTGATAATTTAGTGGATGAAGAATTGAAAGGAGTCGATTTATGGAAATTATCGTCATGTGTGATCCTATGGCAAACCAAGAGCTCTGTGCAATATATCCAATCAACGTGATGTAAAGGTCCGAGAAAATGACTTCACCATATACAGCCGCTGGCATAAAATAGACTAGGTTCACCAGAAGGGTAATGCAATCAGGAATTCCCAAAGAAAGCGCCAAAATGTAAAATGGATTTTGAAAGGAACCGATTCCAGATCGATGGTGCAGTATCGTTCTGGTTATCAGAGTATAGGCCACTAACCCACAGAAGCATAAACTGCAGTTGAAGATGACATATAATGATATTAGTTCATTCATGGTGGGTTCACTTGAGAATATACGATTGGCTCTGTTAGGCAGACAAATTACAAGCTCTGAAACAGGCATAATTGTCATTTTTATTGGAAGAACTGTCAAAAGGAATTACATGAACTTATCTTGTGTAGTTTCTGTTTTAGATCTGCATTATGAAGTTTTTCTGTGCTACATAAAGCATTCCAAGATCAATTAACAAAGAAAAAATGATCATGGTTGTTATATTTTTTGTCATGTCAACGTTCATTCTATACTCTATTGCCTCTGGCTTAAATAATTGGAATTAGAGGTAATCAGAGATTTAACACAAAAGCAGAACAAATGAACAGCTGGCACTACTTGCGACAAATAAATCGGAATCATAAAATAACTTTGGCAAGTACAAACAGTAAACTAGATGAAAGGTAGAAACAGAAAGTCTCATCAGTCATCAATGCCCAAAGAAGTCTAGGCAAAAACATAGAAGCAAATTTCACGTGAAAGGTGAATTCAATTTAATTTTAAAATTTCAAACTAAAACAATACTGAAGAGCATGCAAGTCTTGGAAAACATTTAATAAACTGTTTTAAACGCATAAACGCATTTTAATAGGCCCTATTGCCTATTGGCCCAAATTGCCTGTTGTTATTTACTTATGAAAATTGTTTTTATGCAACGTTGACCAGACAGTCGAAACAACGGTATAGATCTCTTCACGGATGGTGGAAACACTGTTTACTGCGACCATTGAGCAAATGTGGCCTAATCTTGCAAATTTTCAATCCAATTTCTGTCAGTTTCTTCAAATGTTCTATCCCATAAATTTCTTACATTATTTCCATTGTGGCAATTTTAGGTGAAACTTCTTTCAAATATGCTATTTTGTCAGTTTTAGAGTACATACCTATACCATCTTAAACCGATTTCCTGAATCAAGCAGTGTTGATATAGACCCACTGTTGATGTGTGAACAGAAAACATTATATTCTATTTGGGAATCTGAGGTGCTTGTTATCAGTCTATGGAAGCTTAGATGAAAGACTAAAGATTGCTGATTCGTGTTGAGTGTGATTTTGAAGCAGGAAAAGTCTAATAAAACTGAGTTTATTCAATATCAATTTTAATTCAACAAAATACAAAACTTGACCGTGAACAACTAAGTACAATCAAGAATTTATAATACCAAGAGTATAAGACACTCAGCTCTTCCTAATGGAATAAGTTTGCAAGATGCTCGAAACATTAAGGCCGAAATCTCGGGGGGCTTCTCAGCATGTAAGCATATAACGCTGACATTTTTTAAAAACGGGCGTTTTCGACAAATAAATACTATAACTTAAGGGGGGGCTACTAAAATCGACTTGCCCCGACTTTGCCCGATTGGCCTACTTTTTGGCGAAGATATAGAGCATGGATGTGGTCAAAAATATTCTGAGTTCTGAGATCTTAGCTGCCTTACAGCCATGTGCAGCCGCCGCGTTTATGTGCCCGACCCCCCCCCTTTTTTCACAACTACCAACATAATTAATTAAAAATTTCTACTGACTGCTAAGCCCAAGCTTCTAAGCTGCCATTTGCCAATATGATTAGACACATATGCCCCTACCCGCAGAAAAATACTATACTTCTGTATATTATCTGCATCTAAGGGAATCACTCTTCAAAGTTGAAGTTTCGGCAAAAATTTAAAAAATTTTTGGCTAACGAAAGAAAAATTGTATTACTTATTAATTATTATTCTTGCCATTTGGCACAAATGAGTACTCCTATAGGGACTGATTTTATACCAAATTACAGCCTTATAGCTCGCACCAGTAATTCAATTTTCCGTTAGTTAGCAAAAAAATTTTGAAAGTTATAGCGTTTAAAAATCACCACAAAAGCACTGCACAAAAGGATGCCATCACCTTAAATAGTTACCAAACTTTAAATATTACGGAAATCTTGAATTTTTAATTTGCATATTAATTCTGAAGTTCTTATACTTTTTTCAAACAAGGAAATTTTCATAACTCATTATTACTTTATCGCATGCGTAAGTCGTATTTGTATATAGGTTACGTACGGTACGTACCATATAATACTGTACAACGTTTCCTGTACCGTATTAAATGGTACGTCCCGTATTATATGGTACGGCTTATTTTTGTACCGTATTGGCAACAACTAAATACTGCTGCTAAATATTGTTTTCTGTTTTGTTTATCTTGCCAACGGAAACTAATTGATTGAACGGATTGAAAAAATGGATTTTAGGGGCAAAATAAACTGACTATATTTCAGAATTTGAGAAATTTCAGAAAAAATATCCCGCGAGAAGACGTTAGTTTTGAATTGAAACTTGTAGTTGGACTTGGATGCTTTTCTTTAGCTTACCCGCACTTCGAGATATCATTGTCACATAACACGCGAATTGTGCCAGCCGAACTCTGCCTAAGTTGTAACAAGCACATTCTAAGATTTTAAGTCATACAAAAATTATGGTATACCAAAATTATAGCTGAGCTACAAAAATTGAATAAATTTTAAACTAAGATGTTTTTAGCAAAACTGAAAAGTTAGTTTAATTTGGTACGATAAACACAACAGAAAAGAATATTTAACTGCAGTATTAAGTTGTTTGCCAATACGGTACAAAAATAAACCATACATTATAATATGGATCGTACCGTTTAATACGGTACAGAAAAAGTTGTACAGTATTATACGGTATGTACCGTTTAATACGGTACGAAATCTCATACCTATATATATTTTTCGCTACTCACGCTTTTGCATTAAAGGTAACCGATTTCGTGGAACAACAATTAGGCATTAAAATATACGCTGGTATTTGCAAGCTTATGAAGACGAGAATATATTGGCAGAACTATATAATATGGACCAAGGTACCGTTGTTTGGAAGGATTCACTTCATGAAACTTCTTTCCTACATAAGATAGAGTCGGGCTTCATCAATTTATCTCTTTTCGTTACGGAAAATAAATTGATCGGAAGGAGCCGTTTCTTCTCATTCAGAGAGGTGCAACAGTTAGCGCTATGAAAGTTGAGAGTGAGCTACGAATGATGAACATGGATAGGGCCGCTTCCACAGGAAGCCTATTCTCAGACATCGTTGATCTCTCAAAATCAACAAGGTAAGGACAATGATAAATTGATGTATAATCCGAAGGACAATAAAGTCAAACTTTTACATTAGGAATAATAAATGATGACTAGACTTATTAGGTAATCGTATTATAGTTTTAAGAATGGGAACAGCCTACTCGCACTGATTAAGCTTGAGAAGGAGTGCTAAGCAATTGGGCCATTAAATTGGAGAAGCACTTTTAATTGGATAGCGACAGTGAATTCAGTCCAATCAAGATTATTTGCTGAGGAGCGCTCAACAGGCTTCCGCTTACCCGGAACAACAGCGATTATTTTCAAGTCGATCGGTTGCATCAAAACAGTGTAGTTATTTTGAGAATACATTTAATTCTGAATAATTATTTTCATTTTAATTTCATTCTAATTTCTTGTTGCTCCTCAAATGAGAATACGATAAGCTAACCGAATCTTATGTTATTACGAAAATAAAATAAAAATAGCGATATGAAATAACTAGAGATGAGAACGAGCCAACCACAGCGGCTGAGGTCGGCACGGCTCAGTTCATTTTGACATTTTGAAAGTGGGTTAGCTAGGCTCGGCTCGGCCCGCCAAAGCTGGAATTTCGAATTCGTTCGATTGTTGGCGAATGTTGTTTCTGCCTTGAAGCCAGCAGTCTTACTTTTGTACGCTGTTAATAACTTTTGATTACTAACGATAACTTGATTGAGCTGTAATGGTATCACTTTTTATGAATTTGATCTTTGCCGACAACAGACTTTGTACAACTATGGGCGACGACATGGGGCTCTAACTTTCTAGTCACCAAAACTATTGAGCACCTCACCCCTGTCGGCACACACCTTACTCATCACGAGCACTTAGTCACAGGTCACAGAATACCAAGGGCCCAACACCTAACTACGTCAACGGTGAATTGTATCACTTCCTGGTGCTGTCCAACTACCGAAACGTCCACTCACACAGCGTGTGAATTTAAAATCCCTAGTAAAATTTAAATAGATAACTCCAAGATTTATTCCAAAGCATCAGAATTTGAAATACAGTAAATAAAAGCAGGACCGTGTACAGATATAAATCCCCCCAGACCAACCTCTAACCAAATCCCGATCCAATGGTGAAGTTTCTGAGATGATTCAGTGAAAATGTGACCGAAAATGATGAAAATTTCACCCTTTAAATATCGGTTAAACTAATTTACATGTTACGAAAATGTCAAATTTCTAATTTGCATATTCATTCCGCATATTCAACATTGCATATGCATATTCAACTTTTCCATCACATAGAAATTTGGAAATTTCCAAAAAATACCCCCTCCTTTGAAAGCACGCGCCCTTGCCGTGGTCCAAACAGTCAGTAGAATAAAATTATATTTAACCTAGCTAACCTAGCTACTAGTACATAATAAAACAAATTTTAGTAACCGAACAAAAACCTAAAACTGCATCTCGCACACGCGGACTCCCCTGCCCGAAGCCGACAACACACTACTGGCTTAGCGGGCACGTGTAAACATACACCGGAACCTCCGGGACAGACAAAATACGGAACAACATATATACAGGGAAGGAAACAAGGACCACAACGAGAGGCACCCTCACAAAAGAGGGGCTATTCTGAATGTTTTTACCAAATATATTCTGAACCTCGGAACAAATATTCCGGAACCTCCGATAACAAAAACTTTTCCGAACCTTGAACTAGTATTGAAAATGACAGCAACGAAACCACAAGTGAAAGTTGGAAAAATATCGACAATAAAGTAAACAGTATTGTAGTAAAAAACAGTATATAACAAAACAGAAATCATGCTGACATCCAGTGAACAAGTCTAATGGGAAGATGCACAGGGAGGAACTGGTGTGCCACAGGACATTAAAAAAATCAAATGATGCACCAAGAATTTGTCTGTCAGAAACAATCAGGTCTTCAGCAATATCCACCGGGAGAGGGGAGAGGCGACGCACCCTGATCGCTCGTCAAACCCGCCGCAGCCAAGGGAACCGGTTCTACGGAAGGACCATTGTCAACCCCCGATCTGCCACGGAAGACAGTCCTCCCCAAGCCCGGGGATCCCGACAGCGACATGGGCGCCGAACCAAGAGTGGAAACATTGGTCACTAAGCCCACAACAACCAAGATTCCGTCCCGTTGACCGCTCGCCGTTGGGCTACAGCCACCCGGGCTGACTATAGCCTTCAGCAGGACAGTCAAATCTGAACCGAAACCCCCGCCGCACATATCACATCCGCATCCGCCGCTAACCGTTCCAGAAACCACAGCCCGAATACATCCGGAACTGACGCTAACCAGACCAGCATCTGAACCTCCTCCAGCCACAAGGAGGCCGGAGCCTCCACTAGCCAAACAAAAGTCCTGCATTTAGGCCCAAAATCACACCCAGAACCTCCATTATCCAGAGGACATGTTAGAACTTTCGCCAAACTGCTAACGGGACCAGAACCTGAGCCTCTGCCAGCCTGAACAAAGGTTGGACCCGCTACCATCCAGGTAGGCCCTCAACCTCCGCCAACAGACCAGATCCATACATCCCTTAGACAGGTCTGCGCCAGAAAAATCAAACCGATCAAACCAAGAACATCCGACAAGCAGATCAGACAGATGCCCACCCGAACCTTCGATGAGCACACCGTGGAAATCTTCGCAGTCAGCCAAATCGGGGACGGCACACCAGCTCCATGGGGATGGGAGGGATAGCACTAAAACACACAGAGAAAGAACAAAAGTAAACTGCATGTAGCAGAGACGGTACACACTAGCAGCAAACTTGCAGGAAACATTTCCCCACAGTCTATGATGCCTGCAACTACGGAAAAGCGGTCAACCTCTTTAAAGTGAAATCCTCGAATATTAAATTTATGATACGACAAGTGGTTCTCCTCGCAAACCACCTTCTTAATTTCAGCAAATCCTTCAAAATGAAAAAAATTTAAGTGGAAGAGAAACTACCTCACCCAGATATATACCTTGGACTTCAACCATGGCTACAGTAATCTGAAAAGCTTAAAACGACAAGTGCAAAGTGGAAATAATTTTGAATGGTGCAAAATTTTTGATGCGGAAAATGACGAATTTGTAAGCAACGAGGGTTAAGCCGCTCTTTTAAATAAAAGGTGGCTTTGAAAATTAAGTCTAAAACAATTTGATTGGTTTGACCATGGATCATCTGGTCAAATCAAGGATTCGCACTGGAGTGCAAGATTTGAGGTTGGTCCAACTCAGTCCTAAATTTTGAAATTGGGATCTCAAAATCTGCTCAATGTACACGGTCGCCAATTTGTAAAATAAAAGTTTCGATTTATTTGAAACGAGCAGGCTCATACTGAGCGTTTGAATTTAAAATCCCTAGTAAAATTTAAATAGATAACTCCAAGATTCATTACAAAGCATCAGAATTTGAAATACAGTAAATAAAAGCAGGACCGTGTACAGATATAAACCCCTCCCAGACCAACCTCTAACCAAATCCAGATCCAATGGTGAAGTTTCTGAGATGATTCAGTGAAAATGTGACCGAAAATGATGAAAATTTCGCCCTTTAAATATCGGTTAAACTAATTTACATATTACGAAAATGTCAAATTTCTAATTTGCATATTCATTCCGAAGTCCTAAACTTTTCCATCATATAGAAATTTGGAAATTTCCACACCAGTATACCTATAGGTACCTATGTCGCCTATACTACCCCACTCCTACCAGTACCCCCTTCACCAATATCTGTTTACTGTATTTATACTTTATGTTTGATACTTGTTTACAATTACGTATTGTGATTATTAATGATGATTTGGTTTCAGAAATGGTTCTGCTCGTTGGTCCTGCTCTTGTTTCACCGGGTTGGCCCAGATCAATCAGTCTCTAATTCTGTAGGCTGGAAAACACTAGGAAGGGTACGGTGTCGTACTCTTCCTATCATATACTCTTGATATAACTAAATATATAATTAACCTTTCCAAATACAATTTCGGCATTTTCTGTATGCAGTTACAAGCCTTTTTTCTGACTTTTTACTAACGCAGAAAGCCTCCCAGCTCCCCCTGGAACAAAACCTGCTGTCCGAAGCCATCATGCAAGGCCCGGACCAGGGCAATCTGATTGGGCAGGATAACGCATGTTCTAGCAGAGTCCATATCGGGGCCCGATTGCATGAATTAAAGGCTTTCTTCCTTCTGTATGAAAAAAGGACATGCAACCGATCATCCGTTCCGGTAGCCGATGAGATGTTTCGAAAATAAACTCAGTTTTCTTCCATTTCTTAGGCTCCGTCCTGTACGTTATCCTAGGCCGGAACCGTGGCTGACCCAAGCTTAAATTTGAAAATTCTCTATTTTCATCGGGAAAAGCTCGCCTATAGGATTTTTTGGCATGTGGAATTCGAGTATGAATTTAAGTTTTCTTGTTTTAGCTAAGCTCCAACCCGTACCTGACCGGAAACATTGCTGATCCTAGCTTAAAATTAAAAGTTCTCAATTTTCGAAGGGAAAACTTTAGATAGGGGGTTTTCGTCCATGTAGAATTCAAATATGAGCTTAGTTTTTCTCAGCAACCTAAGCTCCGTGCTGTGCCTTACCCATGCCCGGAACCATGACAGACCCATGCTTAAATTAAAATGGCTGACCAAAGCTTACATTAAAAACTGCCCAGTTTTACTGGAAAACTTCATCTGTGGGGTTTTGAAGGTAGGAAATTCTAAAATGAATTTAGTTTTTCTGTTCTAGCTAAGCTCCCCGCGGTTACGTGACCATTACAGGGCCTATAACACAGCTGAGCTCAAGAGTTAAATATTTTTACAGGAATATATAACTGTAATGTGTAATGAAACACAATGTTGTACATCTTGTGTTAGATTATGTTAGCAAATATGGCTTATTTATTAAGGCACGAAATTGTCGAATGTTCGCGTTTTTATGTCTCCTTTGAAGTCGTAGCATCAAAAATTATTTCGCCATTTATTTTAATGTTTAATCTAACGTGTTATTAACTGCAAAAATAAATTCTTCCTTGTTAAGTTCTTGTTGCACAATCTGTATGTCAGGTTTTGGCAAGACTAACCGTAGTGAACAAATATGCTGTAAAACTACTGCGTATGCGTACTATTAAACTAAATCATGCCATGTTGAAGCAGAAAACAGGCAGAATATGTGAATTGACGTCTTAAAATGGGAAACACGGTAAAACTTGAACTTGGCAATGAAAATATTGGATACTGAAAAACTTGCAAATAGAAAAAAGGCAATTAAATGCTGTCATTGGGTTAACAGATTTTGAGATTTTTACTTTTTTCTGAAATCAAGAATACAAAACTGAGAAAGAACTAGGTTTTCGGCGCTATATGTACACCTGTCTTTAAGTTTTGTCATAGCTGGAGATAGTAGTTTCGTTTCGTTTTTGAAAGAACGTGTTGCCTTTAGTTTTAATTTGTTGTCAATTTGCGGATTCGAAATTTGGTAATAGCTTTGACAATTTTGTTGTATTTTGCAAGGTAAGTGTCAATTTTAGCTTTCGTTTTTGACTTGTGAACAGGCATCCACCGGCTGTAATGCCACATGGAAACGTGAGTACTTCGAAGACCATTTTGACAATCAGACGCCAGATTGTGCAACTTAGACAAAATAAAATAAAACCTTGAACCTGAAGGTTATCTGAAATTGTCATTATAACAGCGTAATCCTGCAACAAGCCGCAAATTTGTGTACAACGAGCCTGGTTTTAACCATATTTACTATAAGTATCGGTCTGCTGCGAGCAAATAAGCATTATTGTAAAAACTATTCCCAACTTAATCAATCATTAATTAATCATTAAGTCTTGCTAGTTACCAGGCATATAATTGTCCAGTAGTCTGAAACAGGATGTCACCTCATTATCTTAGGATTTTTGTTCTGACCGTACTGCCGAATGCACCCTGCTGTTTGACATTGTTCTAATCGGAAACAGACAGACACCGAGTGTTAGACGGTGCTTGACTGTCAACACCGGAATTAAACAGGAAGGGTAATAGTTTAACATGAACCGAAGTTTGTTTGTATACTTTTCGCAGCTGTTTCTATGGCTGGTTGATTTTTAGTGCCTTTTATTCAGCCAGAGAGTGGTACCATAATCTTTCTAAGACGCTGGTTTTGGATATTTAGCCTGTTGCTGTTTCGATTTGTCTTCCAGCAAACTCATAGCTTGGAAGGCTTGCCCAAAGGCTTGCAAAGCATTGCTATTTATTCTTTTGATCTATTGATGCATTTTTGGTTATCCATAATAAAATTGAGGAAAAGTGGGTTCATCAAAATTAATTTTCTGGCTAAAACAGTTTGCGAAAATACCTTGGTTAACTGGTTATCGGTTTCTGCCGTTTACTTTGAAGAATTTAATTCAGATGGGCTGCTCGGGTCCATAGATTTTGATCAGATAGCCGGAAGCAAGAATTTAGTTTTCTTAAAAAGTAGCAATATTTTATACGCAATCCGAGGTTCCAATGTGCGTTATATGTTTTAATTTAACTTGAATGACTTTATCAGTAAAAGTTCGAATAAATTATCTTTCATTTAAAGTAGTGTTTATCAACTTCTGACCACGATTTCTAAATGAATCTTCAATTCAAAAAATTTAAACATAATACTGAATGTTATACAAGACAACTCATTCAGCTTGTATTTAATTGTTGTCGACAATTGATAATAATGATTGATCAGCTATCGATTTCTGATCAGTTTGTTATTGCAAAGTTTAGTTTGTATTTGAGTATAAAAAATTGTAGATAGAGGTTTATAAAACATGCCAAATCTCGTTAAAGCAACTTTATTTAGATTTAGCTAAGCTGTTATCTGTTATATTATTGATCAATTATCGATTACTGATCAGTTCGTGATCACATCATTGAAATAAACTTTCGAGCTTGAAAATTTCGACATAAATGTTTTTCAACCTGCTGAATCTAATCAATGTAACTTTGCTTAGCTTGTTCCTTGTAGTGATCATGGTATGACTGATCAGTTATCGATTCTGATCAGTTTGTTATTGCAAATTTTAGTTTGTATTTGAGTATGAAAAATTGTAGATAGAGGTTTTATAACATGCTGAATCTCGTTAAAGGAACTTTATTTAGATTTCAGTTCGTGATCACAACTTTGAAACTTTCGAACATGAAAATTTTGACATAAATGTTTTTCAACTGGCTGAATCTAATCAAAGTAACGTTGCTTAGCTTATTCCTTGTTGTGATCATGGTATGATTGATCAGTTAGCGATTTCTGATCAGTTTGTTATTGCAAACTTTAGTTTATATTTGAGTATGAAAGATTGTAGATAGAGGTTTTCAAACTTACTCAATCTTATTAAAGCAACTTTATTTAAATTTACCTAAGCTGCCCGGGTCCATAGATTTTGGTCAGATAGCAGGAAGCAAGAATTTAGTTTTCTTAAAGAGTAGCAATATTTTATACGCAATCCGAGGTTCAAATGTGCGTTATATGTTTTAATTTAACTTGAATGACTTTATCAGTAAACGTTCGAATAAATTATATTTCATTTAAAGTAGTGTTTATCAACTTCTGACCACAATTTCTAAATGAATTTTCAATTCAAAAAATTTAAACTTAATACTGAATGTTATACAAGACAACTCATTCATCTTGTATTTAATTATTGTCGACAATTGATAATAATGATTGATCAGCTATCGATTTCTGATCAGTTTGTTATTGCAAACTTTAGTTTGTATTTGAGTATAAAAAATTGTAGATAGAGGTTTTAAAACATGCCGAATCTCGTTAAAGCAACTTTATTTAGATTTAGCTAAGCTGTTATCTGTTATATTATTGATCAATTATCGATTATTGATCAGTTAGTGATCACAACATTGAAATAAACTTTCGAGCTTGAGTCTTGAGGCAGATGTTTTCAAATTTTAACTCAGAGGGTGTCCTACTTTGCACCTGCTCTTTTTAACAATCGCAATTTGAATTTTGAATTTAATACAAGCTTTTAAAGTCTACGGATTACAAACAAAGTTACACAAAGGTGTGTAATTACTTTGTATGTAAAATGATTGAATTCTATTAATGATTCATTAATTAATCGATTATAATGAAGTTAGCTTTGTTTACTAAATTATTAAATCACTTTTACTTTCACTTCTGTCAGCACTGAAATAATTCCCACTCATTAACTTAAATTTATGCTCGAAAGGCTTTTTGTTTTAGCAAACACTACAATTAAAATTTAGCTCAGAGGATGCCCTACTTTCGCACCTGCTCTTTTTAACACCCGTAATTTGAATTTTGAAATTTAAAAGGAGTTTTTAAAGACTATAGATTAGAAACAAAGTTACGCAAAGGTGTGTAAATAACTTTGTATGTAAACTTATTGAGTTCCATTCCTGATTTTCATGTTTTCATGCAGGTTTTCATGTTCTGGTTCAGATATTCGTAGCTTGTGCGGTTTAGATCTCAGCAAGGTAGTTATAGGTAGGTAGGCGAGATGCAGCATACCGACGCAGGGGAAAACTTTTGCTCCAAAAAATCTGTTTTACAGTTTTTCTAAAAATTTCGTTCTAATTTAGTGAGTCTCGGACTAACTTTAAGTGGGTAAATTATATAGTATATATACTCAGTATATATATATATATATATATATATATATATATATATATATATATATATATATATATATATATATATATATATATATATATATATATGTCATACATGGGCAATGAACTTGGCTCTAGCCTGCACAGCCTTCGAGCTCACTGCGCGGGGGGGGGTCAAATTTTTAATTTTTCACGATATGTGTCGACTGTAGTTTTTACAAAGCTCTGTTTTACTCACGCATCTTTCAAGCTCCTTTATCGGAAAGATTTGCTAACTTTTACGCAATCCTCTAAGATTTTGATGAATCTCGCAAAACATGCTAAAATTTTTATTTTCTGGTTTTACTTAAATAGCAAGGGAATTTTATGAATGCAGTTATAATTCACTCTGTTTTTAAGATTTAATTAGCATTATTAACCAAGTTATAATTGGTTTTCAAAAGTCGAAGCTATGACAAGTAATATTTACATTATAAAAAGCCGTTAATATAACCTTCTGATTTCGTCTGATACAAAATTCAAGGCGGTGGGAAATCCTTAGTGGAATCACTCAAATGTTTGGCTCCGGCATACAATTGGAATTTTAACCAAACTGCTAGTTCAATTTTATGGTTTGGCAGAAATAAGTATGAAAAACAGATCCAGCAGAGAAACATTAGGAAAAGAATGTATTAAAAAACAGCAAAAGCATAATAATCAATTTTTTGCACAAATTCAATAGCTATCTAGAAAAATAAATTATTAAGGAAGCGGCGGCAGCATGAATTCAATGTGCAATATAGCATTGACTTGAGCAAACTCCGTTTTTAGAACATATAATCAAGAGCATGTAAGTATTAAAATATATAAGCAAGCAACTGCAGATGGAACGACCAATGTAGAATGGAACAATTAAGAGGGGGTGTCGTAAAAAGGGCCGTAAAAAATTATAAAGCGGGTGGCGGTAAAAGGTTTGCAACGGGGATCTGGGGGGACAGAGCCCCAGTTGCAGAAATTTTTTGTTTTTGCACTAAAACCTGCCTACGGAACTTTAATTCCTTTCACTTTGAAGAACCGAGCAAGTTTTTTAAATTCTACTCATTTTAAAGCAAAACTAGCAATGTTCCCCGAAAAATCGGATTCATTTCAAGATTTTTCTTCATAAACGCAACATCTAAATATTCCGTTAAAAATTATAAAATTCTTTGGTTTATAGTATATAGCACGAAATTTAAAGAAGTAGGAAAGTATTTGGTTTTTTGCCTTTTTTCTATTTTTATCCTTAATTTTTCATAGCTGCGAATCACGACGGGGGCGGCCTCTTACAGGATGAGCCCCTGGAGGGCCTAGGGGCGATAGCCTCAAAAAAAGCTAGAGCCCCCAAACTACGGTAAACTGTTTCAAGAAATTAATTGAGAGCAGTCTTGAAATGAAAATCAGGGTTGGGAGTCTCGGTCTCGGTCTCGCTGAAAAGCCGAGACATGGCCAGTCTTGGTGTCGGTCGCGCTCATCGAAAAGTTCTGCTCCGTTATGGACCGTGACCGGAAATTTTTTGAAACCGTCATTTTTCAGCGAAAATTTTAAATCAATGTTACGAAAACTAACCAACGAGGTGAGGAAACCGTTTTTATGTGTTAAAGTTGCTAATACTCGCCCTAAGCCTCAAAAATTAGAAGAAACTAAGAAGCCTGAAATTGTTGGTCTCGGTCTCGCCCAAATGCCGAGGCTTGGCCAGTCTCGGTCTCGGTAAAGTCTCTGTTTCGCCTATCCCTGATGCCAATTGCCGATTGCGTATTGCGTATTGTTTGACTGCTAACTGCTAACTTGACTGCGAACTTGCACTTTGTTGCGCGGGGGTATTTTACTGAGCGGGGGTAAACTTCGCAGCTCGAGTTAGAAATTTAGTAATGCACGGGATAAACTTCTAATGCTCTTTTGTTGCGCGGTGGTAAAACGTTTGCTGCGCGCGATAAAAATTTTGTTGCACTTTGTTGCGCAAGGGTAAAAATTTTACTGAGCGGGGGCAAAGTTCGCAGCTCGAGTTAGAAATTTCGTTGCACGGGATAAACTTCTAATGCTCCTTTGTTGCGCGGTGGTAAAACGTTTGCTGCGCGCGATAAAAATTTTGGTGCGCGGGGGTAAAAATTTTGTTGCGCGGGGGTAAAAATTTTACTGAGCCTGGGTAAAATTTGCTGCTCGAGTTAGAAATTTCGTTGCACGGGATAAACTTCTAATGCTCTTTTATTGCGCGGTGGTAAAAAGCTTGCTGCGCGCGATAAAAATTCTGTTGCACTTTGTTGCGCGGGGGTAAAAATTTTACTGAGCGGGGTAAGATTCGCTGCTCGAGATAGAAATTTCGTTGCACGGGATAAACGTCTAATGCGCTTTGTTGCGCGCGGGTAAAAATTTTGTTGCACGGGGGTAATAAGTTTACTGAGCCTGGGTAAAATTTGCTGCTCGAGTTAGAAATTTCGTTGTACGGGATAAACTTCTAATGCGCTTTGTTGCGCGGGGGTAAACTTTTGCAGCGCGGGATAAAATTTTTATGCGCATTGCTGCGCGCGGGTAAAAATTTTGTTGCGCTGCGATAAAAATTTGCTGCACGGGATACAATCTTGACGCGCTTTCCTGCGCGGGGTAAAAATTTTACTGCGCGGGGGTAAACTTTTTGCTGCGCACTAAAATGGTAAATTTTTCCTAGCCTCCACATGTGCAGGAGTTGTGCAGGCATGCCCATGCGTGATCATAATAATAATTAAGTTACTATTGAAAGACACACCGTTAATGTGAGGTCCTAGGGGAATAAAAACCAACCCTCCCATGGTAATATTTTTGTATTTCATATGACGATGACGTGACTGGGCTTTTTGACAAAATAAGGCAAATATGGCAGTAATGACAGTAACAAATGGATCGAATCCTCACAAAACTAAAGCACTGGACATTACACTGAGCAATTAAAATTGGCATAGAATACTCCTAGTAAAAAACTTTGGTTAACATATGACATATTTATAGAGAACAGAAAAACACAGAAGAATACAGGTTCAAAACAAAGAATACGAAGATTTTAAACACATGAGAAAAAACTCTAGGTTCGCAAACTAACGTAGAAATTACAATTTCACAAAGAAAATGCGTACATACCTAAATTTACACAGTGCACATAACAAGAGATTAGGTTCGTAATTTAAATACTTTCAAAGAAAATTAACTATACTAACTAATACAAAAATAAAAAATACAGAGATTTCAAGTTCGCATAAACAAAATACAAAGCAAAACAGAAAATTTCAAATTCGTAGGTAAAATGCAAAATAACATAGTACATCATGGAATGTAAACAGAGTGTCACTGTCACAAAAATACTGATAAAACAAAGACCTAATATAGCGGTCAGGATCAATTCGATCAAGAGGAGAATTCTAAATTCAATTTCTGACATCGGCTGAGCCGTCTTCATGGTGGGCGACATGGATCAAGCCCAATCAGATGCCAGAAGGAAGAAATGTCATATCAGGAAAGTCATCTTTCCGTGGAGAAATTGTCATAATTGATGGAGATTTCCTGATTCTGAAGCATGAGGGTCGATGCCGACACACTCAATACTCCATCATGACGATGTCCGTGGCCCGATGGTGGTCCTGGGGGTTCCAATGGGTTTCACAGGGTCAGGGCAACAGAAGGATGGTAAGTGTTATTCTCCTCACCAGGAGGGGCACAACCAACAATGTGAATGCGCTCCCGGTTGACCGGTAGGTCAATGGGTTGGTTCATCAATGCCAACGGCGGGTCCGTACGGTAAAACGGAGGTGCTGGCAGTCCCTTTTTATATCGTTCCGCGGCCGCCACGATGCGCTGACGGACCACGTCAACATAAGCGTCGAGCTGGGGCCCAAACAGGCTAATTCGGTCAAACCGGTCCTCCCACATCTCGTCGAATCCTGCCTGCATGAACCAGTGTCCCACTTCCGTATAGAGAGTTCCCTAAATGTTGTGGCCTGACCAATTGTTGGTGTTGAAGAGCCAATTGTACTTACCGTCGTACAAGAGGTCATCAGGCTTGAAGCCCCGAGGAACCTTCACGCCAATCCCCCGCCAAGGGTCCGTAGAAGCTTTGCAGTAATAGCTTCCGATGGTCTGGACCAGGAATTCCTGCATATCAGGGCAATGATAGAAGACATGGATATATGATCAGCAGCTGAATGAGCTTATCAGGACCTGACTGCCATCGCTGAAGGCGACAAGCGGGCCGTGCGGCGATGGCCTGATCCGTGCTATGCTTGATAGCAAAGCTATCGCGACCAGGATGATCCCTCACGAGGTCCATGACGACATCAGACTGGCAATACCAGCCCTTTCGACCCTGATAGATGTGCTCCTTGGTCCCAACGTAGTTGTTGTCGAATAGTTCCACCGGCAGATTGATGAACGGCTGGTGTTTGAACATGAAGGAGAATGAATATTCAGGTCCCAAATAGAAATTTAGGAAAAGCTTTCATCGACGTTTGCGATGTCGGCACGGTGATAACAAGCATGGCTTTCGTGATGGTCATGTATCGGGTTCGAAGACGACGGCTATGCATATGGCATGAGTAGAACTCTCGGAATTCGTGCCGTCGGATCAGGTGAGGATACCAAAATAGTTCCGCCACCAGAGCTGCCGTGGCCATACAGTTGGCCCATCGAACGTTTGACGAAACCCGATTGACGGGGTAACCTTTATAGAGTTTCCCCATAACGATCACGATAGTCCAAGATCTGCCATTGTGAGTGCCAGTTGGTCTTTCCACCAGTCGTCACCGAATTCATGTGGTTCATCAGTGGAGTTTCTCGGTGCCACATCTTCTTAAGGATTTTGTCCGGAAAGTCCTCCGGGAACCATTGGGTGTGGTGGACTTTATCCGCCATCCACTTGAGAACCTCCTCACGGAACATGATCGCCCGGGATGTTATGGGGCTTCCACTAGAGGTTATTGTCACGCATATAGATGATCGGGTGAACAGGCCAACGGTCCAGTCTTATGGCCGCGATCTCAGCCGGTGTTGGTTGTTCAATCGTGACACGGTCATAAATCGGGTCTTCCGTCCCACGGGACACCTGCTTTGCGATGTCCTGATTGAGCATTTCGTATAGGACGGTGACCAAATGGACCCGAAATGGTGGAAAATTGTGTCTGGTATAACTTGATGGATATTCGGGTGGCAGTTCCCGAATAGCTGAATTTTGTCCGTCCGCTTTCTTGATGGTTTGACACGAGGTGCACGATAGGTTGGTGATTTTGACTAGTGACCAGTGTTGTGCGTTGGCCGGTGCGGCCAATGGCTGGCCAATGGCCAGCCATTGGCTGGCCAATGGCCGGCCATTGGCCGGCCAAGCCATTGGCCGTTGGCCGACAAAATCTCAGCCAGTTGGCTTGGCCGGCCATCGGCCAACTGGCTGGCCGTTGGCCGGCCAATGGCCGAGTGTTGGCCAAGCTCAAATTTACTGATTTTGTGCGTCAACTGTGTTAAAATTTTAATTTGCCACATAATATCGTGCACGTGTTGCATTATAAACGTTACATTAGAAACATTAGTGATCACGAGGTTCGATTGATGAAGGAGGTCGTGATGCCTCCCGCCGAGGCGAAAGCTGCGAGCGTGATGTTGATGGTTGGGCGTCCCGACGATCGCGATAGACGGCCTCCCACCGTTCATGGTCCGGAGAATCCAACGGTGGTTCCTCCAGAGGGACATAGGACAGCAGTCCAGGTGTTAACGATCGTGGGTGTCGGCTTCCAGGAGTTGTAGAAACCGTGATATCGGTTGCGACGGATGAATTCGAGTCGGATCCGTATGGACGATAGCCACGGCCTCGTCCCGAACCAGTGATACCGTCGAAAAAGTTCGATTCGGAGGCAGCCATTCCAGGTTTGGCCGCTTCCGTTCCAGCCAACGGGGTCTTGGGTGCAGACCGGGCGATGTCATCAATAAGTCCTCCCTGAAATGACTCGACACGACGGAGTTTCGTGCCGGATCGCGCCACGGGGACTAAGGTGACCACCGAAGAGGGAGGGATCGTCGTTTCCCATCAAAGTCGGATGACGGGGTCCGCTGGGGGTCCCACCACATAGATATGGCGCTTCGGTTGATCCACGCCAATGGGAGAGTCTCTGAATAGGGCATTCAAAGTCAATATAGATTCAGGGACCAGGACCTAGATATAGGGTTGAACCCTCGCCACGAAGACATTCGTCGCCGACTGGACCCCTGTCGAAGGGTCCGTCGACGTGGCCAATTGGCTGGTGATCATGGGCTGCTTCAGCTTCCAGGGATACAGATCTGGGGAATAGGCAGTCGGGCCCGTGGCACCACCAGGACGTTCATCACAAGAGACCAAAATGCGCTTGGCCTCCTGATAGGCGACATGAGGAATATCTTCATGTTGGGCCAACTCCTCGTCTACGGACAGGGGAGCTCCACTCAACGTTGGAGTTGAACTCGACGTTCGAGGAACTCGGATCCCTGCGGCCAGTGAAGCGAGCCGAGCTCGTTGATCTTCCACCATTGGTGGAAACCAGCTAGGTTGGGTGCCTGGATTGGCCATCGTGAGCCTGGGTGCACAGGTTATAGTAGAGTCGGCTGGAAAGTCCCCTGTTGCGGTTGAGCGTCTTCTTCTATGTGCGTACCAGACCGAGCTCCAGTCTGCTCTGATGGTTACTACTCATCAGACTTCTATTCCTTATCTGAATCGACACCTCCACCACGTCGTCGTCTTCTACCGTTGATTTGGCCAGGCTCGCTGATTCCTGTTGACGGTTAGACGACCTGGTCCGTCGTGGACTCGAGGTGACCGCAGTTTCGGCCGGCCGGGATGACCCAGCCGTCTGATAGGTAGGACGCTCCTCCACATAGCGATGACCGCCCGAATATGTTACTGGAGGTTGCTCCTTCTTTCTGGGATCACCAGTTCCCTCATGATAGTGAGTCAGTGGTTGTAGTTTCTTCGGCAGAGGTGGCCATTTCGTCTCCTTTTTCCGTCGTTGAGCTGCCTTTCTGGTTTCCAATAACGATTCTGGTTCATCAGCCATGGTGAAGTGTAACGTGCGTGCAAGCAACTACTGCATTTTTCGAACAAGAACAACTATTTGACAAGAACCAACTTTGAATGAAATTTTATGTATCCTTAATAAATTAGAATCCCGTAATTCTAGAACGAGTTTTTTTCGCCAATGTTGCTCCGGTTTTTCATGTGGAAGCCCAAAAATTTCCAAAAGAAGGGGTGGCAACCCTTGATTCGAGACCTGTGACGAGGCTGGAGCTGTGGAACTTGAGAAACTGATTTGAGTCAAAATTACAGCAGGAGTTGAAGGAATGGAAGGACGAAAAAGAACAGCGTTCTCCTACCTGTCGATATTGCAATAAACGGGGTCACTACAATGATCGATGCTAGGATAAAAATCGTTCAAGGACCACTTTAAATCATACCCAAGCTTCTGAGGCCAGAATTCCAGCGCAAGTCAATATGGTGGGGTTTTGCCCATATCACGATCTTCCATCGGCCTAATATGTTTCCCCAGTGCAGGCGCAGCCGGACCCGCAGCAATGTCAGCCTCAGTGGCACTATCAGCAGCCGGTTTCTCTCTAGCCGCTGTTACAGTCGCCTCCACGTCTTGTGGCGGCGCCTGTCGCAGTAGGGGCCAAACCGTTTTGCCCCAGTTGCCAACCGCAATTTTAGGTGTCCGGCTGCGGCTGCGCTATCATTTGCTGTTCAAATGCCACCAGCTGTTCAGACACCGATGGCCCCAAAAGTGCATTTGATTCAAATTGAGCCTGTTTATGAATAAATGGGGGCGTTCTCCCCTCAGATTTCTTCAGTTTGCACCACGCATTTGTCAAAGTCCTCGTATGAAGGCGCCCCTGTCTTTACTCGTAAAAGTTGGTGTCAAGAAGAGACCGCTCCTTTAAAAGAGGGTGTGGACCCCTACAAATTGAACGATCTATGTACTCAAACAGAAGTTATTGATTCTCCAGGACCGCAAACCCGCCCGAAAGAGGGGGTGGAAGCCCCTCCCCCATGATTTCTGGCCAAACCGTTACAAAATCTTCCTTAACATGGCAAAAGTTTACAGGGCTTTTACGAGATTTGCACATGTATGATGGTGTTCCAGAAGTGTATCCAAAATTAATCTTGAATCTACTTTATTCGCCGTAATTTTGCTTTACTTTTGTGTTTTTTGTACTTTTGTCTGTATGCCCGACCTGTGTATCACTTAAAGTTTCGTATTGTCACAAAGGTTTTTATTTTAGCGTCATTGATTTTTACTTTTTATCTTTATTTTAGATTCTTTCATTCATCTACTTTTTCACAGTATACTTCATACCTTTTCACCTAAAAGTGTTCACTCTCTCATTTTTTCAATATTTTTCAATATTTTGAAATTTTGTGCTCAGGTCGGCACAGCCAAGAATAAAACTGATCGGGGGTGGTTACAACTGTGTGTGTGTAGGAAGCGCTATCCGTCCGTATTTAAAAAAGCAGAAAGGAAACAAAAACGGTCCAGTCATGTTTTGGATCTGGCAATATTCACCCAATATTCACCTGTATCGACCTCGGCACAAATTTAAAGGTCCTGGTGTTCTGTCCCCAGGTGTTCTGTTGTACATTGAAAAGTACAGCAGCACGGATTGGTTAAGACTATCTCATCTGGAGCAAATTCTATTTAGGCTATTTTAATCTACTCCATTCAGTTCATTCTTAGATGACCAATTATTCACCTTGTTCACCTGTGCCGAAGTTAAATTTTGCACGTTTTTGAAATCCACTTTTTACTTACTTACCTTTTTGAAATCCGTATTTATATTTGCACTTTCCTTTTTCTGGAACTTCTGGACACAAATTTCGAATGATTTTGGCGAAGTCACTTTCAGCTTTCACTTTCACGTTTTTTGTGGTTTTCTCACTTTTGATGTAATGCACCTATTATTTTGTGTTTAGCTGATTTTGGCATGTCGGTATTTTTTGCCCAACCGCCTTGGTCGTCACTCCTGTATTTTGGACTAACTGTCTGCAGCTTTCTATGCTGATGGGTCCTTCTTGGATGACCTTCAAGTTGGTATTTTTCTGTTTATTCTTTCGCATATACGTATATACGTATATATTTGATTTTTGAAATGTTTGTGCTTCAAATACATTGGTGCTGAAATTACTTTAGATTTTTCAATTTTTAATACATTTAACTGTATTTTGTAAGTTGTTTAGAACTTTTTAAATATACGTTGTTTTCGAAATTTAGGAAGAAATTTTACTTGCTACCTCAGCAGGGGCTGCAACCTCTCTAAGGGGTGAAAAGTTCTCGTTTTCGTAATTAAGTTTTTGGATTTTCAATCATTGTTGCATTTTGAATTAGTGAAAGTTCACTCCAACTGTCCTGTTACTAAAACACAACAAATTTAACACTCTTTATGATGATCCTAATTAGTTTTCCGTCTTTTATTTTCGGCAGGGTTTGGCACTTGTAACCCCGAAGGGTTGCAACCGTTTCCACGCTTCAAAGGTGCAACCTTGCGGCAATTGCAAAATCATATCAAATTAATTAGATCAGGAAAACATTATCATATTTACCTTATATTTTTGGGAATCTTGCCTTTTCACCCTCTTCTTGGAGTGCTGTCTTGTGGGCCGTTTGCGACCTCCGTATGCCGGGTGTGAGGGCCGCAGGCACGGTATCATTCTTTTTCATTTTGGATTCCGTTTCGAGTAGCCTTAAGTCTTTTTTTATTTAGCACAGGCCTTTGTGCCGGCACCTCCATAGGCTGGGGCGTGGCGACACTTTGGTCTGGAGCTTTCCAAATCTTAGGTGGGGCTGTAATTGAGTCGTATATAATATGTTATGTTTATTGTGTCTTTGCATAATCCTGCCATTGTTTTCACTAGTTAGATTCCATTTTTTGCTTTATTTTCTGTTTTTGTGTTCTAGATTTCTCTGTTGTTTATCATTGTCACTGTACGGTGCAAACCTCCCTTGCTTGGTGCCCAGGTGTGCCCTCAGGATGAATGGTGTCTGTGCTGGCTGTCGGGTTGGTGGATGCGGCGCAGCCTGTGTCTGGCTGTTCTGGTGGGACCTGCTGGTCAATGTGATTCTGGCCGCTGGACTTTTGATGGGACACCTGGCTGTTTGCGCAGGTGGGAATCATAATCCGGTGCTATCTAGCGTTTTTGCCGCACAAAACTTGTTCTTCGATGTCTTCTTTCTTCTGGGAATAGGGTTAAGTCACTAATCGGGAGGTAGATCACAGTTATATAATGGCAGTCATAGTAGGGAATGGCTTAATTGTGCAATAGTGCGCTTTGAGGTAAGGTCAATATTGAGGATCATAGTTGAGAATCATAGAGTAGTCATAATAAGGCAATTCATGGATCATAGGATCAGGAGGGAACGATAGTAATGTTGGGGACTGGTAGGTAGACAGCTCCTATTGGGGTGCAGTAAATGGTCATGTGCTGATCAACAGATACTGCTTGACACACTTGTGGACCCACGATGTCGGTCCAGTGATCCATTCCTAGCAAGAAATCAATCTTGACTATCTTCGCTTTCTCTGGCGGTGTATTTTTGGGCTTGAAAGGTTTGATTCTACTCCAACATTCCCTTGACAACCTCGTAGGATATGTCGGAAGAGGAGGGGCCATATTCGGTATCGCATAGGCGAAAACGTCAAGAGTGAACCCAGCTTCTCCATGAAGTCTTATCTTCACTATATCGGCGTTAATCTTCTCCATTTGATTAGAATTGAATCGCGCAGTATTCAAAACCACCTTTCTTATCGGCTTCAGCTTCAGAAGATCCGCAGATGATGCAAGTATATCTAGCTCCTGCATCCATGTATATGTTCATCGTCGTATTAATGTTGGTATCGGCATTGCTTACCTTGGTAGGACAACTTGCCATAATGATCCCGTCAACTTCCTGTGAACCGGGCAGAAACGTTTGGAGTTGAGAAACTTCTTCATTCTGCGGATTTTCTTCCACTGATGCTATATGTTGACTATTGGATAATCGATTCTTCCGTTTCATGCAAAGGCTGGAGTGGCGACCTGCTTCCTTGCAATGGAAACAAGCCTTGTTTCTTCGGTATGCCTTCGCCTGATGATCTTTGCTAAGGCATTTGAAGCATCTTCTATCCTTCATGATTACAGACTTTTTTGAGGCACCTCAGAAACTGTTTTGCAGTCATCACTGAAGTGATTGAACTTTCCACAAAACACACATGCGCGTTCGTTCCTTTTTGTTGAGGATTGCAGGAACGAGGCAGCCGTAGGAGCTCCCACGCTCTGCAATTCCATTTGGTATTGCTCGCATTTCGCATCTTTTGGTTCATGCTTAGCCTGCGTAGTACCCACTAGATCTTTAATGTCGTGTAGAAGTTGCAGAAACCCCTTCATGGCCCAAGATTCGTCAGCCTTTCCCCTCATGACACGTAGCCTTTTCATTTCATTTTGGAAACTGTGAGGCATTTTTTGCTTTAAGGCATAGACCTGGAAGTCTAATCCTGACTCCGGTACCCCAAGTTTAATCAACGAAGCGCTTGCTGCCCTAACCTCATCTGCAAAATTTTCAAGGTTGCTACCACTACTTTCACACCAGGAAGGTCTTATAGTAGTTTTATCCTAGCCTCGATTAAATCCTGTGGCCTACCGTATTCGCGGGCCTGTGGCCGATATCGCCCCCTCCCGGATTTTAGCTTCCCCACCACCGGGATTTTTTGGGGGCCCAAATTTTTGCCCAAATAAGCAAATTTTCAAAAAATTTTCGGCTTCGCCGGCGATTTTTTTGTGAAAATTGATATTTTAAGCTTAAATCCTGGCAGTTTTGAGAACTTTTTGCGCTTCTACGTGTAAAATACACGCGTAAATAATCTACGTGTAAATAATGTACGCCAAAAATATATACCAATTTTTAGCTCAATTGTCCAAAAAAAATCCCACCCCCCCCCGAAAGTTTCTCAACCCCCCCGGGCATAGTTTCCCTGGAACTTTAGGTCTGGGTGCCATAGTTTCACCGGAAATTTTGGCTAGGGGGGGTAAACTTCGGAAATTTGGTGGTCGACCCCCGAAATGTGATGGGGAATTGGAGTACCTCCACCGAACCCCCTACCCCCCCCCAAAATTCGGACCTCAGAAAATTCAAAAAATGACCTAAAAACGCAAAATTTTCTGTATTTTAACGCTTTTTGTCGAAAGAAGGCTTGTTTTTATTGTTTTAGGCGTTTTTACACCGTTTTAAACCAATTTTAAGCCAAAATTTGAGAAAAAAGTTTCAAAAGACCATTTTTTAGCAAAATTTAGCTAACTTTTTGGCCCCAAAAAGTGATGTGGGGGGGTTTGGGGGGGGGTAACCAATAGTGGGGGGAGGGGTAGGGTAGTCCAAAAATCTCACAGGAAGAACTTTTTGGGTAAAATCGTTGCAAATTGCTGCGCAAGGTACAACGATTTTACCATGAATTTACCACGAATTTTTAATGAAATTTTAATATTTTTTAATGGATTTACAATGATTATATCCGATTTTTCCATGAGATTTTAATGGATTTACAATGGTTTTACTTCGGTTTTTATACGTATTGACAATATTTTTACCACGTTGTAAAATTGTTGTAAATCTGTTTTGTAAAATCATTGTAAATGCAATTGGACCAATTTACAATGTTTTTACAACTTTTACAACGATGTTACAACGTTTTTTTAACGATTTTACCATGTGGTAAACTTGTTGTAAAATCGTCGTAAATGTTTACAACGTTTTTACAATTTTCCAAAATAAGTTCTAACAATTTTATAACAGATTTACCACGTTGTAAATTCGTAGAGTGTAAACCCCCAACCCCCCCCCTGGTGAAACTGTGCTGGGGGGGGGGGGGTAAAATCTTGGCCGACCCCCGGAATGTGATGGGGGGTACTCCCCCCAACTCCCCGCCTCCCCAGAATTCGGACCTCAGAAATTTCTAAAAATGGCCAAAAATGCAACATTTGCTGTAATTTGGCCCTTTTTCCATCAAAATTAGGCTTGTTTTTAACGCTTTAGGCGTTTTTGCACCGTTTTAAATCGATGTTAGGTCAGAATTTTAGACTAATTTTTCAAAAATGATCATTTTTCGGCCAATTTTAGCTAAATTTTTGGGTCCATAAATCGTTGGGGGGGTTCAGGGGGGTAGCTGGGATTGGGGGAGGGTAAGTCAAAAAATCTGGGGGGGATACAGTTGGTTGAAAATTTTGGGGGCCACCCCACCCGCACCCCCCTCCCCACTAAAAAATGCCAGATGTCTATATACCCCCGATCACATTTCGGGGGTCGACCTCCAAATTTTCAAAGTTCCCCCAAACAAGATTTCCGGTGAAACTATGTATCTATATATTTATATTTTATATATATATATATATGACAAGAATTCTGAGAAAGTCGACTCGGGTTGATTGGTCTCAAAAATCGATGCCCTTGGATTTTGCTCGTTCCCACATATTTTGTACTCCAAAACATTCTAAGAACTTCTGCACTTGCCGTTTCCTCAAATTCCGCCTACATCTCTCACAGCAGCCCTTCAAAGTTGACCTATTTTGCAAATTTCGAGCATTCTGTCAACTGAATACAAAAATGCTCCATACCCCGCAATATAGCCTTTATCATAGTTTCCCTGGAACTTTGGGTCTCGGGGGGGGTAAATCTTGGCCGACCTCCGAAATGTGATGGGGGGTACCCCCCCCCAACCCCCCCCAGAATTCGGACCTCAGAAATTTCGAAAAATGGCCAAAAAATGCAAAATTTTCTGTAATTTAGCCCTTTTTTCATCAAAATAAGGCTTGTTCTTAACGTTTTAGGTGTTTTTGCACCGTTTTAAAGCGATTTTAGGTCAAAATTTTAGAAAAATTTTTCAAAAAATGACCATTTTTCGACCAAATTTAGCTAACTTTTTGGGTCCAAAAATCGTTGGGGGGGGGTTCGGGGGGGGGGGGTAGCCAAAAGTTGGGGGAGGGTAAGTCAAAAAATCTGGGGGGGGTGGGTAAATTTGGTCAAAATTTTTGGGGGGATACACCCCCCAACCCCCCCCCCAAAGGAAACTATGGCCTTTATACCCATATTATGTAGGGGCGCTATCGCGCCCCTACATAATAATTGCAAACTTTGTTAAATTTTTGTCTATAGCTGTCTTAAAAAAAGCTACTCATGGAGACCTATTTAACACTGATTTATAAAAAAATTACATAATTATGGAAAATATGTATATACATAGAAATTCATTTGGCATGACTTGCGTAAAAATTAGTTAACAAAATATCAAAGTCTATATATGTACTTATTCGAGTTCAGTTGAATATTAAGATATACAGGGGTCTGAGGGCGGTAGCACGAAAAACGCTTCTAGAAATTAATTTAGAGAGTATTCCAGGCATTTACATTTTAGTTTCAGTAATAAATTTCCTTTGGTTTGTTAACTGCAAAAAAGATCCGGATCCGGATGGTTTTTCTGCCGGATCCGGATCTGCAATATCCGGCAGGATCCGGATCCGGATATCCGGTCGATCACTAATATATATATATATATTAGGGATCGACCGGAACTCCAAAAAACCGGAACCGGAACCGGAATTGGCTTTAAAAAACCGGAACCGGAACCGGAACCAGCTCTTTAACACTACAAAAATCGAAAATTTTTTCTGACGTTTTGGACAATTTTTACCCAATTTTTCGCTTTTTTATAGCTACTAGAACATTGTAATAACGTTAGAATTGTATTCCTATAATTATTTCAGTGCACTATGATGAAATCTGCAAGCTATAGTGAGAATTTTGTCTTACGTACTCTATATACGCATCTATACTTAAACTTTACTATATATATACATAGATTTAAAACTTTCATTATACACGGCATGAGTACTTCGCGCGAGCACATTCGCGACACAATAAGCGGCGTATATATATATTTAGTATACTTACCGAATTTCGGTGAATGATTTAATTGAATGCAAGTTGACATTTAAAGGACTTTTACTGGCAAATAAAAATTAATTTCTTAGTTATATAATCTTAATATTATAAAATTGAGTTATTAAAATTAAGGTCGTAACTCTTACGGTTGTCGAGTAATTCCACCTCAAAGTTGAGATTTCATGTGTTAATAAACATAAGAAATGTAAAAAGTTGTCATCTCTTTTCGCGTGCGCCAAAAATCTCCCGACAAACGTTGATGAATCTGGACAAACGATACATTCAATTAATTTTTGAAGAATTAAAATTTAACACGGCTTGTTCGTCAAGTCAAATTGTCGAATTAAGGACCCCCCCCCCTTAAGGGGGGGGGGGGTCGCCGGGTACCAAATTTTATAGTCACCGAGTTCGCTCATTTTTGGGTGTAATATACCCACACATGTGTCCAAAAACAAGACACATTTTCAGAGTCCAGGGTCAATCCAGGTAAGAGATATTGCAGTTCAAATCCCTACAATTTAGTATTTACGCCGCTATGCCTCGCTAAGGGCTTCGAAAACGTGTACACATAGGATGACGAAAGACTACGGTATGGTCAATACATCAAATTGAAGCCCTGATCTAGGGCTATTTACTGCTGTGCGAATGACAATGATACGTCAAGCAACGAGCGAGAAACGGCGTTTGAACTATTTGATCAAGCTCCTTCCGACTGTTATTTACTTCAAACTTTAATGCGGCTTAACTTTCTCATACTGCTTTATAGAGACTTGGTGCAAGAAGATAAAATATTCAGGACATCGAGTGCTTCAATTTGATATAAAATTTGGCTGTATTTGAAAAATTTGTCATTTTTTTGACTCTAGGTCTCCGCCATCGGACTAAGGCATGCGTCCACAGTTAAACACCAGCAATTGCAGTTAAATTTAGCACACATCTTCCTTTCGTATGTGCAAACTGGCACACCGAATTTGGTTGGAATAGCTCGGCTTTCACCCGACTTATGGACCATTATATCCAAAAAATTGAGAAAATAACGTATTTTGAGGCAAAACGCCAACGCGGTAACCAAAAGTATGAACTACTCACAAGTATATAGCAGCATGGATTTTGCGTATGCAAATTGAACCTCTATTTGTGTACTGTGTTAATATCTATACGCGAAATCTGTGCAGTAAACGGTTAGTTCAGGCCACGACGAAACATTTCTTTGGTGACGTTTTTGTAAGTCAAATTTGTGCAAAAACCGGCTTCACCCAACTTTGAAAATTTCTAGAAATTCGCTGAGCTAACGCAAAAACTCCTCATATAGATATTAACACGCTACCTAGTCCAGATTAACATTTTGCCAAGTAATAGCTCATTTGCTCTTACACAGCGCTCAAACTTTTGGTTACCGCGAAATTTTCCAAACTTTTTAGTTTTCCTATGTTTAACACATGTCGGGGTCACCTTTGGAGGACTATTGTGAATGATAGGAAAAGTTTTGCAACAAACGCAACTGTCTTGTTTTGCGGACCCATGGGGAGTACAAAATATGTGAAAATGAGAAAAATCGGAGATGGTCGAAAATTGGCGACCCCCCCTTAACTCGGCTTGCTTAAACTTTAAATCTAAAACCTTAAACTTTAACTCTAAAACGTTAAACTTTAAGCATTCCCGTGTGAACGGTTCCACGTAAACTTGTTTAGCCTTAAATCTTAAACGATAAACCTAAAACCCTGCAGTGTGAACCGGAAAAAGCAATGTGTCAAATATATAAAAGTTAATCTAGACTAATTTTAGACTTCCTGTAGACATTAGACTTATTGCCAGGCGCGTAGCCAGGGGGGGGGGAGGAATGGGGGGAATTCCTCCTCCCCCGAAATTGTGTTGCCCCCCAGGAATTTTTTACTGCCATGTGGTAAAACGCCCATTTTTCAACAACTTTTCAAAAATGAGTACCAATTACCCTATTTGGTGTACCTTGACCACCTTCTGAATCATTTAGGTGCATGAACACGCACTGCGTCTTAAATATTATTGTAATTTCAACGAATGCTCTGTAAAAATTCCACGAAGGTTACGAAATAGAAAAATTTCTCAGTTTCTGGGGTGCTCCGTCCCCCAGACCCCCCCCCGACAAATTTTGCATTCCCCCCGAAATTTTTTCTGGCTACGCAAGTGCTTATTGCAAAGTATACAAATGTATGTGGGAACGAGCGAAATCGGGTTAAACGGATTTTTGAGCCTATTGCAGCAAAGGAACTTAAAATTAGCCTCCAACAGTAAAAAATGGCATCATAGTCAGTCGATATAAAGACTGCAAGATCCACTCTCAAACTGGCTGGTTTTTTGCACACACATTTGGACTATAATTGGCTACTGATTCATGGAAAAAAATTTTTGAACGCGACCTTTTATATGTAGTTACGGCCAAAAAAAATCAAATTTTTTGCTTGCTGCGCGAGATGATCCCGCACCAATGTTTTGACCATCACTGCCTTATTACAAGAGGTAGTGCGCTCAAACTCGGCAAAATTTGAGTCCTTTTTGAGTATAATCAGTGTGCCTAATATGAGCTTTGAGACTGGTATATTGCGGGGTATGGAGCAGTTTTTGTATTCAGTTGACAGAATGCCCGAAACTTGTAAAGTAGGTCAACTTTGAAGGGTTGCTGTAAAAGATGTAGGCTGAATTATAGAATACGGCAACTGCAGATGTTCTTAGAATGTTTTGGAGTACAAAATGTGTGGGAACGAGCGAAATCGGATAAACGGATTTTTGAGCCTATTGTAGCAAAAGAACTTAAAATTAGCCTCCAACAGTAAAAATGGCATCATAGTCAGTCGATATAAAGACTGCAAGATCCACTCTCAAACTGGCTGGTTTTTTGCACACACATTTGGACTATAATTGGCTATTGATTCATGGAAAAAATTTTTTGAACGCGACCTTTTGTTTGTAGTTACGGCCAAAAAATCAAAATTATTTGCTTGCTGCGCGAGATGGTCCCGCACCAATGTTTTGACCATCACTACCTTATTGCAAGAGGTAGTGCGCTCAAACTCGGCAAAATTTGAGTCCTTTTTGAGTATAATCAGTGTGCCTAATATGAGCTTTGAGACTGGTATATTGCGGGGTACGGAGCAGTTTTTGTATTCAGTTGACAGAATGCCCGGAACTTGTAAAGTAGGTCAACTTTGAAGGGTTGCTGTAAAAGATGTAGGCTGAATTATAGAATACGGCAACTGCAGATGTTCTTAGAATGTTTTGGAGTACAAAATGTGTGGGAACGAGCGAAATCGGATAAACGGATTTTTGAGCCTAGTGTAGCAAAAGAACTTAAAATTAGCCTCCAACAGTAAAAATGGCATCATAGTCAGTCGATATAAAGACTGCAAGATCCACTCTCAAACTGGCTGGTTTTTTGCACACACATTTGGACTATCATTGGCTATTGATTTATGGAAAAAATTTTTTGAACGCGACCTTTTGTTTGTAGTTACGGCCAAAAAATCAAAATTTTTTGCTTGCTGCGCGAGATGGTCCCGCACCAATGTTTTGACCATCACTACCTTATTGCAAGAGGTAGTGCGCTCAAACTCGGCAAAATTTGAGTCCTTTTTGAGTATAATCAGTGTGCCTAATATGAGCTTTGAGACTGGTATATTGCGGGGTACGGAGCAGTTTTTGTATTCAGTTGACAGAATGCCCGAAACTTGTAAAGTAGGTCAACTTTGAAGGGTTGCTGTAAAAGATGTAGGCTGAATTATAGAATACGGCAACTGCAGATGTTCTTAGAATGTTTTGGAGTACAAAATATGTGGGAACGAGCGAAATCGGGTTATACGGATTTTTGAGCCTATTGTAGCAAAGGAACTTAAAATTAGCCTCCAACAATAAAAAATGGCATCATTGTCTGTCGATATAAAGACTGCAAGATCCACTCTCAAACTGGCTGGGTTTCTGCACACACATTTGGGCTATAATTGGCTATTGATTCATGGAGAAAATTTTTTGAACGCGACCTTTTGTATGTAGTTACGGCCAAAAAATCAAATTTTTTGCTTGCTGCGGGAGATGGTCCCGCACATAGTTTCCTTTGGGGGGGGGTTTGGGGGGGTACTCCCCCCCAAAATTTTTGACCAATTTTACCCCCTCTCAGAATGATTTGAGATACCCTCCCCCAACCCTTTCAAGATTAACCCCCCCCCTCATAGGTGTACCTTGAGAAAACGTTGGGGGAAGGGGTAGCCGAAATTAGGGTGGGTGGGGTCAGCCGTTTTGAGGTGGGGTGGGGTCCGGAAAAATCGAATTTGGGGGGGTAAAAAATTTTTTGGTCAAAAATTTAGAAAGAATTCGCAAATTTGCTAAAAAAGCGCTATTTTCAACTAAAAATCAACAATATTTCTTCATTTTTGCTCATTTATTCGAAAAAAAACTTGGATTTTTTGCAAAAATTTCAAATTGTTCCAAAAGATTTTGAATTTTTACTAATTTTGAGGCAAAATTTTCAAAATTTTGAGGGTGGGGTCTGGCAAATTTGGGTGGGTGGGGTCTGGGATTTGGTCATAGGTGTAATTGGGGGGGGGGGGGGTTTGGGGGGGGTAACCCCCCCAGCCATTTTTACAAACCCCCCTCCAAAAAATTTTGGGGGCCCCCGCCCCCCCCCCCCCCCAACTTGGGGGGGGGGGGGTAGTCGCGCCTAAGGCGCGAAAAATTGTGTATTTTTAGGGTGAATTCTGCAAAATTTTTCAAAAAAGTCTAAATTTTTGGCTTAAAGTGTTTATTATTGCGAGAAATACACGTTTTTAACGGTTTTATGGAATTTCTGGCTCAATATTAACCTTATTTTAGACTTAGAAACATGTTGGCTAACAAGTTTTCGAGTTTAAAACCCCTGTCTAATGTCAAAATTACTTCATAGTTGAAAGTTTTTTGGCATTAGCAATGGCTGAAAATGCGATTTTTGACATAAAAATAGAAAAATTTTTTGGGGGGAGGTTTGGAGGGGGGGTTTGGGGGGGTCTAAAAAGGCCCCCCCCAAAATTCCGGGGGAGGGGCCCCCCAACCCAAATCCCCGTTACACCTATGGATTTGGTCATTTGGGGGTGGGGTCTGCCTCCAAAATTTCGAGGGTGGGGTCGGCACTTTTCCATTTGGGAGGAGGGGTTCCCCCCCACCCCCCACCCCCCCCCAGGCCCCAGGTACAAATATGCCCCCCCAGACCCAAAGTTCCAGGGAAACTATGGTCCCCTGCAGACATGTGCAGGAGGGGAAGTTCTGGGGGGGGAAGGGCGGCCGAAGGCCGCCGAAAAACCGGATTTTTCCGGTTTTTTACCGGAAAAATCCGGATTCTGGGGGGGGTGAGGGACCCCTCTGGGGGGGTGAGCTCAGGTCTGGGGGGGGGGGTGAAAAACCCCCCCCCCCCCCCCAAACCCCCTCCAAGCACACGTATGGTCCCCTGGGGTTTTTTAGGCAAAAATAAGTGGGGGGGGGGAAGAGTGAGGGAGGACGCCCCCCACTTAGTGGGGGGGGTCCAAAAGTGGGGGGAATAAAATGAGCTAAAAATGACAAAAATACAGTATAAAAAGCCTGTTTTCTACATATACTGCTATAACCAAGCATAAAAGTGCACAAAAATTACGTTTTGGCACCAAAATAGACGATTTTCGACCAAAAAATACCGGCGAGGCCGGAAAAATTTTGAAAATTTTGACTAAAAATCCTAAAAATTTGGCAAAAATTTCTGGGCACCTTAGGGTGAGTGGGGGGGGGGGGAAGCCCAAAAAAGTGGGGGGGAAGAGGTCGAGTGGGGGGACCCAAAAAAAAGTGGGGGGCCCCCACCCACCCCCCCCCCCCAGTAAAAAAACCCCAGGTCCCGCACCAATGTTTTGACCATCACTACCCCAATACAAGAGGTAGTGCGCTCAAACTCGGCACAATTTCAGTCCTTTATGAGTATAATTACTGTGCAAAATATGAGCAGGCGTCTGCGCGGCCCCCTGGAGACAGCGTTGGCCTGGTGCCAGCTAATTAGAGGTCCGGGAGGGCAGGGGCGCACCCAGGATTTTGAAAAGGGGGGGGGTCGAGCCGGAAAATTTTTTTGAGTTCGCCTGACACGTTTACGGCGAAGTTTTCAACAAATAGTTCGTTTTGGGAGCCACAAAAATGACGATATGTATGAGTTGTCGGAAGCCGACGCGGGAGGTCTGGGGGGCGGAGCCCCCCAGAAGTTGGGAAAATTTTTGAAATTTTGAAAAAAGTCGTAATGGAAATCTTTAAAAAGATTTCAATAAAAGTTGAGAAATTCTTTGACATAATGGCAAAATTTGTATTGGAAAGCTTGAAAAGATTTGAACACAAAGCTCAGCGAGGCGCATTGTTAACATTTTAAATTGTTAAAATCGATATAGAATAGTGCCGCAGACGCGAAAAATTAAAAAACATGACGTAGAAAAGCAGGCACGCACTTTTTTGAAATCGAGATAGCAAAGTATATACCGCAGCCGCGGAAATTCAGTAAAATGGAGATTAAGAAAGCGCCGCAGGCGAGAAAAATTGAGGTAAAAAAGCGCCGCAGGTTCCAAAACGTTGTAAACGTTAATACATAATAGCGCCGCAGGCGAGAAAAATTTTTAAAATCGGGATAGAAAAGCGCCGCAGGCGAGAAAAATATTAAAAATCTGGATAGAAAAGCGCCGCAGGCGAGAAAAATTTTAAAAGTTGTTATAGAAAAGCGCCGCAGGCGAGAAAAATTTTAAAAATCGGGATAGAAAAGCGCCGCAGGCGAGAAAAATTTTCATAATTTTTTATTTTATGCACTAAAAATAGCTCAATTTTTGCTTTCTCCCCGAAAATTCCCGGGGGGGTCGGACAAAAAAAGGGGGGGGGGGGTCGGAACCCCCAAAACCCCCCCTGGGTGCGCCCATGCGGGAGGGGTAGAAATGTTACCATCGTAAAGTACTCGAGTAGTACTACAAGAACCACCATACTTTTGGTTAAAATTCCGAACTTCGAAATTTTGCACTAGGCGGGAGTTACCGTGCGTTTGTTTTTTTCTCGGTTAATAACGCTTTTCGGAAGTGCTTATGTCAGCGCAGAGTTGGAACGATATGGGCATTTTGGTCCTTCCAATTTTAACTTGTCCTTTTCTGAATTTTTAAGCGATGCTTTTAATAAAATGGTTTCTCAGTAGTAGCAAAACTCTAGGCCTACTTACAGCGTTTAACTATTTTTTATGTATACGTATATTGCAAAATTATTAGACAAGTAAGCCTAACCGACTTGTAAACTTAAAAAATTTAACTTCAGTGAATTTTTTAAGATGTTCAAGTATATATTGGTTATATATTATGTAGGGGCGCGATAGCGCCCCTACATAATATGGGTATAAAGGCGTCTGCGCGGCCCCCTGGAGACAGTGTTGGCCTGGTGCCAGCTAATTAGAGGTCTGGGAGGGGTAAAAATGTTACCATCGTAAAGTACTCGAGCAGTACTACAAGTACCACCATACTTTTGGTTAAAATTCCGAACTTCGAAATTTTGCACTAGGCGGGAGTTACCGTGCGTTTATTTTTTTCTCGGTTAATAACGCTTTTCGGAAGTGCTTATGTCAGCGCAGTGTTGGAACGATATGGGCATTTTGGTCCTTATGTTGGTAGGCAGGGTTCTCCCATGCAACCTTTTTTTGGTCATTTTGGTACACTGCCAATTTTGGCTCTGTGCCAAGGCCCCAAAGTCGGACTTTCGCTATTTTGGCACTTCGATTGTGATCGACTTTTTTCACAGGTTAGCAGCTAGATCGGTTTGGTTTGTTTTATTTGAAAATTTCGGACTATGCGCGGAATGTAACGAGGGGGATTTTTTTAATTTCGCTCTGGAGCTTTCAGGAGATGGGCCCAAACTTTGCATTTTTTGGCCTGTTTTGGCTGAAAGTTAAGTCCCACTTTTACTTGAAATGGTCTAAAAGTCACTAAAAATGGCGTTTTTCGGCCTTGGGGTGGTACCCATACATAGTAAATCGGGGTCGCTGAAAACGATGAGCATACTGCCGATACCGCCCGAAGTGGCCACTGGTCAGCATGGCTCCCGTGGTTCCTCGCCCAGGGTCAAAGTAGGGAAAACTCACTATAAACCGCATTTTTCGGGGTTTTGGTTCGTGGCATATAGTAAATCGACTACGCTCGTTTCATTGGGCATATTGCCGAAATCGAAGGAAGTGACCAGTGGTTACTACGGTCTATGGGGCCCATTGACCAGTGGTCGAACCCCTTAAAACAGCGCTTTTCGGCGTTTTGGTTGGGGGCATTTATAGTAAGTCGACTACG
Source organism: Trissonchulus latispiculum (assembly GCA_030248195.1). Lineage (NCBI taxonomy): Eukaryota > Metazoa > Nematoda > Enoplea > Enoplida > Ironidae > Trissonchulus > Trissonchulus latispiculum. Next base: position 181,183 of record JASAND010024462.1, read on the forward strand.
CTCGTTTCAATGGGCATATTGCCGATTCCGATGGAAATGACCAGTGGTCACTACGGTCTATGGGGCCTTCTGACCACTGATCAAACTCCCTAAAACAGCGTTTTCGGCCCTCTGGCAGTACCTATACAGTAAATCCGTGTCGCTGAACACGATGGGCATACTGTCGAAGTCTTTGGCGAGGCGAAAAGGTTTTCTCCTTATACCACCCACAAACTGGTTACAGCGGCCGAAGCTTGGGGCGGAGGTGAGAAGTCAGTGGCACTATATATTTATATAATCCCTTTTCTGCTCTACCTACGGCACTGTTCAAGCTCCTTGTATCCATTGCCGCATTGCTGGAAAGGGATCCTTTAAAGTGACAGAAGGACAAGTAATAAAAATGCTCCTCCGGAGCATGAAAAAGTAATATGGGTGGTGGTGAGGTTGTAAAATCAAGAGAGGACTAGTCTTAAAAATGCTTAATATGGGGGCTAGGTTCAAAAAAAGACGAGGACTAGGTTGTGGGCGAATTAATATGGGCACAGCTTCGCCGAGCAACCCATATTCGCGGGCTTTCACGCTTCGCCCTGGCGATTGTCATATACAAAGCCATTATTGTCAGTCAATAATAACAATTCCAGCAGTTAAACAATCGCTGCAAGTTGCTTGCTTATATATATATATACAAGAACCAAAAATGCTCCTTCGTCGCATGTAAAATATATATGAGTACTCTCAGGCAGGTTGTACAAAAACGGAAACTAGCCTGTAAAATGCATATGAGTGGCGTTGAGGTTGTAAATTAAGGAAAACAAGTTGCAACGGCTTAACATATGAGCCTGTCCTACAACGAGGCTCATATTGGCGTCACAGTGCAGCCTTCTTAAAGATCATCAGGTCATCATATTAAAGAAAAAACGAATGAATAGACATAACATGTTAACATTGTGGCTTGAAAGAAATGGACAGAACGAAGTGAACTGCGACACCTCAAGATGAACTGTACCTGCAAGCTGATGTTTCCCGAAACAGCATGGCACCTACTACTTCCGGAAGCACTATAGTACAGTACACACCTACTGTATTCTCGGAACACTATGACACACACTACTCTCACATACGTAATGCTTTCCCCACATGGCTCTGAGTCAGAGCGCAAAGTGGCATGCCGTATGATGCGTATGCACAGTATAATGTCTTAGCGACAAGATGTGTGAAGGACAATTTTGTAATGAAAAGCTTTATATACGTGCTATTTATATGAAGGTCAAATATCGACAAATTATATTCTGACATACGCCAATATGAGCCTCATTGTAGGACAGGCTCATATGTTAAGCCGTTGCAACTTGTTTTCCTTAATTTACAACCTCAACGCCACTCATATGCATTTTACAGGCTAGTTTCCGTTTTTGTACAACCTGCCTGAGAGTACTCATATATATTTTACATGCGACGAAGGAGCATTTTTGGTTCTTGTTTTCCATTCTTTTACATATGTATGCGCAAAAAAGAACCAACCAACCAAATTCCCCCCCCACTCTACAGCCACTTTGAGCATGCGTCGACGGGATTTGACCACTTGTGAATACTTTCATTTTTGACCTAAAATCACCTAAGTCCCCACCCCACCCCACCACAGCACTCTACAGCCACTTTGAGCATGCAGTTCTATGACAAAAGTTGCTCAGCTCGCTTAGGGCTTTCATTTGGAACCAAATTTGACCACTTTTGAAAAATTTCATTTTTGACCTATTGCAGTTCTATACAAAATCGTAGGGTTTTCATTTGATACCGAATTTGACCACTTTTGAAAAATGACCTAAAATCACCTAAGTCCCCACCCAACCCCACCACAGCACTCTACAGCCACTTTGAGCATGCAGTTCTATGACAAAAGTTGCTCAGCTCGCTTAGGGCTTTCATTTGGAACCAAATTTGACCACGTTTGAAAAATTTCATTTTTGACCTAAAATCGCCTAAGTCCCCACCCCACCCCACCACAGCACTCTACAGCCACTTTGAGCATGCAATTCTATGACAAAAGTCGCTCAGCTCGCTTAGGGCTTTCATTTGGAACCAAATTTGACCACTTTTGAAAAATTTCATTTTGGACCACCTGACCCCTTACCGACCTGACCCCTCAGACGGTTAAGTGGAGCCAGCCCAGAAAAATGGGTGCGTTGTACAGCAAAACCGACACCGGAAATGAGCTGGGCGCACCAGAAAACCCCTATAGAGAAAGTTTTGAGAGGCCAAGTAGAGCCTAGTATGGACCTCCAGGAAACGGTTGCCGACATGACCCTCCAGACGGCAAAGTGGAACCAGCCCAGCAAGATGGATAAGTCGGACGGCAAAACGGACACCGGAAATGAGCTGGGCGCACCAGAAAACCCCTATAGAGAAAGTTTTGAGAGGCCAAGTAGAGCCTAGTATGGACCTCCAGGAAACGGTTGCCGACATGACCCTCCAGACGGCAAAGTGGAACCAGCCCAGCAACTTGGGTCAGTCGGGCAGCAAAAGTGATAGCGGGAATCGATTCTCCGTCCGCAAAAACCTTTGCACGCAAGATTTGAGCCTTCCAGGTCGCAAAATAAGCGAAAAAACTAAGTTCAAAGTTGGACCCAAAATTCACCAACTTTGGCAGGCCAGTACCCAAAAATTACGCCCCCGGCAGGAAAATCATATAGCAATTGAACGACCCTGATATGTGTCCTATTTAGCCATATAGGCAGTATTGCCCCATATATAGCCCAGTCTGACTTATTAAGGTGACATTGAAGCATACTTTTTGGCCATTTTAGCGTTTTGACCGACTTTGGCCCCCCGTCAAAAATTTTTTCAGGCTCTGGGAGGCATAAAAACTAGCCTATCGGCTTATTTTTGTTGCGTACTCCAAGAATATATATGGTTTTCATAGGCAAAAATTTTTCTATCTGTTGTTATTAAAGCTACAAAACCCCCTTACCAGACGTCAAAGCGGAGAACCGGAAAAAAAAAAAACATCACTCTCGTAAGCGATTTTTGGCGCAACTTTTTAACGGAAAGTGGTACGGGGATGAAACTTCGCACACATACTAAACTCGACACGTACAATTTTTTGCGCACATAATCTGCGCAGGATCTGCGCAGGAATCTGCGCAGCTTCTGCGCAGCCTTGTTTTACACGGTCATTCGACCATTTTCACTCATATTATAGGGGTCGCTACCGCGACCCCTATGATACGTAAACTATATAGTAATTTGGTTGTGCTGGACTACGGCAAGCAACTAGAAAGAACCAAGGATTTGATTGTAACGCTAACGGTTCAATAGAAATAGAAGATCGCCGGAGAGAGTCCTGAAATTATTGTTGAAATATAGACTTTTCTTATAAATGGTTAAAATGCACAGTAAATATTAAGAGTTTATCGAAAGAAATGTTTGCTCCCACTAAAACCCGTTTATCATAGTTATATATATATATTATTTGCGCACCGTAACTAAAACTGAACACTGGTGTATATATACTGTATATATAATATACATATGTTCTACGTATGTATATAAGTTTTTCAGTCCGCGAATATGGGTTGCTCGGCGAAGCTGTGCCCATATTAATTCGCCCACAACCTAGTCCTCGTCTTTTTTGAACCTAGCCCCCATATTAAGCATTTTAAGACTAGTCCTGTCTTGATTTTACAACTTCACCACCACCCATATTACTTTTTCATGCTCCGGAGGAGCATTTTTATTACTTGTATGTTTTTCTAGGCTCCATGTAAAAAGTTAATGGTAAGGTAATGTTAATCTACTAATCTGCTGATTTTGTTGAAAAATTGTTGTAGAAAAACTTTGATTGTAAGCTGTCCCATATCTGCGGCTGCGGCCCACACATTTCAAAAATTCTTTAGATACTTAGTGAAAATTGTTCCTTTCAGGCTAAATGTTTCTTAACTCATTTGCAGTATCAAACACCTCGAAATTGCTGAAAATTTTTAAATAAATTCACTACCTGCATTGAAGCATTAACAAAACCATAAAAAAACCTATAAGCATTAGCAAAATCAAAGAACAAAAGTTTTAAAAATTTACATGTATTTTGATGACTAGATCCGGATCCGGATCCGGCCGGATCCAAACTGGATCCGGATCCGGGTCCGGATCCGGCAAAATTTTGGATCCGGTCGATCACTGGCATTTTTTAGTGGGGGGGGGGGTGGGGGGGGCCCCCACTTTTCGGTTCCCCCTCCACTTTTCGGAGCCCCCCCACTTTTCGGCAAGCCCCACCCACTTTTTTGGGGGTCGCCCGCCCCAAAAGTGTCAAAAAATTAGGTTTGTGAGGTCAAATTTTCAAAGATTTTCTCAATTTTTAGCTAATTTATGGACTTATAAACTAATTTTAAGCTTAAAACAGCGATTTTTTGCGTTTTATCCTTAAAAATGCGAATCTGTCGCTAAAGATTTCGGTATATATATTTTACCTTTGGCTCGCCCCCCCCCACGTTTCGCAAGCCCCCCCACCACTTCCCCCTCTCTAGGGGGAGGGCGAAGCCCCCCCAAATTTCAAAACCCTAAAAACTGCCAGTATATATATACAACATACTCCCCATAGGTGTACCAGGCTACAGTTTCCCCCCTGTGAGACCCCCCACGGAGAGGCCAGACCCCCAACCCCCCATACCCGGCCTCGACTACTCCCCCCCAAGCCGAGCTCAGACCCCCTCCCCCCCCAAGCAGAGCTCAGACCCCCTCCCCCCCTAAAATGGGGTCCATACAAGAGAAAAAATGCTAAATTTTTGCAATTTTTCAAAAATTTTCTGAAAAATTTTCTAGAAACCGTTAAAAACGCTAAAAAATAGGTTTTAAAACGCAATACGAGTGGTTTTTTATTAGATTTATGTCGAAAATAGTCGATTTTGTGTCCAAAAAGGGCTATTTTTAGCTGAAAAATTTTGGGTACAGTTTTTTGAAAATTTCCGATTTTTGAGACCTCCCCAAGCCAGATTTGGACTTTTTACTCCCCCCCCCACCCAAACAGCCAAACGGGAGAAGTGGGGGGGCTTCCGAAAAATGGGGGGGGCGAGCCAAAGGTAAAAATATACTGGAATTTTTAGCGAAAAATTAGCATTTTTAAGGTAAAAACGCTAAAAATCGCTGTTTTTAAGCTTAAAATGAGCTTATAAGTTCATAAATTAGCTAAAAATTGTGAAAATTTGACCTCAAAAACCTAATATTTTGACACTTTTGGGCGACCCCCCAAAAAGTGGGTGGGGGCTTGCCGAAAAGTGGGGGGGCACACTAAAACAATGCCAGTACACCGATGATACTCCCCTCCAACAGAAACTATGTCTACAATTTGCGCTTGAAACCTGCGCAGGATCTGTGCAGCTTATTTTACACATTCTCCCCATGTGACTGACTGACACTTACGTATATATATATTATAGATTTCCACTAACAATGCCTGTGTTCTACCAGCGTGGTGATAATGGCTTCAGTGTTTCAACCGAACTGTTTCGTGAAAATCGTGAGCGCCTTTGCGATAATATTCGCCCATTGACTAACGAGGGAGCTTGGATTCTCCTTCAAGGCAACACGAACACTCCCTGGCACTACTCTGATGTCGATCATCTGTTTCGTCAAGATGGCTACTTTCAGTGGTGTTTTGGTGTTGAGGAACCTGATTTCTATGGTGCCATTAGCGTATCGAGCAGTCGCTCATTTCTTTTTATTCCACGTCTTCCTGAGTCATATGCTGTTATTAGCGGGCAGTGAGTTCATTTGAATAAATAGCAAGCATTAGATGCGTAATTTGGGCTCAAACATTCTCAGCTGTAGAGCCAGGAGTATGATATCACCTCAATTTGCCTGCATTCATGGAAGGGGTCGGCCCGGCCCTTCTAAACGGACTGCTGATACCTTCCCCCTGCAGTGGTATATAGTCAGAGGGGGAAAAAGCATCACCGGCAAAGTGGGGGAAAAACAACGGCTCACCCTACTCGACTGGTATAAGATAGAGATACAAAATCTAGTGCAAATGAAAGTTCAAGTCTTGTACTTTAAGATCATAATACAAATAACCGTTCCTGTCGATTGAGCCTTCGTGTGGCATGGGTCCGAAGTTGACACCCAAAAATTGTCCAAAAACCTAAGGATTTTTCAAATTTTCTAAGATTATGCCAACTTACTGGTAATAGTTACAGGAGTCATTTTGTGCATGAAGGGGGTTTGTGGATGTGCTCTATAACGTGGGCTAGTCGGATTTTCGCTAGGTCACACGGTTGAGAAATAGGGACCATCTTTTTTTTCCCCCACACTTTTTGCACCAGAGGGGGGAAAAACAACGGTGTGCTTTTTTGCCGGCAGTTTCGTTTTTTTGATTTAAGCAAAAATAACGACTAATTGTTTACTCATTTGAACTGTTATACCCCCCAATTGACCTTCCGCTGCCGAAAAGAGCCATATGACCTGCCCCTGTGGAGGAATGCTGGCAAATATTCCCAGGGGGTAAATCATGCAGGCAACAAGAAAATTAGGGTCCATAAACAATATTTTTGTGATATTATGAACTGTGGACATTCCAGAGAGTTTCACAAGTGTGGATATGCAAAAGACTCCACCCGAAATGGATGACCCCTGAACACTTTTGTGCGATTTTGCCACCCATCATAAATAAAACACTCAATTTCTTGCGGGTTAATATTGCAAAATGGTGTATTTTATCATTGCAAGTTAACACAAAAGGCGATTAAATTATAAATTACCGGAAAAAATAAGATTTTGTAGACCAAAAATCTTAATTTCCTAGCAATGTTGGCTCATTACTAAGTTTGGCATTTACGATGGATAATACTAAGCCTGGCAGCCGGCAACGAGTTTTTAGAAGTAGATATTGCGTTTTATGCCTTTAAATGCCATTTATCTGCTGCTATGGTGGTAAAGGAACGAAATTTGGTGCCATCTTTTTTTCCCCACCCCCATCTTTTTTTCCCCCACTTGTGGGGGAAAAAGATGGTCTATATTGAGGCTAGCCTACTAGAAGTACAACCGAATGCTGATTTTACTGGTGGTATAGAAAGTACAGGCCAAGCCCTACATGCTGGTATATAAAGCGTCTGGCTAGCTACAGTCTGTAGCGAGTAATAACCTTATTTCGAAAATCGTTGTTTTTTCCCCCCTCTGACTATATCTACGTATTATGCCAAACAGTGGCCCACCCAATAAAACGCCCATGGGCGTTTTTTCGGGGGGTGGGCGCTTTTTTGGATTTCTCAATGCTCACTTTCATGACTTAGAAAAGAAAACTAAAAGTTTGTGAATAAAGTTGTCACTGTTTAAGCTATTGTAAGGCTTATAATCAATCTTCGGTTGTTTAGATAGACATATTATGAGCAACTGACACGTGCCGAGCAGTTTGTCCGTAGAAATTTATCGAAAATTGGCAAAGCTGCAATTATAAGACGGTTTCCAAAATATAGCCCATGGACGTTTTTTCGGGGGGTGGGCGCTTTTTTGGATTACAAAAATCAAATCCGAAATTGCCGATTCCGAAAAAACGCCCATGGGCCACTGTTTGACATAATACGGTACGTAACCCGTTGTTACCGATCACTGGCTTATATATTTTTTAGCAATTTTTCATGGGAGGCTTCGTGGGGTAGGAGCCGCCCCCCCCACCCATCGATGGAGGTGCCTCACCCAAAATGGGGGGGGGGGCATGTTTGGAAATCACGTGTTTAATTCGCGCGAAAATGGCTAAAATGACTAATTTTAAGTGTTTTAATGCTAAAATAGCCAAAATTCGTATAAAATCCGGCGAAGCGTCGAAGCCAGTAAAGTTCTGAAAATTTGGTTTTTAAATGGCTATTTGGCAATTTTTGGTTTTTCATGGGCAGATTCTTCTTTGCTCGGCAGTTTTTGGAGTAGTAGTTTGCTACTGAGAGGCTCCGCCCGCATACAAGCCCGTGGATTTAGGATTGGATTGCGGACTTAGGTGAGTTTACAAATCCGTTCAGCCATTATTATAGGGGCGCGATAGCGCCCCCACGGTTTTTTTTGGGCAAAATTGGGGGCATTTGCCCACTCGGCCAAAAGTTTGCCCACTCAAATTTAAATTTGCCCAGCAGTTTGCCCACTGAAAAATTGGACCACAGAGGTAAAAGAAATGAACATTTCTATTACGGTTTTACTGCTAATTTTCAAAAAATCTTCAATTTTTTTTCTGGGGGGGCTGCCGCCCCCCAGACCCCCCGCTGGAGTTCCTGTGTCACTGCTAAATTGCAACTTGATTAGCTTTATATACTTCACTTCACTTATTGTCTATTTCTAAATATGTCTCCTCGAAATGTTGCAAAATTTGTATTTATAAAAAAGATAGAATGTATATATTTATAGAAAAATGCAACTGCAGAAAGTCGAAATTCTGACTCAAAACATGTGCAAAAATATCAAAATTTGAAAAATTCGTTCAGCTTCTGGGGGGCTGCGCCCCCCAGACCCCCTGCTGTTGTTTTAGCGTTTTAATATATATAAGAACCCTGTATTATATAAAAACTAAGATTGTTTAAGGCACAACTAAAGAAAACGACAGGAAATTAGATGGTGTGGAATAAAACACGTTATTAATTAAAGCAAAGTTAAAATTAAGGTTAGAAATCGCTTAGCAAAATTTTGTAATTTTGCCCACCGATCTCTAAATTTGCCCACTCAATCCTAAGTTTGCCCACTAAAATGCCCACTGGCCGTTTTGAAAAAACCCTGAGCGCCCCTAAAGGCGTGTGCACGGCCCCCTGGAGACCGTGTTGGCCTGGTGCCACCTGATTAGAGGTCCAGGAAGGAGGATTAAAATGGTTACCATCGTAAACAATTCGAGTAGTACTACAAGTACATGGGTTTATTTTACTGGGGGAGGGCGGCGGGGGGCGCCCCCCCCCACTCGATCACCTCCCCCCCACTCGTTCCCCCCCCCACCTTAGTGGGCGTCCCCCCCACTCACTATAGGGTGCCCAGAAAATGCCAAATTTTAAGGATTTTTGGTCAAAATTTTCAAAAATTTTCCGGCGTCGCCGGAATTTTTTGGTCAAAAATCGTCTATTTTGGTACTCAAACTCAATTTTTGAGCACTTTTAAGCATAGTTGTAGCAGTGTATGTGGAAAACAGGCTATTTATACATCATTTTTAGCATTTCTGGCACATTTTATTCCCCCCCCACTTTTCGACCCCCCCCCCCCCCCTAGGGGGGGGGGGGGCGTCCCCCCCACTCTCCCCCCCCCCACTTATTTTTGCCTAAAGTAAACCCAGAGTACCACCATAGTTTTGGTTCGGATTCGAAACTTCGAATTTTTGCACTAGGCGATAGTTACTGTGTGTTCGTTTTTCTAAGGTAACTAACGCTTTTTGGAAACGCATTGGCATTTTACGGCTAAGTGTTGGAAGGATGTGCGCATTTTGGACCCATACTATATACTGTTATATGTTGGTAGACAGGATCCCCCTATGCTACCTTTTTTAGTCATTGGCACCTGGAAACTTTTGACTCTGTGCCAAATAGGTCCCAAAATCGGACTTTCGCTATTTTGGCACAAATTTGGTCACACGTTTATAGAACTGGGTAGAAGCTGGAGCGGTCTAGTATCTTTTGTTGGAAACTACCTACTGGTATGCATAAAGTAACGAGGGGGTTTTTTAATTTCGCTCTGTAGCTTTCAGGAGATGGGCCCAAACTTTGCATTTTTCATCTGTTTTGGCTTAAATTTTACATTTCACATTTCTTTGGCCTAAAAGTCACTAAACACGGCGTTTTTCGGCATTGGGGTGGTACCCATATATATATATATACGTACGTAGTAAATCGGGGTCGCTGAAAACGATGAGCTTACTGCCGACGTCGGTGGGTTTGACCCCTGACCCGCAGCGGCCTGGGTGTCGGGGGTCCGGGCCGAGTGGGGGGGGGGGGTCGGGGGGTCGAGGGGGGGGCGCCCCCCACCCTGGGCTTTTTCTAGGCGAAAAAAGTGGGGGGGGGGAACCCAAAAGTGGGGGGGGAATCTAAAGTGGTCTAAAATCGCTAAAACTGCAGTAAAATTGCCTGTTTTCTACATATACTGCTATAACTGTGCTTAAAAGTGCTCAAAAATTGAGTTTGAGTACCAAAATAGACGATTTTTGACCAAAAAATTCCGGCGACAACAGGGAAGTACCGGGGACTAGGGTTGGGCATCGGAAAAAAGTCCCGGAAAAAAAAGGGTTTTTTCCGTTTTTTTCCTTTTTTCCGGAGGGTCCGAAAAAAAACGGAAAAAAGTCGGAAAAATTTAATCATTCTGGGAAGTTTTATAAGTGTTCAAATGAAAAATTCTAGCGATTTTTCTCAAATTTTGTTCATTTTTTTCCAAATTATTAGCTTTGCTTTGAGTTTGCTCTTATTTTGAAGTCCGAGCATAATTTGAAGTTTTCTTAATTTTTCATGAACAGCTCAGCTTTATGAAGTATTATTGTCAGTTCAGCAAGAAACTCACTATTTTTGAAATTAACTGGTTAATTTAAACATTTCAGCCAACAGTTATGCTCTTAATTATAACAGACCACTGTTCTTTGTTGCTTCAACACTGAAGCCCAGCTTGCGTTTGCCCGCAAGGACAAAATATGCCTGGTGGGTGGTACATCTTTTGTAAATGAAAACTGTAGCAAACTAGCTTTATACTTTACATACATCTATATAAAATTCAAAATTGTGAAAGATTGTGCACACGGAAAAATTATTTGAAAGTTTTCAGTGCTCCCTGAAACTAAGGTATATAACTGGAAATTGTCCCATAGTCTGTTGAAACTTCGTTTGGACAAAATTTTTCGCAATAGCGCAGTTTGGCAACGTCGAAAAGCTTATAAAATCGTTCAAGTGGCGTTTACATACAGAAATATTCAATAAGACAGGCTACAAATGTTATAGAAACAAATTCTGAGACGCTCTGACATGGTTAGAACAGCGGAAAAAAAGTCGGAAAAAAACCGGAAAAAAGTACTTTTTTTCCGCTCGACTTTTTTTCCGGAAAAAACCAACCCTACCGGGGACCACAGTCAGTGGCGCACATACGAACTTTTTTCAGGGGGGGCGGACCTCAGAAAAATTGGGGGGGGGGTCTGGGGGCATCGCCCCCCAGAGTTGAAAAATTTTGGACAACAACGTTTAAAATGCAAAAATAAGCGTGAATTCAGCAAAAATAGAAAAAATTTCGCGCCAAAGCCGCGAAAATTTTTGGAAAAGTTTAAAAAGTTGCTATTGAAAGGTTTAAAACGCTGAAATAAGGGTAAATTAAGTAAAAGTGAGGTAAATTTCGCGCCGAAGGCGCGAAAATTTTTGAAATTTTACGTGAGCGCTACGCGCGGACAATAAAAATTTTCCTTTACATCTGGTTTCGGGGGGGGGGGCCGGCCGCCCCCCCGCCCCCCCTTATGTGCGCCCCTGACCACAGTGCCGTGACGACGGAGTCGTTAAGGCATTTGACTGAGGATCCGACAGTCCGAGATTGGAATCCCCGCTTTCACAAGGATTTCATTACGTAATCCCCTTGATCAGGAGACTAAGCACATCTAGCATCGTCGTTTTAACTGGTCTGTAAATGGGTATTGCCACAGTGGGAAGGTAGCAGGAGTCTGTGTAGAAGGCTCCCATGCACGGATGCCGTCATTATTTGAGGTGACACTCCTGGCTCTGCCATTGGAGATATCGCTCTGACTGGGTTTACTTTACTGGGGGGTGGAGGCGCCCCCCCACCACTTTTTGGGTTTCCCCACCCCACTTTTTCTGGCTTTTTCCTAGGCAAAAATTTCTGGGGGGGGAAGTCTGGGGGGGAGAAATTTTTTCACAAATTTAAAAAGTAGCCATTTTTGCTGTTGATCTAAAAATTTAACTATTTTTAACGTAAATTTAAAGTTACAATAGCTAAAAATGCTAAAAAAAGGAAAAACGTTCGGCGAAGTCGGAAACAATTTGGGAAAGCTACCCTAAAAACCCTATTTTTCTGTTGACTTCTGAAGTCTGGGGGGGGCGGTAAGCCGTAATCCTGGAGGGGGCGACCCAAGTCTGAGGGAGAATCGATTTCTGAGGGGCCGACCCCAATCTCCCCTCCCTGTAGGAAAAGGCCAGCTTTTTTGGGCTTCCCGTCACTCACTATAAGGCGCCCAGAAAATGCCAAATTTTAGGGATTTTTGGTCAATATTTTCAAAAATGTTCCGGTTTCGCCTGAATGTTTTGGCAAAAATCGTCTATTTGGGTACTCAAACTCAACTTTTGAGCACTAGTTATAGCAGTATATTTAGAAAACAGGCTATTTTTACTGCATTGTTTACCATTTGTTGGACCATTTTATTCCCCCCTCTCCCTACTCTCCTAATATAATCCCAGTCTGGTAAACCTTTTTACCTTTACCGGTTATCACCCTATTACATGCTCTATGACAGTTTTCAAGATGTACCTATGTATGGAAATAATAGCTCATGCCAGTACCTCGTGGGTTTTTCCGGCTTGACTATGTAATATGCCTCATGATAGTTTCTTTCTCCACGGAGCATTTTATATATTTCTTGTAATGCATATGTTCATTTTTTCAGAATTTATCCTCCTTCTCATTTCAAGACCAAGTATGCAGTTGACGAAGTCTATTTCGTTGATGAGGTACGTGTTATATTCTTATGAAACATGTTTGGGACGTCCAATGTTATTCCATTTCAAAACTTGGTGCACGAATCATGCATGCACACTCAAATTTGATTTCGAGTATATACGTAATAGGGTTAGTTTTACTAGGTTGCCTAGGTTTACTTCACATTTGACGAAGTGTCATCATTGCTGGGAAAACTTTATATCAAGAAAATGAGGTAAACGCGGGCCAGCAGGGGGATCCACGAGGGATACAAGGCATGAATCATAGAGAAATAATGAAAAACGCCTGCCTGCAGTCACTAAGGCCGAAGCCTTAGTCCGAACAGGAGAGAGCCAATGGGCGCTGTGAGCATGGGCGCACCCAGGGGGGGTTTTTGGGGGTTCCGACCCCCCCTTTTTGTCCGACCCCCCCCCCCGGAATTTTAGGGGAGAAAGCAAAAATTGAGCTATTTTTAGTGCATAAAATTAAAAATTATGAAAATTTTTCGCGCCTGCGGCGCTTTTCTATTTCGATTTTTATAATTTTTCTCGCCTGTGGCGCTTTTCTATCTCGATTTTTAAGATTTTTCTCGCCGGCAGCGCTTTTCTATTTCGATTTTTATAATTTTCCTCGCCTGCGGCGCTTTTCTATCTCGATTTTTAAAATTTTTCTCGCCTGCGGCGCTTTTCTCTCTCGATTTCAAAAAAGTGCGTGCCTGCTTTTCTACGTAATGTTTTTTAATTTTTCGCGCCTGCGGCACTATTCTTTATTGATTTTAACAATTTAAAATTTTAACAATGCGCCTCGCAGAGCTTTTTATTCAAATCTTTTCAAGCTTTCCAATACAAATTTTGCCATTATGTCAAAGAATTTCTCAACTTTTATTGAAATCTTTTTAAAGATTTCCATTACGGCTTTTTTCAAAATTTCAAAAATTTTCTCAACTTCTGGGCAGTGTTTTTTTGCTCGGACACTTTTGCGCTCTTCTGCGCACTGCCCCAAAATTTTTTGCGCAAATTGCTAAAAAAGTGCGCATAGCAGGAAAAAAGCTATAATTTCGCATGAAATTGCTGTTTTGTATTTATTAGTAATTACCTGACTTTACTACAGCCTTCAGAGCTGCAGCAGGTTATATATATATAAGATGCCAGAACTTAATGTGGATTAGGAAACCCAGCCTTCTTCGGAACGGGGGGGTCTGAAGGCTGAGCCCCCAGAAGCAATAGATTTCAAAAATACATAGCAAACATTTCCCTATCATAACTCTCAAAAGTTTTATTTGTTGAAGTAAATCTGTTTTCTGTATACGTACGTATTTAGCGAAATGATGAAAGCTATTGGCAATTTTTAAGTTATCTTCATTTCAAGATTCCTCACTGCTTTTAATAAAAACTAAAATAAATGCGGGTTTGAAATTTCATCGAAAATTACGTAGTTTCAGAAAATGATTCAAGGTTCCGATCTTTGACTTTTCCATGACTGAATTTTCAGGGCTCAGCCCGGGCCCCGGGGTATATCTATTTTTAAATGCTTTTTCGAAGCGTCGGCGGGTAAGAAAGCACTGATAGAACGCATAATCCTAGCTGACAAACAAAACCTCCTGTGAAACTTTGTTCTGTATTATATTAACGTGTGTAAACTTCTCCAAAAACTGCCAAACAAACATTAAAATTATTTCATAACATGAGCAATGCATTGCACCAAAATATACACATGCTAGATTAGCTCATACATTAGGCCACGGGTGTTTGTATATTAATGTTAGCATGTTTAGTGAATGTTAGGTCACAACTTAGCGTTATAGCAGCTGTATAAAAGTAAGTGCGGGGGTCTGGGGGAGGAGCCCCCAGGAATAAACAAGAGATTTTTGTGAAATTGAGATCCAGAAGCAATTTTTCTGAGCACTTAGAACAACTAATTTTCAGTAATTTTCTCTTTGTTCCGCTAGGGAAAGTGCGCACGCGTGCGCACAAGCCCAAAATTTTTTGCTAATTTCAGAAAAAAAGTGTGTCATTGCGCACTTTTTTGAGCAAAAAAAACACTGCTTCTGGGGGGCTCTGCCCCCCAGACCCCCGCGTCGGCTGGCGACGACTCCTAAATTTTGTCATTTTTGTGGCTCCCAAAACGAACTCTTTGTTTAAAACTTCGCCGCCCCCCGCCCCCCCCAGCGTAAACGTGTCGGCCGGAGGCAAAAAATTTTTCCGGCTCGACCCCCCCCCTTTTCAAAATCCTGGGTGCGCCCCTGGCTGTGAGCGCTCTTACCCAGAGAGAACTTGTCTCTGGAGCTCCTGCCTGGTTGTCCAAAGTAGGACAGCCAGCTCGGCTCTATCTGTGCTGCAACATGGCCAGAGAAGGTTTTATCAAAACCTCTCTGACAGTGCTATGCGCAGAAAGAGGACTGCAGTGGCCCGCGGATCTCCGTAGAGATACAAACAGCATTTACATCAAGAAAATGAGGTAAACGCGGGCCAGCAGGCGGATCCACGAGGGATACAAGGCATTAATCATAGAGAAATAATGAAAAACGCCTGCCTGCAGTCACTAAGGCCGAAGCCTTAGTCCGAACAGGAGAGAGCCAATGGGCGCTGTGAGCGCTCTTACCCAGAGAGAACTAGTCTCTGGAGCTCCTTGTCTTTGTTTATTGTCAAAGCAAGTTACCGCATACTGTTTATAGTGACAACGCATAACAAAGGGAACAAAAATGACAGTTCATTCATACAATTACATAGCAACTAGTAATGCCACATATTCTCGATTTTTAAAGTGAAATTTTATTGAAGATTTAACCTCCTTTTTACAAAGAAAACAAAACATTTTATTTAAAAATCCTCGATTTTCCTTATACTCCTGGCGATTTTCTGCCCAATTTCTGAAACATAAGCGCAAAATTTAACAGAATAACATTAGCAGCATTTCACACATGGAATCCAAATTTCTGCGGTTAAATTGCAACAACAACCACAATTACCTTCAACCGATTCTCTGGAGCTCCTGCCTGGTTGTCCAAAGTAGGACAGCCAGCTCGGCTCTATCTGTGCTGCAACATGGCCAGAGAAGGTTTTATCAAAACCTCTCTGACTGTGTTATGCACAGAAAGAGGACTTTTTCATTATTTCTCTATGATTAATGCCTTGTATCCCTCGTGGATCCGCCTGCTGGGGTCGGACAAAAGGGGGGGGGGGTCGGAACCCCTAAACCCACCCCCCTGGGTGCGTCCATGCTCACAGCGCCCATTGGCTCTCTCCTGTTCGGTCTAAGGCTTCGGCCTTAGTGACTGCAGGCAGGCGTTTTTCATTATTTCTCTATGATTAATGCCTTGTATCCCTCGTGGATCCGCCTGCTGGCCCGCGTTTACCTCATTTTCTTGATGTAAATGCTGTTTGTATCTCTACGGAGATCCGCGGGCCACTGCAGTCCTCTTTCTGTGCATAGCACAGTCAGAGAAGTTTTGAAAAAACCTTCTCTGGCCATGTTGCAGCACAGATAGAGCCGAGCTGGCTGTCCTACTGGGGTGTCTTCAGTGCCGAGAATTGCATTGCCGAGAATGCACATTGCCGAGAAAGGCATTGCCGAGAATTGCATTGCCGAGAATAGATAGTGCTTGTTACTTGCATTGCCGAGAAAGACTGAACGCCATAGTTTGCATTGCCGAGAATAGCATTGCTGAGAATTGCATTGGCGAGAAAGTGCATTTTATGAAACCTGCTTTATTTATGCGGCAAGTATGTTACTCTCTTATAAGGTTACATGACATGTTCAGAGCAGCTGAGAAATGTGTGCAAGTTTATTAAAGCTTTAAATTAAAGCGTTTTTCTTTTGTGCAGAAAAGTGCCAATATGTAGCATTCAAAATTAAATTAATAGGTCTCTTAATTATTTTTGGAGAAGTTTTGCTTTTTCTGCTAATGGTTTGAAGTTGGAACTCCCTTTCAATTTTCGCATTTCTTCTTTTACGACAGCTAAAGAACTGCTGCTAAGAACTAACTGTTGCTAAAGAACCGAAAGCTAAAGAAACGAAGAAAGAAAGCTAAAGAACTAACTGCTAAAGAACTGAAACAGTTTGTTAAGGTTAACTTTTTATACCAGCAAGCTACAGCAAACTGCTTTACTTCATTAAATAGAGCACACCTCGTTTACACACAAACCTATGTAAATTGTTTTACAAAAACGTGGGGAAGCATTTACGAGGAAGGACGGAGGATATAGCGTTTCCTACATGTTCACTAAACTGTTTCAGAAACTGCATTTATGATCCAATTGAATTAAACTTTAAAATTTCGGTAAAAACATCGGATATGGTTACAGTCTGTGAGTTTTTCAATTTCTCGGAAATGTTGTTGTGAAAATGTGTGTTGAAATAACTGTATTTTTCAATAAAATGTTTGCGAAAACAGCTCAAAACCCGTGGTGCAGGCGCATTTATCTTGAACGTGAAAGTCTAAGGTAAAATCCTTAAAAATAGTCTTTGCTTATTGTAAATAAAGCAGCAATTAAATGCGGCTGGGCTGGTGCCGACTTCTGGAAACGAGAAATGATGTTTGCTGATTTCCAGGGATCTGCAATTCTGGGATATGGGTACATATTGGCTGGCAGAGCCTTTACCTCGTGGCAAAATGTCGTGCGCGGGTTCGAGTCTCACGATGATGATATTGTGATATTTGCGGAATCCCTGAAAATTTCAGGGAAATTGTGAAACTTAAACTTAAACTTAAAAATTTTAGCAAATTTTTAGTAACTGCATTGGGCGGGGAGAGAGTTGCAGATGGCAACTTTATAGTTACTGGTCATTGGTCAATATATCAGACTATAAGAGTGAGAGACTATTAAGCGAGCTCTACGTCTACTGGTCATGGAGGAACGCTCCACATCACGACTTGAAGCCAGGTCTCTTTCGAATATCTTGCTACCTTCAATCCTGAGATTAGCAATTCCTTAATTTTAATTTATTCCTTAATTATTAATTCCATTAATAAATTGATTAATATTTGCAATAATTAAAATATAAAAGCTTTAAGTTAAACTTGCATATATGCTTGTATTTCTCAACTGCTTAGAAATTTAGAATGTATTGCAGCATTTAAAGACTGAATATACTTGCAGCATAGATAAAGCAGGTTTCATAAAATGCACTTTCTCGGCAATGCAATTCTCAGCAATGCCATTCTCGGCATTGCAAACTATGATTCTTAATCTTTCTCGGCAATGCAAGCAATGAGCATTGACCGTTCTCGGCAACGCATTTCTCGGCAATGCCTTTCTCGGCAATGTGCATTCTCGGCAATGCAATTCTCGGCATTGAATGTTACCCGTCCTACTTTGGACAACCAGGCAGGAGCTCCAGAGACTTGTTCTCTCTGGGTAAGAGCCAGGGTTCATGCGACCGGGAAAAACCGGGAATATCAGGGAAAATCGTGAAACACCGGGAAAAACCGGGCAAATGAGAAAGTCAGAGAAATGTTTTGTATTTTTGGTTCAAATTAATGAATTTCAGTTTAAATTTTAAAAACTAATTTCAAGTTTTCCCCATAAAACTTGCATTTCTTTTAATTATGTAGGGGCGCGATAGCGCCCCTACGTAATATTTCCAACTACTTTCTTCACGATAAGGCCGCTTTCCAAATTCTGTGATCACTTCTCAAGTTCTTTCTTTATTTTTTGTTACTTTTGGTTTTCAGGTTTCTAATTGGATCATTGGTATATACAGAATTTTCTCAGAAATTGAAACGTATCATCTCGTACTTTGAGGCAACCTGCCTGCTTCTGCCAAAATAATTTTTACTAATTTTAAAAAATTTCAAACTGAATGTAAGCGAACTAAGTTTTGAAGCCTAGCTTGTCCTTACGCAAAATTCCTAAATTCGACCCACAATTATTTTTTTGAAAAAACGAATAACGTTGCATAATGTTGTTGTTACGTGCGTTTGCATATTCATGCTTATTGAAATTGTGAAGGTTGGATTATAGCTAGCTGGTGGGAACAGCACGGTTGGTTTTTTGGTAAAAAGTTATTGCGGAAATAGATTTTCCGTTTCCGTTTTTGCTCCAGTTTTTGCAGTAAAATTTTGTGAATGCTAAAAATTATATATCTTTACTCTTCATTTTCAAAATAAAAAATTGTAAAATTTAACCAAAATTATGAATATTTTACGTTATATAACGGATGTTCGGTTATCCGCCTATGCAAAGCCTAAGTTCAAAAATATTTTATTTCTCAGTTAAATTTCAATTTTCGCTGCGTCGTATAGTTTCTGTCATCAAGCCAAGGTACAGTGTTGGTTTCAAAAAATATTTCACAGAAGCAGAGAACTTTTTCTAAAAAATACTGTTTAAAAATATCAATATTTGTCAAAAATTGGATAGTTCGGTGTTCATAACTTTGTCTAAAATGTTAACTTATATATATTCGGATATTTTTTCTCAAATCAGCTATTGTCCGGATATCCGGAGCCCATATTATATTGCACCTTGAAATTATTAAAGCAAAACTGAATTTCTGAAAAAAACTATTTTGGACGTTTGCCAGTAAAAATTACATTCAGAAAAATGAATGAAGAGTACAATTTTCGTCGCATTGGTGTCGCAGAACACGAATCTAAAGTCCGTTTTTGGTATCAGTTTGTTACTATTAATTGATTAAGATATAATTATAATTAAGATTAATTAATTAAGAGATAGATATATTGCGTTCGATAGCTAGAATGCTCGAAATGGACCCAAAATTGGTACAATCGCTACTATAATTACGTATAATTTTGTAAATATGCTGCAATTTACTGTAAGAAAAACCGGGAAAATGGGTCTGAAAAACCTGGAAAAACCGGGAAAATGAAATCCAGAAGTCCGCATGAATCCTGATAGAGCGCTCACAGCGCCCATTGGCTCTCTCCTGTTCGGACTAAGGCTTCGGCCTTAGTGACTGCAGGCAGGCGTTTTTCATTATTTCTCTATGCTGGGAAAACTTTGTCAACATTTTACATAACTCAGGTGAAATGTCCAAATTTTTCTCTCTTTAATGATGATGGTGAATATAAAGTTATGTTTAGATGGAAAAAGTCTTTCAAAATGGTCTCCAGCCAAAGTTGTCGGAATTTCTCATTCTGGTTAGTTGTTGAATATTTTTAATTTTTGTATTTATTTATGTATTTGTCGTTTTGTTGTGATAGTTGGCTGTTTAGGATTCTGTAGTCTTTCCTGTTTTATCCTAGTGGGCTTTCTCTCTACGCAAAAAGTGGGGCCGAATGTTGTCTAAACTCGCCAAAAATACAGTAAAATTAGCGTGTTTTCTACATAATACATTGCAGTGACTAAGCTAAAAACTTTTTCAGCTAAAAGCAATTAGCACCAGATAAAATTGCAGATTGCAGATTATCTGTATCTGTATTATCTGTATAAATTGCAGATTTTCTGTGCACCTTCTTAGTGAGTTTGGGAGATCCCAAATTATGGGGAGGGTCGAGTTGAGGACCCTAAGTGGAGGACGTCAACCTACTACTAAGGAAAACCCCAGTTGTTAGGTTCGTTGTATTTTTCAATTGGTGTTAATATATTCTAATTGTTTCTATTAAGTTACACTTTTTCATTTAGGATGGTCAAAACACAGATTCTTTTAGGAATCTGAAACCTGTTTCATTCCCGGGACTGGAAAAGTAAGATACGCATGTAGATGTAGACTATGCCGGGCCGTATCCAGGGGGGTGGTCCAGGGGGTCCGGACCCCTCCCTTTTCGGACAACTTTTCGAAATTTTAGCTATTTTTTGCCCAAGTTTGGCCGTTTCTGACTAAAAATTGGCTCGGACCCCTTTTCGGGCTGGACCACTTCCTTTTTAAAATCCTGTATACGCCCCTGAGACTATGTGCGGGTTTATGAACTTACCTGCTGAACCAATATATTAACAAGTAAAGACAGTATTAGTTCCGTTACATTTGTAAATATTGTATTAATTTGCCATTGGTTTGACGCTAATTTCCGCTTTTTCCGTCATAGTGGATTCATGTACATACGCTTGTTTTAGGTTTCCAGTCAACAAGGATATTCTTTTTGAGGTGATTAACGAATGGTAAGATCTTCCTTGAATTTTCGATTTTGCTCAGTTTTACGCGTTTTGTAGTGGCTCGGCTCTGCAAGGTAAGAGCATTTGGGTAATTTTGCCCTGTTATTCTCTGGAACCCCTCACCACACCACATTGAACATTTTGAACACAAAAACTTAAAATTTATGGAGATTTTTGCGATGTGTGAAACTCTGAAATTTTAAAGAGCTATGACAAGGATATGATTGTTGAGTATTGGATTGCGAGAATTGTTTAAATTTGGAAAATCAGCTGTTATAGACCTCCATAAACCTTGCAAGCAAGACCGAATTCGGGAATCTAGAGGTTACTGTTGTAGAGTAAATAAGGAAGAAAGTTGGGTTTGTATCGAATCAACGTCTGTATAGATTTCTTTTGTTTAGTCGTGTCATCAAAAGCCCCAAAGAGCAGGAGTTGCTGAGATACGTGTGTAAAATTTCCTGTGATGCTCATAAAAAGGTTAGTTTCGACTGTGAAATTATCGGAAGAGGTGTGTGGAAAAGGTTTCTAATCTCGTGACTTTTCTCAAACCGTCTCAAGCACCTGTTTCCTTTTTCAGACGAAATTTCCCCTAAAAGTTTTTAGATGATAACAATCCGTATCTTACTTTTGGCAATACAGGACTGAGGCAGGCTCGCGTCCACTATGTTATAATGGGAATGGTTCAAGGTCAAGCTCAAAGAGTTTTTAAGGTTGGAGCTTGTTACATGCTGCAATGATGGTACATTCCGCTCGGAAATTTTCGGAAGATTTCCATAAAATGGCCAAAATTTTCTAACTTGACAACTTGTGCTTTTGCAAAAAGATAGGGGTGGGTGAGTCTAGATCTCTTCCGCTGGGTGTTTCGTTGGTCGGACGATGGTCAGTCCATATACTGGGGAATAGGCAAAGTTTATTATTTGCGCAATTGAGCTAAAAATCACTAAAATTCCACTCCTAGTTTTAAATTCTCACTGCCTATGTTGATATGACTAGCATGTTTCCGCAGCTGTCGGCATAGGGTTGGTCAGGCGGACTCGCCCATCTGCCTTGACTGCCAATCTGCCGAAGATGACCTGTAACACCTCATCCTACATTGCCCGGCCTTGGGTGGACCTAGATCCAGGTGGCTTGGGGTAAACCCGAACCGGTCCTATCGAGGGAGCCAGTCTCGGTTATTGGTTTCCTCCGGGATGTGGGCCGGATTCGTCCGTCCCAGTCATATTGAGCCTGCTCAGACGACCCAGGATCAGAAGAAGAAGAAGAAGAATATGACTAGCATTGTGCACATTCCGATCAAGAATTTACTGGTTTTAGGTTTTTGGAATAATCTCACTTATATAGATTTGTTTTGTAGTTAAGTTTTGCACAGAAAATTGTTTTGGTGTGATTACAGAGAGTATGCGTGGCGTCATTCTTCTCCCGTTATCATGCTCTCGAGATTACCTTAAGAAGTAAAGTTATTCCCTATGCTAAAGTTTTCGATTGAATGTTATTCTTGATACCCTGGGTCTTTGGCAAAGTTTGTTAGTTTGAACCCCAGCAGAATTCGTGTGTTGTTTTGTTTAATTGTATGAGTAAAATGTAGTTTTTATATTTTTCAGGCCATGAAAGCGGCCAAGGGCGGAGTGTATGAATTTCAGCTGGAGAGGTAAGACTTCGCAGTGCTTGTCAATTGTGTGTGATACTGCTCTTCTGTTTTGTACTGGTATTTTTGTGGGAGCCTCTTCACTTTTCAGTTCTCCCTCTGCCTCTACTTCTAGAGCCATTCTAGACTTCTAGAGTCATTTTCCACAGTTTTGCCATTTTTAACATTTTCTCATTTATCAATTTAATATTCTTATAAGTTTGATCCACCAATTGTTTTTGCATTTTGCTTTAAAAATGCTGTAGCATAAATTTTGGTTTAGTTATAGTTTGAGCCAGTTTTCGGAATATACGTATACCCTCTCCACATTAAAAACTCTCCTCAAATATTGTTTAAGGTGCTGGTTTCCTTTCGGGTATTTTTGACTCCTACGGCTTTAATCCTTTACGCAAAGGGCTAAAACTTACGAAATAACCTATTTCCGTGCCCTTTAACATTTTAGGACCAGTCCCGTATTCTTAGGCCAAAAGATAAGAAAGTTTTGGCTTTTGGCCTTAAGCTCCCAGTAGGTAGACAAGACACGGGATTCGTTGGTATGGCTGGAAAGAGGACTCGAAAATGAACATTTTTGCTCTTACAACCTTTGAGCTATCTCCAGTGGTTAACTCAGTATAAGCAAAAAACTGTTTTTAGGGTCAAAAAATGGCCATTTTCGAGGAAATCAGTTTTTTCAAAATTACTGCCACATGTTTAGGACAAAATTGGCTTAGTTATACTCAATCGATACACCGTCCAAATGCACATTTTATGAATGCCTATTAGCCGGACTTTATTGCTTTCAGCTAGAGATTTGGCCGAAAAACCATTTTGGCAAAACTGGTATTATTTTGTTTCGAACATCGATTTCTCAAAAACTACTCGACGAATTCCGGAGATTTTCGGCAGAATCGAAATTCGCACTTCTGCGAAGGGACGTTTTTCTTGGTTTGGGCTAAGACATATTGAGTAGCAAGAAAACTCAATGCGAAGTTGCGAAATTTCGTGTTACTGTGCATTTGGCCGATTTTCTCGACCGTTAAGACCTGCTGAGCCAAATCCAAAAAAACGTCCCTCGGCCCGTATGTCCTTCATATCGCACAAAAAGAACTTTTGGCCGATTCTTCAGTTTTGAGAAATCGATGTTCAAAAACTTTTGGTCTATATTCATCCTGTTAGATGTCAGCTTGTCAGAAAATTAAGCTATTTTTTTGCTAATTTTGCCAGTTCTGTAAGCTCATGTGAATGTACAGATAATAAGCTTTAAAACGATGTATAAAGCTCTTTGCAACTCCCAACATTGCGAAAGTTATAGCGTTTCAAAAAAATCACCACAAAAGCACTGCACAAAAGGATACCACCACCTTAAGTAAATACACTGTGAATTTTAGAAAATGGTGCCGATCTGAACGGTTATGTTATTTCCTATGTTTTTAAGCTTGGGACGTCGCTTCTGTTCACTTTTAATGCTGTGTGTTGTTTTAATATTTTTACATGTCAATAGTTGTATTATGTGCTGCATTGAGTCGGTCAGTAGAGCTGCTGCTGCTAGACAGACTGGGATCAGGTTGGCTTCTATTTGAAAGAGTTCGGTTGGAGATGCGCGGATGCAGCCGGTAATAGTTCTGGCGGCTTGGCATTGGATTTTTTCTAGAATTGCCAGATGGGTGCTTGCACCACATGGTATCCAACCTCCGCCGCAATATTCTATTGCGGACCGAACGAATACAAGAAGCAAGGATCTCAAGTCTTCTTTGCAGCATCCCCGGTCGCGAACGTCAACCCAGGCAAGGATCCTTAACCGCGGCCAGGCCTTGAGCCTGGATGCATGGTGGCCCAAGTTCAGGAGCCTGTCGAAGGTTACACCCAGGAAGGTTGGGTGAGCTGAGAATGGAATTGGCTGGCCACTTGTGGTGAGCGCAGGGCGGAAAGATGCTTCCTTATTCCAGGTGCTGGAAAAACTAGATTCGCATTTCTCAGCTTCTGTTGCTCAGATGCCATTTATTTGACCACTCTGTATTCGGCAGCCAGATCGTAAGGTCGTCGGCAACTAATAGGGATGCTTGCACTCCTTCCGGCATGGACAGTAGGATATCGTTAATGAAAATCAAGAAAAGAATGAGCGACAGGCAGCTACCCTGAGGGACTCCGTGGTGAAACTTCCGGTAGGTCCAAAACCCAAGGGTGCCGCTTACCTCCACTTAGCCTATCCGAAAGGAGAGACTGTATCCACTTGATGTAGCAAAGGGGTACCTCCATATCCAACATATTCTGGATGAGACCCGATCTCCAAACCGTGTCGAAAGCCCTTTTGATCGTGAAAGTACTCTTCGATTCCTTCAGGGTTAAGAGATAACAGCGGAAATTAATTTTCAAGGTCAGAACTGACCACTTTTTGAATAAATAAAATATTGCACGATTTCGACAGTTTCAACAGTGCTGGTCCGTGGGACCAGTATTGTCCACATACTCCTATAATACGTGTTGCTATGCTATGCTATGCTATGCTATTTATTGCCAACCAACAGATTACATCTTGCTATCCATTACATACCATATAAACAAATGACAAAGTTAACATATCCCTGGTCAGATACAAACATTAATGTCGAGAATGAATAATAGGTGACAGTGATCAGGTTGGGCCACGTGGTGGCTGCTTATTACCCGACCACGAACACATGCCATCACTATGAATATGCTAGGCTCGCGATACGGTTCTTAAACACGGATATTGAATTCGTTGCAACAACCTCCGCAGGGAGATTATTCCAATACTCACAATTCTTTCACTAAAAAAGTGTTTTCTGATGTCTAGTCTTGCCCGAGACTTATATAGTTTAAACATATGACCCCGTGTGCTGTCGTAATTTGCCATATCAAAAATGAGGTAGCATCAAGAGAAATCCGCCTGTGAATAATTTTGTAAGTCATAATTAAATCTTTATGTAATCTAAATTACGTA
This sequence comes from Trissonchulus latispiculum, assembly GCA_030248195.1. Classification (NCBI taxonomy): domain Eukaryota; kingdom Metazoa; phylum Nematoda; class Enoplea; order Enoplida; family Ironidae; genus Trissonchulus; species Trissonchulus latispiculum. Next base: position 206,417 of record JASAND010024462.1, read on the forward strand.
AATTTAGTCTTTCAAGCCTTTGTTCGTATGACAAGTCAACCAGCCCTGGAATTTTTCTAGTAAAATAGCTTTGAACTCTTTCTAGTAATTGAATGTCTTTTTTGAAATAAGGATTCCAAATTTCACTTGCATACTCCAACTTTGGCCTGACATACATTAAATACATAGTCAGCAGGAACGAAATCGAACGTGTTTGAAAATTTCTAAATATTAGATTTACCATATTAAATCCAGTTTTAGCAATGTAGGCTACATGTTTAGAAAATTTTAAGTCTGTCGAAACTATTATTCCCAAGTCTTTTATTTCAGTTACAGCATTTATCGAGTGACTGGAAAAGTTGTAGTCCTGTTTTGGGTTTTTTGAGCCCAAATGCAACAAATTGCATTTATCAAAAGCTATTTTCAGACCATTAGATACAGACCAGTCTACAATATTATTAATATCGTGCTGAACATACACAGTATCTCTTGGCAGCGACAAGGTAAAATAAAATTTTGTGTCATCAGCAAATATCTTGGCATCCATATATTCTAAACAATTTTCTATATCATTCATATAAGCAAGAAAAAAATGTGGTCCTAAAGTCTGACCAAAAAATGTAGAAAGCGAAATTGTTTGCTTTATATCTCGTAAACGCTTCAAGATAACTGCCATAAATTATATATTTTCTGAACCGGAATGATGAGATCTTTCTTCTCGTGAAAAATTTTTTTTGAAATTTCCCGTGCGATTTCAAAGGGTGCCGCTTTTATATGTCCAGAAGGATTGGTAAATGCTACACCCACGATTTTTTCAGGAAAATTTTCCCCTTGCCCGAATGTCCTACACACCAAATTTCAGCTTTGTTGGTTGAAAATTGCGTGAGTTATTCCATTTTTTAGATTTTCAAAATCCTTTGATCTTTGCCGCTTTTTCGACTTTGACTGGTTGTTACTCGCCACTCGCTCAACGAAAAAAAATTTTTTGATTGGATTTTCAGGACCGCCTGGGTGTCCGCTTTCATCTGATATACGTGGTATTTCAAAATTTGAAAGTCGATTTTTTCGAAAAATACCACTTTTTGACCCAAAATTCCGGCAAAGCGAATCCACCAAAAGTGAATAAAAATAACATAATCATAAAGTTCATTATGAGCTGAATCCAACGATATAAAGTTTTCGTGGCTACGACTTATATTGCGCCAGCAATGAATTTTTAAACATTTCCCTTATTTCAAGCTGGTTTTTTGGCTTCCTTTGATGTTGCCGCCTAGATTTACCTGAACCAGCGTAAACTAGCAAAAACCAGCTGAAATAAGGAAAATGTTTGAAAATTCATTGCTGGCGCAATATAAGTCGTAGCCACGAAAACTTTATATCGTTGGATTCAGCTCATAATGAACTTTACGATTATGTTATTTTTATTCACTTTTGCTGGATTCGCTTTGCCGAAATTTTGGGTCAAAAAGTGGTATTTTTCGAAAAAATCGACTTTCAAATTTTGAAATACCACGTATATCAGATGAAAGCGGACACCCAGGCGGTCCTGAAAATCCAATCAAAAAATTTTTTTCGTTGAGCGAGTGGCGAGTAACAACCAGTCAAAGTCGAAAAAGCGGCAAAGATCAAAGGATTTTGAAAATCTAAAAAAATGGAATAACTCACGCAATTTTCAACCAACAAAGCTGAAATTTGGTGTGTAGGACATTCGGGCAAGGGGAAAATTTTCCTGAAAAAATCGTGGGTGTAGCATTTACCAATCCTTCTGGACATATAAAAGCGGCACCCTTTGAAATCGCACGGGAAATTTCAAAAAAAATTTTTCACGAGAAGAAAGATCTCATCATTCCGGTTCAGAAAATATATAATTTATGGCAGTTATCTTGAAGCGTTTACGAGATATAAAGCAAACAATTTCGCTTTCTACATTTTTTGGTCAGACTTTAGTATGCTACCTTGAGGTACTCCTGACGTAATCTTTTCAATTTCAGATTTTGAGTACCCTATTTGAACAAATTGTTTTCGGTCTTTCAAATAGTTTTCAAACCATTTATATAGTTTACCAGAAATACCGCATGCCTTTAACTTCTGCAAAAATCTGTTATGCGGAACTTAGTCGAACGCTTTGGCTATATCCAAGTAAATAACGTTTATGCTTTTATTTTTATCAAGTGCTTTAGTCCACTCGTTAAGACTTTCTAGTAACTGACTTACTGTGGACCGTTTTGATCGAAAACCATGCTGATTTACAGATAAAAATTTATTCACCTCTAGATGATTGATAAATACTTCATCAACAACTGATTCTATAGTTTTTCCTACAGAACATAACAAACTTATAGGTCTATAATTTTTGACTAGACATTTCAAACCTTTTTTGTGTATGGGTATAAGTTTAGCAATTTTCCACTGGTCTGGAAGTTTTCCTGTGTCAAAAGATTTTTAGAAAATTTTAGCCAAGGGATAGGCTAAGTCCTCAGCAAATTTCACCAAGAACCATTGGGGTATATCATCAGGTCCAGCACTAAGCTTGGGCTTAAGCTTTTTTAGATGTTTTAAAACCAAGTCTTCATTTATGTCAATGCTTTCTAAAAATACGTTCGGGCGTTGGTTAACTTCCAAATTTACCGAATCATGTGTTCCGTATACCGATGCGAAAAAACTATTGAATGCGTTTGCCTTTTCAGTTTCGTCAACGAGGTAAGTATTTTGTAATTTTGTCACAGGGATGTCATCTACCGGTGAAAGTCTAGATTTTACATCACTGTCATCACAACGGTAGACGGAATGCGTATCAATAAATGTAAGATTCACATTTTCGAAACACTCGTCAAAAAATGTTTCTGTTATAAAAATTATTGCATTTGGTCTAGTACTCACTAAACTGTACTGGTCTGTACTGTTATGTACACCAGAGAGCTACATATCTACCTATAGCATCTGCCTAAGCTCAGCAACTAAAATGGGAGATTTTGAAAATAGTAGCCGATTGTTTGATCATGAATTTCTCTCATCTCATGCAAGCAATTAGAAATTGGCATTACACACGCATTTTTGGGAAAATTTTCGAGGGATTTTTCCGCGTTTTGGATTTTGTCTTATCTGTCAAATCTCATGAATTTTGTCTGAATACTGCCGAAACAACGGGAACTCCCCTTTTCCTGGAAGTTTTTTTCTGATGCCATTCGTTGTTGTACATATAATTTCTGTATAAAGGTCTTCGCAAACGAGAACCTGAAATTGGCATCACGTCGGAACACAGCAGACACGAAGTAGAGAATTTTCGGGAAGTTGAGTCTTTGGAGAAATTTTGGCCGTTTTCTCAACTGTTTTGTCTGCAGCTGAACCAGTAAACTCTCGAGAAATCTCCAAACATGGTCTCTCTCGTCCAGTTCGTTGAAATAAAGCTGTTGAAGTTCCAATCAGCACTCGCCATTATTTTTATTGCAGTATTTGTATGCCGTCTTTGACGGAGCTCCCCATACCTATCGTCCGCCTTACAGGGTCTAGTAAAACCAATGCTCTCCCCTTTCTTTCTTCTAAGACCAGCGGTTTGTTACATCAAGCTACTTTATACAGCTCGTCAGTGCTTTTGTCGGAAAAGAACGCTTAAGGTCGTGCTCCCCCTACGTGCAGATATAGTTACAGAAAGTGCAATTATTGCCCGATTTCATTCATATTTTCAGATAATACATCAGAAATGATAATAAACGTCCTTTAAAAACGGCAACTTCATAAGATTCATGTACAGTGAGAAAAAAATTTGAAGTTCTAGAACTAGAAAATTATGCCCAGCGACTATAATCATTTTAATGCTTATTATATGCTCTACAACTTTACTTTTAGACAAGACAGTAGCTCTTATTGTTTTTGAGCAATGAATTTTTGAAGAATTTTTGCTCGAAAATTGGTTATTTTTGACACGATCTTGCTGAAAACAGATTTTGTCGAATTGGAGCCAGTGTACACTACAAACGTAGACAAGCTTATACTCAAATTAAAGAGTTTCAAAAGAGGCACAAATTAGGTTAATTAGAGCCCTGTACACTGAATGGGTCTAAAGTTATGGGCGAATAACTGATTTTGTCAAATTGCTGCCAAAATTTTTTGACATAAGATTGCTCCATTACCAATGGGTGGATCACATATTTTGCACACAGCATGCTTGGACAATTTTCCCGGGGCGGTTTTTTATTTTTCTCTTTATCAGCCTCCAATCAAGAGCAATGACTTTTCAAAGTTGGATAAAATGCCAATTTTTCAGAGCTCAATTCCTGCATACTTAAACGATATTTTGGCAAAATCAAAAAACCGTCCCAGAGAAATTATCTCAAAAACATATTGGATACAACCATTTTATTGCTGCATAAAAATTTTTCTGAAAAATTTTGGTCAAAATTGTTGCTACGTTTGATAAACGGCTAATAAAACCAAGTAGACACAGTTCAATGATACCAAACGGCGCAGAAGATGTAGAGCTTCATTTTGATATGTGGTTCAATTCATAGCTCTCAATATTGAGTAAGTTATAGCTTTCCAAACTGGTCTGAATGTAAGGGAAGTTCGATCTTAAGGTGCTGGTATCGTTTTGTGCAGTGCTTTTGTGGGTATTTTTTGAAACGCCATAACTTTCGCACTTTTGTGAGTTGGAAAGAGCTTTATACATCATTTTAAAGCTTATAATCTGTAGATTCTCATGAGAGTACGAAACTAGTAAAACTCCGCGAAAAATAGCGAAAATGTTCTGACTTACTGACATCTGACAGGCTGAATATAGACCAAACATTTTTGAACATCGATTTCTCAAAACTGTGGAATCGGCCAAAATTTTTTCTTGTGCTGTCCTATAAAGGACATGTGGGCCGAGGGACATTTTTTGGATTTGGCTTAGCAGGTCTTAACGCTCAAGAAAATCCATTAAATGTGCGGTGACACGATATTTCGCAACTTTGCATTGAGTTTTTTCGCAACTGGAGATGTTTTAGCTTTAGCTCAAACGAAGAAAAATGTCCCTCCGCAATAGTACGAATTCTCATCCTGCCAAAAATCACGTTTTAGTTTTTTTAACGTTTTAGCCAAAACCAAAAAAGCGTCTCTCCGCAATAGTATATACAAATTTCCGTTCTGGCGAAGATCTCCGGATTCTGTCGAGTAGTTTTTGAGAAATCGATGTTCAAAACAAAATAATCGCAGTTTTGCCAAAATGGTTTTTCGGCCAAATCTCTAACTTAGAGCAACAAACTCCGGCTAATAGGCATTGATAAAATGTGTAATGAGACTGTGTATCGATCGAGTATAAATTAACCAAAATTGTCCGTACGATTTGGCAGTAATTTTGAAAAAACTGATTTTCTCGAAAACGGCCATTTTTGGACCCCAAAAATCGTTTTTTGCTTATACTGACTTAACCACAAGAGATAGCTCAAAAGTTGTAAAAGCAAAATGTACATTTTTGTGTCCCCTTTCCAGCCATACCAACCAATCTGGTGTCTCGACTATGTGCTGAGAGAATAATGGCAAAAACCAAACATTTCCTATCTTTGCACCTAAAAATGCGGGACTGGTCCCAGAATGTTAAAGAGCACCGAAATAGTATATTGGGAAAGTTTCATCCACTTTCATAAAGAATTAAAGCCTATAGGGTCAAATTTACACAAAACGATACCAGCACCTTAAGGGGGGTCCATTTTTGGCTTTTTTCCTACCATCTCTGATTTCGCTCTTTTTTACATATTTTCTTGTTTGAGCGGGATATTTAAACGAGTTTTTGAAATTAAAGTCGAATCTCTTATGGTTGTTGAGTAATTTAATCTCAAAGGTGGGATGTAGTGCGTGTGTTAAACATAGGATATGGAAACAGTGGCGATTTTATTCTTACGCCAAAATTAACGGTCATGAATCTGTATAATTTTGGATTTAAATTGCAGCTATAACCATGAACTGCGGTATCGTTGAAGCAGAATTTTGATTTAGGCCTTTAAAAATTTTTTAAAAATATTTATTTGAAGTAAACAGTGCAACATGGTCAAAATCCAACGATTTTTGAATCGCCGAAAAGAATTGTATACTGCTCTAATCCAAGGGCTAAATAAATATTTTAATTCCAAGATTCCGTAGTATTTAAATAGGCGGAGGCCTCCTACTCTTCCTATTTTTCCTATTTTTCCTATTTTTCCTATTTTTCTTTGACATTCCTATTTTTTCCTATTTTTGATGAAAATTCCTATTTTTTCCTATTTTTTCATTAGTTTTATCCAGTTTTGGATTATTTCAGTATTAATGTGTGAGATATATATTAGCGTATGCTTCGCCGACAAGTTTTTGTCTGCAATCTTGTGGTTCCGCATCCGATTGAAAGATTAATTTTCCATATTTTTCCTTTAAATTACGTTAATTATGTAAGATCAATCTTCCACGATTTTATGCGTAAAATACTGCGTATATATTATTTACGCAGTCGAACTTAAAAATACGCAGTCGAACTTAAAAATGCGCAGTCAAAAACAGAAATACGCCGCCGAAAAATTCATAGTTGGAGTTAGGGTTGTTCCGATAAGAAATTGACCGGGCCGGGTCTAAGTTACCAGCCGGCCCGGCCTGTAGCCCAGGGCCTGCTACTGGGCCCGGCTTTAAATCTCCGAGCCCGGTGATAGCCCGGACTCCGAAGCCCGGGCCTCAGCAAGTCCCAAACTTGCAGAATGAACCCAGCAGGCACGATGAGCCAGGCCGGCCCGTTCAGTCCGGTAGGCCCGGAAGCCCGGCAGGCCCGGTGGGGCCGACCTCTAAAACCGGGCCCGGTGGCGGGCCGGGCTTTCAGCCAGAGCCGGGCCCAACACAAAATTCTCCGGGCTCGGGCCTAAACCGGGGACAACCCTAGTTGTTGTTTAGTAAGTTGCAAGTAAGTAAGTTGGAATTTCAAGAGTGCTGTAAATTAATTTCTTGGGACAATTTACCGTAGTATGGGCTCTGGCTTCTTCTATGGTCGGTCAAAATTTGTTATCGCCTTGGCCTCCTTTACCCAGTAATGGGCACTTGATATTCGGATATCCGGATAATTTTTTATATCCGGATAATATCCGATGGGAGAAACATATCCGGATATCCGCGTATGAACAGTTCAGACAAAGTTAAAATTCCAAAAGATTTTAAACATTTTTCAAAAATTTCTTTGAAAATGTTTTTGAATCCAAGGTTGTCGCTTGGTTGCATGATAGAAATTCACAGCGTACTGAAATATTGACAGAAAAGTTGAAAATTTAGCTGCAAAATCGAAAAAGTTTCTTGAAGTTAAGTTTGGAATAGGCGGATAGCCGGATATCTGGATATCCGTTAACGCAAAAAGGCAGACAGTTACATGAGAAAATACAAAAATAATTTTGTTCATAATTTTCAAGAAAGAAAATCACTTGATTTGGCTTCAAAAGGTATATCTTGCAGAGAGTTTAAATTTTCTTGGCTATTTTTCAATATTTCAGATATTTCGATATTTAAATTTTGTGACCGTCGTATTTTTGTCAAAATCTTCGAATTCATATTGAATTTTTGCAAACTGTTTAATGATTCCAAAATGGTTAAATTATGTTTCCACAAAGCTTTGAATTTTCCAAAACGGGAAATGCTGAACATTAGCTCCCAGCAAAAGTCGCATAGAATGCGCGAGCAAAATCCATAAGATCTATGTTGAGAGCAACCTAGTGTGACCAGTAACAAAATTTGGCATTTCTGAGTTTAAAACGTGATGATACGAAGATAAATAGCACTTTGCGCCTATTCCTTGCGCCAATTTTCTTTTGTAAAAATGTTCACAAAAAATCACCCGCCGGTGGCGAAGCCAGAGTCCATGACAGGGACTCCTATACATGGTTGGATAGCTTAGAGTTAGGACATGTTACGTACATAATATGGGGTAGCTGCGCAAAGTCCATAGGGAGTACCAAAAAACAATTCAATTTTGGTCGGAGTTGTCCGAGGGTCGGATTTGGGTGGGTCGACTATTTTGGGCACCCTAATCGGAGTGTTTGAGCCTTGGTTTGGTAGCCAAACTTTACATGCGTTACGGTTGGGGCTTGTGGCTAAAAATTTTCGGCCTCGGCTTCTTAGCCGTCCAGTTGAGTTTTTTGTGAATTTTTGGGGAGATTTTTTTGTGAACATTGCTATACCGTTGTTCTGCATTGTTGGAACCAAGAGTTAATAATAGCAAGAGTACGACACCGTACCCTTGCTAGCGTAATTGGCCTGTCATATGCTCGGAACACTAAGGCCGAAATCTCGGGGGGGGGTCACGGTTAACACAGTTAACCATGTGTTTATATGCGTTTGAACTAAAATGAATCTGATTGGCTAATCCCCTACCTTATGTCAAAATTACGTGTATAAGGTGACCCCCCCCCGAGATCTCGGGGGGGCTCAGCTTAACGTTGTTAAGCGTGTGTTTATATGCGTTTGAACTGAAATGCATTTGATTGGCTACTGAGCTGTTGCTATTGAAATGCACTGGTGAGGACTACGATAGCTAAGCAACCAATCAAATGCATTTCAGTTCAAACGCATATAAACACACGCTTAACAACGTTAAACTGAGCCCCCCCCCCGGGGTTTCGGCCTTTGTGTGCCGAGCATCTGACAAGCCAATTACACTAGGAAGAGTCCCGTGTCATACTCTTCCTATCATCTACTCTTGTTGGAACTAAGCCTGAAGGTATTAAAAACTAAATTAATATATATATATATACTGTAAATTCAATATTGATTTACCTAATAGGCTTTATTTAACTTCCTATATTTTCCTATTTTTGTCTTCGAAAATTCCTATTTTTTCCTATTTTTTGCAAGAAAAAATTCCTATTTTTTCCTATTTTGTCAGAATTGCCCAGTAGGAGGCCAGTAGGCGGTTCCAACAATACCAATTGTTTCTTTGTTACTCTCGAAGTTACGAAGCTACCAGTTTCAAAATTTTTTGGCGCAAAAATATGAATTTTTAAAAAATTTTAAAAGGTGCTGTTTTTTCGAAACTGACTAAATTACGGCATCAGGATGGTCCAAAACTGCCTCTTTTGCATTTCAGCTTGTGTATTCATGCTTTTGGAACTATTTGTAGTATAAATTATGCTGACAGCTATGTTCAGTATTTCTCAACGCGCGAATCGGGACTCTCAGACCCCGAATTTAACAAAAAAGCCATTTTTCAAATTTTTCAAAATATGGCATATATAATTATACATCAATCGAATGCTCTCAGTGCAGAGATGAATTCTTCTCATAGAGTCATGGCTCGAAAATGCTTCTATTTTAACCCAACCGTATAGTTGGGACTTAGAAATTTTTCGAAAATGGCCATTTGGACCGACTAACTTTGGACCGGCCGCCAGAAGGGTCCAGGAACTAAATAAAAAAATCGGCCAACGTTATGACATGCTACCAAAGTTTCTTATGCAACAAACCGCGCCTCTCTAGCTTGTTCCCTGAGCCCTGCAGCCGTGACACAAAATCGCCGTTTTTTGGCCAAAAACGCCGTTTGGCCACGTTTGGCCGGCCTCTCAGGTGGCATGCCGGGCCGGGCAGCGAAAGAATATAACGCGGGGAACATGGGACCATATCGGTATTCAGAAAATGTAAACCTTTCCGGCTGAAAACGTCCACATCTTTCAAACACCTCTGCACGAAATTGCATTTTTTCCAAGCGTGACCTACACAGAAAAAAACAAACGGACCTAACTTGTCCGGAAGCCAAAATTTTCAAAGTTGAAGATTTTGACTAAAAACGTTTTTGCAACTTGTTGTACTCGTCGTGTAGATTCCAACGATACCAAACTTGCCGAGTTTCGTTCAGCATTGAGCTGGCTGCTCGCATTGTGCTCGAACGAGTTTCAAAGGGCCGCGCAGCGCCTTTTACACCCATATTATAGGGGGTCGCTCTCGCGCCCCTATAATTAATTGTATTTAGACAAAAATTACTAAATCAGGTGAAACAGTTGACGTTGAAAACATGGGGGGCTTGGAACCACCTCCGTGGGAAATCCGATGGACATGAGCCCCATCAAATGGAGATCCTCACAGGTGTCCCCTGGCATCCGTCTGGCCAACGGCGGTAATGGGTTCCAACTCCCGGGGGCATGATTCATATTCTTAATCCTTAAATTATGCTGCCGAGCTGAATCTATCCTGGTCTTTCCGGATGATTTGGCCTAGACGTGTGCTGGACTGAGGGTTGTCTGTTGTGCCGAATCAGCCATTCCTTAAATTATGCTGCCGAGCGGTTGGTCCCGGTACTTCTGTATCCTGGTCTTTCCGGATGTCCTGGACGCAACCTGCGAAGACGTGTGCTGGTTTGGCGATTCTCCACATTGCTGAAGACCATGCACGACGGGCCCGGAATAGGAAGAAGAAGAAGACGTTGAAAACTTGCTTGAGTTTGCTGCAGAACCCTAGTCTTCGGCCTTCGCTGATATTCAAATTGTACTCAATGAATAGCTCTTAACTTACTTAAACTGGACGAAATAACTCAAAATTTAAACTTGACATGTTCGACATAATGTGGTTAGATTATGTGTGAAAATGAGCAAAATCAGTGATATAAAATTTTTTCACGATGGACCCCCCTCTCCTTAAGTGATAGTTCACATACTACTGATTATCTGGTTTAGCATGTTGTGGGATTTAAGTAAGCGTTAGTCTGCCATGACTGCTGCTGTTAGTTCTTTCCAGTCGCATAATTAGATTCAACTGTGTTTTCAGCGTATTCCTTCATCATTGCTATCACGACGGAGGATGTCGTCATGTGGGCTATTGTTGCATATCTGGATCGTACGTATATACAAGTTTAGCTTATTGTAATTTACTTGTGTTTAGTATTTTGCAGATTTTAATTAACTCGTTTTGCTAATAGCCATGTACACGTCATACACAATGCACTATGCACTATGAACGAACGTGTACAGTGATGTTGCTGTTTTGTTCGTTCTAGTGATCTAGGTATTATTATGATGATTCAACACGATGACTTAATTGGTAATTGTTGTATTTTTAGGGGTCCTAACTGTGCTATTCTTCACTATGGCCACGCTGGTGAACCGAACAAGCGAAAAGTCTTAGACGGAGATATGTGGTGAATATTATTAGAATTCCTGTTATTATTCCCAAGTACTAGAAGCATATTATTTGACGTAATCGGAGGAAAGTGCATCTAACAGCTGAAAGTAAAACAAATATGCGGAAGCTATTTATTTGAATCTGTATGTGTGTTTTTTCTACCAAAATCTTCTTTCGCATTTTTTTATTTGGTGCATGTAAAAAGAGTGTACAATTGCTGTATCTACTATTACTGTATCTGTATTAGTGTTTGCATCAGTAACTGCTGTATTAGTATGAGCAAGAGTACATAATAACTAAGAGTGTGACAAGCGCAGCACTCTTAGCTATCCAGCTGGGGACATTATCTGCACGATAGCGGCCTACCACCTCCCCCCACAAATTAGACCCTAGTGACGCCCCCCACAAAACAAACCGTAGTGGGTTTGACCCCACAAATCAGACCCCAGTGAAATGACCCCCCCCCCACAAATTGGACCCCAGTGAAATGACCCCCCACAAATCAGACCCTAGTGAAGTCCACAGGGGTCTGTTTTGTGGGGGGGGGTGGCTGACTAGGGTCTGTTCTCTGGGGGTGGGGGTCACTAGGGTCAATGGTGTGGGGGGTAGTCCGTTATCGTGCAGATGATGTCCCCAGCCTGATAGATATGATTGCTGCGCTTGTCACACTCTCAGTTATTATGTACTCTTGGTTATGGGTGAGAAGGATAGAAGGGTGGTGGAAAACGGGTGAGCGGAAGCTGCAGATTTCAGCGCAATTTACATATTATGTGCCGATAAGTGTAGAATAGAAGTTTCAGCCCCGAACCTTCCAGGTAGTTTTAAGCTTGCCCCCAAACAGCGTTCCAGGTTTCGTTTCTTTATAGCCACTATTTGCTGCCAGAAACGGCCTTGTTTTTACTGGAAAGTTTTTACTCATTTCTGTTCGGTGATGACCTCCTCTAGTATTTACGCGTTTTGGCTTGATTTGGATTTGTCAATTTCTGTTAGATTTTGACTCATTTTTGTTCAGTAGCATAATATACAAAAAAATTTCAGGGGGGTGGGGCGGTTTTGACCAGGGGCGTAGGCAGAGGAGGGTCAGAGAGGGAATTCCCCTCCCCGAAACCAATTTGCCCCCCGGAAAATGTGCTTTGTCGGGGGAAATTTAATAAAAGTTTGGCGCCGTAGGCGCAAATTTTATTAACTCAGGAAAACTTGTTTGCACATCAAAATACAGTGCTAAATTTTTAAAAAATTTTAACAAAATTTGCTCTGAACAAATACGTTTCACCCCTGCCACGTTCTAAAAAGGTCTGGCTTTTAGTTGGGGGCTGCCGCCCCCCGACCCCCGCATGTTTTAGTTAAAGGTCGAACATTTTGCACTTACATTATGCTCTAATAAGTTTGTAGAAATTGTTGTCCAAAAATCGTTTCAGTGAGCGAATTTATACAGGAATTTAAAATAATACAATCCTTATTTATGCAATTTGGTAATTAACCTTTTTAAACATTTCATTATGACTTTTTGTTGCAATTTACAAAAACTTTCCAGCTTCTGGGGGGGCGCAGACCCCCGCACAGCTGCTACATTTATACAACATGTGCCTCTGAGAATTTCAGCATGTTCAGTTGGTGCGTATATACGTATATGTGATGCGAAAAACGCCTGAAACGAGCGAATAGCGATTTTGTAAAAATAGGGTAGATGTTAAAAAATTTTAGGATGTGCCCCCCCGAAATTTTTTTCTGGCTACGCCGCTGGTTTTGACCGAGGGCTTTTACGGGGGGAGGGTAAACCTTTCTATTTTTCACGCAACAATTACATACACTGTATTACTGCAAGTTGTCTTATTAATTGAAACGTCTCCCATGGTTCATGTTTTCGACTTGTTACAACTGAAAGCGATAACCTAAATCCCAAATGGGGGGTCCAGTCCGGGTTGCAGAGCCCCCCAGAACTTGAGAAAATTTTTAAATTTCGCCATTAAATGCTATTGAAACATAATTCTTTATAATGAATATATACGTATTTATCACGTGTCTAACATGTCTAACAACATTTATTTGCTATTTTCTACTTTTAGTGTTTAGTCCAAAAACTCAAGCTATTAAGATGCTCCTATTAAGAACTGCGTATGATTCTGTTCATGTTTCTTATAAGTTGAAAGGCCCGCGCTCGGCGTGGGCGTAAAATTTTTCCCAATTTTTTCAGGGGGGGGGGAATCGATTATTTCGGGGAGGGCTGCCGCCCCTCCCCCGGTATCTACGCTAGTGTTTTTTGTAGTCTTTTGGATATGGGAGCTGAATATTGTGGGTATACCGCTGATATAACTGCCTCTTATCCAGTTAACGGGAAGTTTACTGAGGATCAAAAACTGATTTATCAAGCTGTGTACGATGCCGACATGGCAGTTCAGAAGACAATGAAACCTGGTACGTAGTTAGTGACGTCGTTAAGGACATGCGCTAAAAAAAGCTAAGTGCCTGTTTTTTAAGTAAAACCGATTAAATTAAAATTAATCGACATGTAAGCTGAGCGTAATAAAACTTATTCTGTGCAGCAGTAACTTCTGTTCAAATAAATCAGTATGTAAATGTCATCGCATGGATTTATTTTATCTTTCTGCTTGAAAATGTTTGGTAGATAAGATGTTGGTTGGTCAAATCAAGTCGAAGTCAGAACGGCTCTGTTTTTCGTTGCTGAGTCACAGCGAGTGACACTACATCCTGTGGAGTGATTAGTAAATTTCATTGTAATATTTTCATTTATTTTGGTGAAGGTGTGAATTGGTTGGATATGCATCGGTTAGCCGAGCGAATCATTTTGGAGCATCTAATCAAGGGAGGTTTACTCCAGGGTTCTGTCGATGAAATGATGAAGGTTCACTTAGGGGCGCTTTTCATGCCTCATGGATTGGGTCATTTCCTTGGTATAGATGTGCATGATGTTGGAGGCTATCCTAAGGTAAGATAATGCCTACCTCAGCATTTTTATATTACCTCTGCAACGATACCTTTGCATTAATGGCAAGTTAAAGCTGCTGTGTAGCAAACCGGGGGTACCCAAAAGTGGGAACCTCAAGTGGCCCCCATAAACAACCCTCCCTCCAAAAAAGTGGTGTCCCTTTTCGTACCAAATTTTGCCCTAAAAATTGCATTGAAAGCCAAATTTTTAAACATTGCCCAGTTAACACTAATATCTGCTTATTTTTGCACTATAAACAAACATTTTCTGTAAATTCTATAAAAATAGCACAAATTTGATCGCAATCAGAGCCCGCCAGAAGCTGAAGAATTTTTGGGAATTGCTATAAAATTCACCGTGGAAACGGTTATAGGATTAATTTATCAAATAGCATAATTAAAGAATTGCTATTACTAATACCTGTAAAAAGTTTCGCTTACCGAATCGACTTCTTTCTGTTTTCTCAATTTTTGAGACAACAATTTCTACAAAGGTTAGATAAGCGCTAATGTTCGATGCTTTAAACTGAAATAGGTGGTTTTCTGGGGGCGGTATACCCCATGAAGAGCCAGACCCTTTTTAAATTATGACAGGATTGATACCTGTTTCTTTAAAGCAAATTTTGCAAAAATTTTAGAAAATTGAGCAGTGTATTTTGATGTATAATGTGGTTTTTCCTGTGTTAATTTTGCCCAACAAGGCAAAGATTCCCATAGGACAAATTAATTTCATGGAAGGTGCAATTCTCTGCCTGCCTGTCCCCCTGCCTACGCCCATGCAGATGACACAAACTTGTATTTGTAGATTGATGTCACGTAAAAGGTCTTGCACAGGATGCTGCTGTCTTATGTCGTGGAACAGCGGACAGCAAAATATGTCAAAATAAAAGCAAAATTGGAGACGGTCTTGTCTTTTCCTTGTTTCATTTTGTTTTTGTTTAGGGTACTGGTCGACTTCCCGATCCAGGTGTGTGTCGTCTGCGGACTACGCGAACACTCAAGGAAGGCATGTTTATCACTGTCGAGCCTGGATGCTATTTTAACAATACGGTAATTTTAATTGTATAACCAAAATGTTTTCAATGTATTCGGTAAATTCGAAATATCCGTCGCATCCCTACTTAAGGGGCTGGTTTCCTTTCGGGTATTTCTGACTCATACGGCTTTAATCCTTTACATAAATAGCTGAAACTTGCGAAATAACCTATTTGCGTGCTCTTTAACATTCTGATACCAGTCCCGGATTTATAGGCCAAAAGTTGAGAAAGTTTTGGTTTTTGGCCTTAGGCTTCCAGTAGGTAGGCCAGACACCGGATTGGTTCTTGTTGCTGGAATGAGGACACAAAAATGACCATTTTTGTTTTTACAACCTTTGAGCTATCTCCAGCGGTTAAGTCAGTATAAGCAAAAAACCATTTTGAGGGTCAACAAATGGCCATTTTCGAAGAAATCAGTTTTTTCAAAATTACTGCCAAACCTTACAATCAATTTTGGTCCACTTATTGTCAGTCGATACAGCGTCCAAATGCACATTTTATGAATCCTTACTAACCGGACTTTATTGCTTTCAGCTAGATATATTTGGCCGGAAAACCATTTTGGCAAAACTGCGGTTATTTCGTTTTAAACATCGATTTCCCAAAAACTACTGGACAGATTCCGGAGATTTTCGCCAAAATGGAAATTCGTACTATTGCGGAGTGTCGTTTTCCTTGATTTTGGCTAAAACGTTCCCAGTTGCGAGAAAATTTAGTGCAAAGTTTAAAAATTTAGTGTCTCCGTGCATTTTGCGAATTTTCTCAACCGTTAAGTGACACTGAGAGAAACCCGAAAAAGCGTCCCTCGGCCTATATGTCCTGTGTATGTTAGCGCAAAAAGAAATTTTGTCTGGTCCCGCAGTTTTGAAAAATCGATGTTCAAAAATTTTTGGTCTATATTTAGCCGTTATGTCAGAAAATTTTCGCTAATGTTTTTGGTAATTTTCCTAGTTTCGTAAGCTCATGCGAATGTCCTGGTTATAAGCTTTAAAACGATGTATAAAGCTTTTTCCAACTCCCAAAATTGCGAAAGTTACTGCGTTTTAAAAAATCACCATAAAAGCACTGCACAAAAGGATACCAGTGATACCACCACCTTAAACTGGGCTTATTCTAGTGGAGGAGGCCATAAACATCCTTTCCCTCCTAAAATCTCTGGAAAAGTAGGTGCCCTTTTGGCACCATACTTTGCTCTGAAAGAATGGCTGACAAAGACAAATTTTCCAGCTTTGCTAGAGATTTTTCCTTCCTGCCTTTCTTACCATAAATCTGCTCATTTTTGTAAAAACAAAATACAACTGGTTTAGTGAATGGTGCAATAAAAACGCAACTGTAGACCCTCATATTTTACCTCCCAAGAGGCCACCCAAAGGAAAATCCCTAGATTATGTCCAGTTTAATGGTGTGCAGTGCAGGGTCTCGGTCGGTGTTAATTTTATACTATATCAACAAATCCTCAAACTCAGCCACAACTGCTCCCTGGCTAACGTCGCGCGAATGTTTCCATTGTTAGATCGAATTACGTTATGTGAACGTACGAAAGCTAAGACAAAGACATGACGTACTAACTAAAGCAATAAATACCTAAGCGCTAGCCTTTTCGAGGTGATCGAGGTGAGCAAAATAACAATTGTTTTTTTAGTGTAATTCCTAAAACGAACCCAGGAAAACTTGTACGGGACTTTCACATTTTACTCATTACCGGACAAAATTATGTTAACAAAATGTACCGATTTACAGCTGCACCCGAAACATCAACGTTTGTTTTAATTTTGCTCTGTTGATTATCATTAATGATAATAATGATTGTTTTAGTTGTTGGATGCGGCATTAAAGGATCCAGTTCAATCTAAATTTCTGGTACCTTCTGTGTTAAATCGATTCAGGAATTTTGGAGGAGTAAGTAGCTATTTTTACAAGCTGGCAGTTGGCGGCAGGTATCGTAGTAGTACTGAACCACCTGCCCAGTCTAGAAATTTCTCAGTGACCAATAGTTCAAGAGGCAACAAGCAAATTAGATAATCAGTGTTTTATGGCGAGTTCTTGCTGTAATGTATGGACTCGCGGTTAAAACAAAATTTCCATCATGTCAAGGAAATCCCCTGCTAAGGAAAACTGACCAACTTCAAACATCTTGCTCGCGAATCTCTTAAATCTGCCGGGCAACAACATTAACAGCATTGTTCATAGCAAAGGGTTCCAAACCCTACTGGTTCCGTTTCGATTCTAAAAATCCTTTCATTGTTGTTGTTGTTGTTGTGCTTCCGATCGTTGGCAAATGTCAATTGATCCGGACACCTGATAGGCGCCCGCATTCCCGGAGAAAGGCAATTACATCCCCCGGGGAACTCCACAGGACCTGGTGCGAAGGATTGGAACCGAGGTGTCTGAGGCGGGCCGCATCCGCCTGTGGGCAGTCAATTAGGACATGGTTCAGGTCATCTGTTTTTCCTGGGCAATACTGGCAGAAAGGGGTTTCGGAGGCACCAATTCGGTGCAGGTACCAGTTGAAGACAGGACAGAACCCGCCGACCCGAAGCTGGGAGAGGACACTTCTCTCAGCCCTGTTTAGGAACTGTTCCCTGATGGAAGGAGGAGGGAGGACGGGACAGCCAAGTCTTTGGTAACTGAGGTTTGATTGCCAGTACTGATATTCGCGCTGTCGGACCAGGGCTCTGGCCGACGACAGGTCAATGGGAGCTTCATCCTGGCTTAGAGCGGAACCCAGGTTAGCCAACGAGTCCGCACAGTCATTACCCGGGATACCGGAATGCCCCGGAATCCAATAGATGGACACGGTTCGGTTTTCCGGAGAGCAGATTTCCTTAAGTAGAGACCAGACTTCCGTCTCTACAGAAGAACGCGCTCTGCCGGGGCCAGAAATGAGCTTCTGGACCACAGATTTAGAGTCCAGGAAAATCCCAATAGACTGGTCGTCATTGGAGCTGACATCCCGGATCCACTGGAGGGCACAAGTAAGTGCTGTCAGTTCCGCCCGGTAGCTTGAGGTGAACCTGCCAGCAGGTTCGCTGATGTTTCTCGTAGTTTTGTTTCGGTGATGAAGGATGTGCACTCCAGCACAACCGTTTTCGCATCCATCCTTGGCTGAACCATCAGTATAGATTTCAATGTCAGGGGGGTAGTTGGGGTCTGCAGCCAGCATCCATAGAGAATGGTTTCGTTTGGCCTCGACAGGGTCGCTGCGTCGGATCGAGAGGCACAGGTCGTCGCTGATAAAAAGGCCACCAGGAATTTCCCAGGGTGGCAGTGGACCAGTTGGACGCAGGGAATCAGTAGGTAGGTTCAGTAACTGGTGACCGCTGGACAGAAATCCTTTCATCTTGGTTCTCGGCTCCAACCCGTTCTTGACAAACCTGACCCAGCTCTACCATCCAGTCCTCCGTAGTCCATAACCCTAGCATTGGGTGTATGCAATTTTTGTAACTGGTTTCTTTTGTTTAGGTACGGATTGAAGACGATGTTTTAGTAACAGCTACTGGAAGCGACAATTTCTCTTGTTACCTTCCTCGAACGATTGCCGAGATTGAATCCTTCATGGCGAACCCTTAAAATCAGATCAAAACCAGATGCCGCTATGCCTTGAAGAGTTTTTATTCAGCGCGGAACTTTTAATTATTAACGTTGATTTTTTATTAATTTATTTAAAGTTGTCATGTCTTAATAATTACCTACATATTTTTACTTTATTTACACCGTTATGCATTCCTGCAATTATCTTTAATCAATTTTAATAAATCGCTCAAGGGTATAACAGGAATCATGGGGTTATAGCTTAGGGTCTATTTGTTCAAAGATTAAAATGGTCACTTTAAACGGATTAAAACCTAACCATTGAAAAATTAAAATTAAAAAAATTAAATTAAAACCTAACCTGTGGATTAAACGAGTGAATTTTAATTCATTTAAGCCTCCATTAAAGAAACGGTGATTAAGCAGGTCGGATTAAGGTGAATTCGTTGATTTTTAATCCGAAGTGTGATTAAGATTTTAACCATCAGATCATTAAAGAAATAGGATTAAATTTAATCCTTTTAACTAGTTTAACTCGATTGTTCAAGTTGGCCTTTCTTCTTCTTCTGCTTCCTGGATCATTGAATCGTCTTCAATTTGATTGGGGTCGCGGAAGGCGCCCCACATCCCTAAGGAACCCAATCACTGCCTTGGGGCCCCTGGTCAGTACCTTCAGGGTAGGATCCCGCCCGAACCATTTCTGGCGGGGAGACCGGTGGGTGGGACATTTTAGGATTAAATGTTGTAGGTCCTCCTCCTCCTGTTTACAGTCCGGACAGAGGGGAGAACGAGAAATGCCCAGTCTGTGTCTAAAAGTGGCCAGGATGGTAGAGTGGCCTCCACATCGGAGTTGTGAGAGAGCTGTTCGCTCTCTACGTGTGAGGCCAGCTTCCAACTCGGTGGGAGGTGCCCTGTGGTTGGTGTATATTTTCTGGATCATGTCACTGTTGTTCAGCTGTTGTAGTTTGTTGGTGCTCCATCTCCGGATGGCAGCTTTGGCGGTAGAAAGGTCTATCGGGACTGCGTCTTGAGGCTCGTCGCACGCTTCCTTCGCTGCAGAGTCGACCATTTCATTGCCACGTATCCCGCAGTGGCTGGGCACCCACTGGAGGGTGATGTGGATGCCGTTGGAGTTAAGGGTCTGAAGGAGCTGCCAGATCTCATTTCCCAGAAATGAAGACTGGGAGTGCGGTCCATCGTTGATTTTCTGTAGAATTGACCTGGAATCGCAGCATATTCTGATTTCTGCGATTTCAGGGCTAATGTGGTCCGCTGCGTACCGGAGTCCGGTCACCATGGCAATCTGTTCAGCTCGGTAACTTGAGCTGAAGAGGCCCGCTGGTCGTCTGATAGTGGTGATTTCTTCTCCGGTTGCGTTTTCGATCCTGGCTGCGGATCCGCCGAGTCTGTAGGCGTCCTTTGCAGATCCATCCGTCCAGATAATTAGCTGAGCAGGTGGCAGTTTGCATAAAGTGGCCTTGGTCACGCCGGCTAGCTCTGCCTGTTGGGCATCCGCTTTACGCATAGCTTTGGTGGCAGCACCACTCCAGTCCAGGTCAAGGTTTATACGGACTCCACCCTCTCCAGCGTAGGTATGGGCGCCTGTTTTAGGTAGGGTGAGACTTTCCTTAGGCGTCCGGTCCAGTCCGGCATCTGCGGATAAGTTTCGTCCAACTCCCCTCCAGGCTCTGTGGGATTTGAGTCTGAGTGTTGGGTCAGGGGCCATAGCAATCCTGTGCCTTGGGTTGTCCGGGGGGAGCCTGCAGGATTTTTCATAGTTATAGGCTGTCAGTTCTTGGGCCCTCAACTCCATTGGGATGAGGTTTGCTTCGATTCTGGCCGCATCAGCCGGGGTTCCCGGAATGCAGCCGGTGATAGTTCGCACAGCCTGATTTTGGATGGTTTCCAGTCGTCCGATATGGCTTTTGGCAGCACATGGGTACCAGCATCCCAGCGCATACTCTAGCAGGGACCGGATATATGCGATGTATACGGTCCTCAACTGTTCCTTCTCGGGTCCCCAGCTGCGACCGGCCAGGGCACTGAGGGTTGCCAGTCTGGGGCGGCATCGTTGTTTTAGGGATTGGACATGCGGGCCGAATCCGAGGTTCCAATCAAACTTGACTCCAAGGAACACCGGATTCGGGTCAGTGGGGATGGTTTCTCCTGCCAGCGTAAGCTTCGGTTTGTATTTGGACTGCGCATTGTGCGTGGTGAAGAGGCAGACCTGGGATTTGCTTGCATTGATTTGGAGTTTCCATCTGATTGCCCATTGGTTGATTGAGTTGAGCGCTTCCTGGAGGTTTCTTTCTGCCACCTGGACATTGGAGTGAGAGGCCCAGAGTGCAAGGTCGTCTGCATAAATAGAGGCTTCCACCCCGTCCGGCAGACCCTGCAGGATATCATTGATAAAGATGATAAATAGCAGGGGCGAGAGTACCGATCCTTGCGGTACACCATGATGGAATATTTTTGGCTTGCTGGTGGCGGAGTTGATTTGGACCTGGCCTTTTCGGTCTGACAGGAAGGCTTTTATCCACTTGCTGAAGCATTTTGGCGTTCCGATGGAGTCAAGTTTGTGGATAAGGGAGTGTCGGTTGACAGTGTCGAAGGCTTTTGCGAAGTCGATCAGAGCAAGGACTGTTCGTTTGGCGGGAGCCTTCTGTTGGAAACCGTCCGAGACCGACTGGATTAGCCGGGCGATGTGATCTTCTGTGCTCCTTAGCTGTCTGAAGCCGGACTGGTTTGGGTTCAGCTTCTTTTCCTTTTCCAGGTGGAATTGCAGGCGGGATTTGATCATTTGTTCCAGGACTTTCACTGCGCAGCTGGTCAGGCTTATCGGCCTGTATGAGCCAAGGTCGTCGGAGGGCTTTCCCTTTTTTGGGATAGGGATTATAAGAGCGTGCCTCCAGGCTTTGGGGATTTGCTGGGATCTCCAGGATTCGTTGTAGATTTTCAGCAGGTATTGTCGGCCTTCCGGTGGTAGAGCTTCCAGCATCTCGTTTGATATACCGTCCGCCCCACAAGATTTTTTGCGGGCCAGTCGGTTCAGTGTGAGATCCAGCTCCAGGCCGGTGAAAGGGCTGCACAGAGTAGGTTCCTGGCTGGCGTTGCTGCATGCACACCTGGATTTCAGGTTCTGCTTGTTTTCTATCGCCAGGTGCTTGTCGGCTGGGCAGGGCTTTGAGTAGCTGGTTTTCGCAAATGATTTGATGAAGGCCTCAGCTTTCTTCTGATCTGAATCAAGCAGTCTTCCGTTTCTGTTGACAATCGCCACATTAGGTTTTCCCGGCTGGGATTTTCCGTCGATGGCATGGATAGTGCGCCAGACCTTATTTGGGTCTGTGCGGATGCTCAGTTCTCCAGCGAATTTCTGCCATCGGTCAGTCTTCAGTTTCTTAATTGTGGCGAGGGCTGCCCGCTTGGCTTCAATCCATTCATGGCGGAAGGCTGGGTCCTCATCTGCCTTTCGTTTTGCTTCTTTGCACTTTTCGATGGCTTCCTCTGCTTCCTTGCTCCACCATGGGACTGTGCGCCGCCTGCTTCCGCGCGGAATGGATTCCTTTGAGGCCTTGTGGACGGCTTTGACGAACAGATTGTATGCCCTGTGTACGCCGATTACAGCTGGAGATAGACAGTGGTCAAGCTGGTCAGCAATGATTCGTCGATATTTGCCCCAGTCGGCTTTGGCATAGGACCATTGTGCCCGTGCCGGGCGTCTGCCCGGGCGTTGACCGCCGGTAGCGGTTGTTACCAGGACAGGTAGGTGGTCTGAAAGTGTAGTGGTGAGGACTTTCCATGTGGTACAGGTGGTCCTGGATGAGTGGCATAGGGTTAAATCCGGCGCCGTGCCGGATTCGGCTTGGGTAGCAGGTGGTCGGGTTATGCTGCCGTCATTGAGGATGGTTTGGTCCGTCTGGATGGCCCACTCATCGATGGTATCTCCCATTTCATCCCCTTGTCGGTTCGGTTCCCAGACTTCCGAATGGGCGTTGAAGTCTACGCATATGATTGAGTTTGGGGCAGTTGGGAGGTAGTGTGGATCAAAGCATTGGGTCCGCATTTCCGCAGCTTGCCTCTGTATGGGTGGTACATATACTGAGGACAGACGGATATCTCCACCCTTCATATGGAGCTTTACGGTCAGAGCGTCCGTAGTTTGGTCGGCAGGGGCGGTTATCCTGTCTGTGGATCTGGAGTAGTGAATGTCCTCTTTGATCAGGATAGCCACTCCGCCGCCTTTGATGGCCGTGCCAGCTCGTCCAGTCTTCCGATGCTGTACCTCCATGGAGTATCCAGGGAATTTGGGCAGTTGCTGATTCTCTTTGAAATGGGTTTCTTGGATCGCCGCGATATCGATTTCCAGGTCATCCATGAGTTTCTGCAGCCAGGGCACTTTAGGGCTTAGTCCTCCAGCGTTCCATTGGAGGATTCTCAGATGGGGGTGGGGTGTTTGAGGGCGAGCGCTAGGTTGACCTTGGGTGGGTCGAGTGGTGGGGCTGGGGCCTGAGGGGAGGGTGGGGGATGTTGGGGGAGTTCTGGCTGAGGCTGCAGTAATACATGTTGCGGCGGTATTAGATCGGTTGGCGGGATTGATTGGGCTTGCAGTATTGGCCGGCGTACCGGCACTGGTTGAGGGGGGGTTAGACGAACAGGTAGGGCAGAGCCAGGCGTTGGTGTATTCGCTGAGGGTTCGCAGGCCTGAGCAAGCCTTGTGGGTCCAACCGGAACATGAGTTGCATAGGACGCAGTTCTGTTTGGCATTTTTCTTACACACTGGGCACGGCCACCGTGAGGGCAGGGGGCCAGGGTTTTCTTCGATGTCACCGGACAGCAGAAGTAAGCGAGCCCAGTAGTCCGGATTACCGGGCTCGCTTAGAAAAAACCCGCCAGATAGGTAGGGGGAAGGGTATGCCCAGAAAGCAGACTGGGCCTCCAACACAGGAGAGGGGCTCCCAGTAGGAGCCAGGATATTGAAAGCCATTTGTTGCCCGACAGTTCCTTTCCGATGGGGTTCCGTGGGGTCCCAGGGATGGGGTCCTGTGGGGGTTCTGCCGGACCACCGACGGCAAGGTGCTTTCTTCCAGGTCCAGAGTTGGCCTTCATTTGCTTCATTGGCTGCGCATAGATGGAAGGCAGCTAAGAACCAACGACCAAATATTTTTTACCACACCAATGCTCTATAAACCTCGCCAAAATGTAGGCTAATCGGACAAATTCAGGGTAAAATTTTAGCCCCCCCCCCCTTAAGGATTTCAGATAAACTCCAGTTAGCAAACGAGCGCTTAGTCTAATCAAGAGTGCATAATGGATAAGAGTTTGGCAGCTGGCAGGCAGGCTCTCTGTTATCAGCTGCGCTGCAGGTACATGCTCTGTTCGCTAACGGCTGGCCCTCCACAAATGTATATGCTCACTTCAAAGAAATTCACGCGTTATCTTTGCGTTCTAAAGCTCGCAACAGATGCACCTTAAACCAACTGAGTAGTTGTGTTTTCGAGCTTCAGCATGCAAGCGTAGCGACCGAAGAACCAAAGCGTTTGTTTGAAGTGAACATATACGTTTCTGGGGGGGGGGGGCTCAGCCGTTAGCGGACAGAGCATGCATATACCTGCAGCTGATAACAGAGCACTTTCCAGCTGTCACACTCTTATTTTGTACTCTTGGGGCCTTTTCATAAAAAAGCTTAAACGGCTTAGCTTAAAAAGCTTAAATGGCCTAAAAATTCCCTTTCATAAATAATTGGTTTAAATGGCTTAAGGTGGTGATTCCTTTTAGAGACATCAACTTTGAACCATTATTACTCAACCATTACTTGGAGTTAAAAAGCCATTTTTATATCAAAATGCAGCGTTACATCTGCTCTTTCTAATGAATACAACGAAACTAAATTTAGTTCTTGGAAATTATTTTACTGCATTTTCGAAGTAATTTAATTTTCCAGATTTTTTGCAGACTAAAGTCAATTTTTTGTGAGGCATCGGCCATATCATTCGATTCCACTATCAAATAGCTGGGGACCCTTTTTTAGTTATTATGAAACCGCTCTTCGTTGTAAAGAAATTAGCTAAAATGTATGCGCAACCTGGATTTTGCCTACTTTCCCCAACTTTGGCAAGCGACAACTTTAGCTAGAAAGAAGCAATCGGGACAACTAAACAAGTTACCCCTTAAAAGGGGAATAATACCGCCGTAGAGTTTGGAATTTATGAGTTCAACGTTTTGTTTGTTTTCATCATACTGTTCATAGTATGATCATAGTGTACGGTGACATTAGCTTTTGACTAAAGTTTCAACTCCCCGACATTTGCAGTCTCTGAGACAAAAGAATGGGAGTATGTTATTGCCATTTGCCATTGCCAATTGTGAAACAAAATTCTACTGGAAGAAGGATTCGATCTGTGTCCGGACCAGCGCCAAGCGGACACCCTAACCACTACACTATACTCTGACTACAACGTTTTTATTGAGTAAACTGCGAGAGAGAAAATTATCATTTATCTATATAGGTATGTTTATTTTAAACAATTTATTTTATCTAAATTCTAAAGCAAAGCAAACACTAATGAAATAAATACAGTGCAAGCTCAAACTCAGTGTTAGCACACGAAAATTGTAACAACATTATATTGATCTGTTAAACCCTGCCAATCAAGTGACAGGCAAATAACGCCCGATTTTCGGTAGTATGAGAAAAGGCAGAGAGTGATCGTTTGCAAAACAATTTACAGGGCATTTAAAATGAACTAAATCGACTGTAATGATGCTCTAAAAATTGCAAAATCTTAGAAAAATTGTTGGGCAAAAAAACCTGCGTAACAGGGACATGTATTGAAGATAGGACGGAAATCCTCCGCGCCAAGCAATTTACATGCAAAACATATGAATTCAGATGGGTCAACCCATTACAAGTATACCGCCTCCGGCGGTATAAAAAGGGTCCCTGGGTATTTTAGTGTAAAACACGTCCAGTAAGTGGCAACCATCTAGCTTGCATAGTAAATGCTCCACAATCGCTGGAAAAAATTTGGTCATGTTTTTGCAAAAACTACTTTTTCTATGATGGCAGCGCACGGGGTAGCAGTTAGAAGATTATACTGTCACGGATAATCGGTCTCGACTAGTAATGTTTTGATGCGGCTCTTTTAGTTTCGATTTGATTTGATTAATTTTCTGATCGTCCAAAAATCAAGTGATTTGATTTGATTGATTTTCATGTTCCCAAAATTCAATCGATTTGATTTGATTTGATTTTTACTTTTTTGCCGTAGCAATTGATTCTTTTCCTGGTTTCAATTGATTTGATTTGATTTTTTCAAAAATTTATCGTAACCCTTGAGCTATCAAAATCAAATCTCACATTTTAGAATCGTATTTCGCAATTTTTATTTATTCACCACATAAATATACTGCGAGCAAGCACCCGTAGTGGATGGATACTTTGTTGGGGATGATCAGATAGATCGATTCGGTGCTGGGATAGATTCGGATTTTTGAAATTGGTTCTGGCTCTGACTCTAACATCCGGTTCTTTTGAGTTTTGATATAAATAATGTTTTTTCGGCTTTTGACATAGACATAACCGAAAGCTACGGATGTTTATATGTGCGGGGTCTTCCTCTATTCTGCTGTTGTTCTTCTGAACTCGAAGTTGATAAAAATGAGCTAACAAGCAAGATTTTGTGCATAAGTTAAGTTTCCGCTGGAAGAGCATTTTTAAACTTGCTGCGCACGCGCAGCTACATGTTGAGTTTTTACTTGCTTATATCCTACAGAAAACATACGTGCCAAGTTATCGTCAAAATTTTCAAGTTTGGATGGTTATTTCTCTCGAACAAAAAACAACGCTAAACCATGAAAAATAGCCCTCGGCAGTTGTCCCAAAAATGCGTGCGCAAAGTCGTTTTCTAATTGCTTGCTTGAGTTGAGAGAAATCCGTGTTCGAAACAATCTGGTTGCTACTTGCTATTTTCAAGTTCTTCCCTTTTCGTTGCTGTGCTTAGGTTGAGATGCCCACAGAGATCTCCGTTTGGCACAGGCATAACATGTCCGAAACATGGACGATGCTTGACCGACGGACCAGCGTGTTTAAACTGTCCAAATCTTGCAATATTTCTTAAACTGGTCAGTTTTGAACCTCGAAAATCAATTTTCGCTGTTATCTCTTAAATCGTAAGGAATCCAAGAATAAGTTGTAGGTCTTGATGAGGGGATTCGAATGACTGTCAGCTTGTGTGTGATCACGATGCAAGTTATGGCGGATTAAAGCTAATTTCTCCAGAACTCAGATTTTCATGCGGCGACTTTTCTAAGATGTTTTCTAGGCTACATGATGTAATTGTAGCAAATTTGAATAAATTTCAATTTGAATTTGAACACGCTTTTATAGCCCAAAAATACACTAATCCTAACCCTAAAACAAGTTTGTCACAGCGAAGACTTTTCAATAATAAAATTAATTAATCCAGTTAGCGTAAATTTAATAATGATAAAAATAACAAACAAAAATACAGCCCCGTACGGCTTTTAGTCTTTACTTTAGATTGATAATGTTGGGAATAATATGAAATTATGGAATAAATCAAGAAATCAATACTTCGGGAAAAATTTAATAACAGTTTACAAATATACAACAAAAAATTGATACAATTCAAAGGACTCAACACTTTCACAATTTTCCTGGACGTGACATGGGATTCTGTGAAATACTCAATCAATCATTCAGGAGATCTGTTAAATAAACAAGTTTTAACTTAAGTTTCACGATTTTCTCGAAAGTGTTAAGGATTTTGTAAAATCCCTGAAATTTTCTGGGTTTTCGCGAATTATCCAGTTTTACAATATACATACACAAATTGGGAATTTATCGCAATTTTGTCTCAAGAAAAGTATACTTTTATGGCTAACTTTATTAATTGATCGGGGTTGATAAGTTACAAAAATACCTGCATACAGCAAAAGCTACAGTCACTTATTTTCACTTGATGGACTATAGCATTATATTCTACTATTAATGAATTCATTGGAATTCCAAATAGCATCATTGAAAAGCTAGAGATTTTCAAAACTTGAAAGCTTGAAACTTAATTTTTGGTTACATTTTACGGCTAATCTGATATAAATTATACCACAATAGGTAAAAATCAGAACGCATCAAAAATCATCAAATCAAATCAAAACCTTGTCTTGAAAAAACTACTGATTTGATTTGATGGATTTTCTTTACCATAAGTTTTTATTAGATTTGATTTGATTGATTTTTTCTGTCTAAATTTTTAAGTGATTTGATTTGATTTAGTGCATCAAAAATCAAAACCTGCATCAAAACTGTTTTGATTCCGATGTCAATTGATCATCAAAACATTCCTAGTCTCGACGAGACCTTCAAATTGACACCCGTAGTTTAATTTTACGGCTTACGTAGCGCAAGAAATGGCGGATTATTTGATTTCTGCAAAAATGACAAGTTTTCAATGCCAAAATAGGAAAATCGACTATATCTCACGACAGCGAAAAGCTAGAAAAGTACTTCAAAAAGCAAAAATGTAGAGCTCAACAAGATCTTTTGAATGAATATAATCATAGCTATGCAGCTACTGTCTATTTGTCAAAAATCGGTAAAAACGGCCCTGAACGGAGACGTCGAATTTTTGAAGCGGGATTGCGCGGAGGGTATTAGAATGCTAAAAGAACTTATTTTGGAAAGTTTCATCAAATTTCATCTTGATTTGAACCGTCAATCAACAATATGTGCCCAAAAGGAATCACCACCTTAAACGGCTTAGGTGGCTTAAACGGCTTAGCTTAAACGGCTTAGGTGGCTTAAACGGCTTAGCTTAAACGGCTTAATTTAAGCTGTTTAAGCCGATTAAGCCGATTATTTATGAAAAGGATTTTTAAGCCATTTAAGCTAAGTCGTTTAAGCCGTTTGCCTATTATTTATGAAAGTCTTTTACTACCTATTAATAATATTAAAGCAAATGAACTTCCTGCATCATTGTAGCTTATATCCTACCCAATTTGCGGTACTGGTTCGGATTTGTGCACCAAACTTTGAAAGTTTGTAATTTATTCAGTTCTTGGAGTTCAACTATAATTTTTATATGATTTTAAAGCTAGGAATGTGTTCATGAAGTCAAAATAAAAAATTTCTGCCGTAATTCTACTGTTTGAATTGCATATGTAACACAAAGGTAATTTTTGAACAACAAAAGAAACGCCTTGCCAAAAAAGTCGGCAAATTTATTTGTCTTCATGATCCACTCATCAAAAACAATCCAAATACCTTTTATTGTACACAATTTTAAAAATAAAATGGTTAAATAAAATTAATTGGCTTAAATACTTGATTCCTTGATCTGTAGAATACTTGTATATAATGACCAGGGACTACAAGTTCGAAAATTTACACTGGAAAAGAAAATCGTATACTACATTATACACTTATACATTAGTATATTTAATGAATCCAAACACAGCACATCCCGTCCGCCCACCCAAAATGAGTTGGTGTTTACATAAAACTGTTGAGGAAGAATTAGCTTAAATTTTTAAATTTTATATTTTTAGAATGCAACTGTTTATCCTAATAGATCATAGATTAAATATTGCATTAGAAATAAATTTAATGGCACCGGCCCATTTTGGGTGAGCGGACTGGATGTACTGTATTTGAATTTTATATGTGTAAAAATTCAAAATAATTGGAATTTCTGATATATAGTTGTTTGGTAGGATTCTGCTATAACGTCTAATTTTTAATACTTCTGCGTAAATTAAAATGTGGCTGAAGCTAAAAAATAGTTCTTCTACTTGTACTAGAAACTGCTAGCCATAGGTGAGCGGACGAGACGCAAACTGCCCATTACAATCTCTACAGATTGAGTAAAATTCAGGTCAGTTGGTGCAAGCCACAGCCACAAGCCACATATTGGCATAACCTCGGATAGCAGAATTAGAAATTGGGGCTTACTGATGTCTGATGTAGATGCCCTCTGGAAGAACCAGGCTCAGCTGCGGAATAATGCCTTTGTTTGGGGACTGCTCGTTTCAGTTTCATTTTTAAGATTTGGAATTAAAATTTAAAATACGACTGAGCAGTAAAAACTTTTACTAAAGTTACTGAAGCAAGGATTTCCAAGGGCCTTTTCATAAATTGGATTAAACGGATTAACTTAAACTTTAATCATTTTATGAATACGCTCACGGATTAAACGGATTAAACTTTAATCCGTGACTTAAACGGACCAGTTTAATCCGTCGATCAAAAACCTATTCATCAAATACCGACGGATTAAACTTTAATCCGTGACGTATTCATAAAATCGCGACGGATTAAACCTGCGGCGGATTAAACTTTCATCCGTGGTGTATTCATAAAATGGTTAAGATTAATCCGTTTAATCCGTCACTTAAAAAACTAGTTCAAATGCACTGTAGTTTAATATGCGTTTATTGCGGAGATTAAATGGATTAAACATTAGTTTTGGTGCTGATTCCATTTGAAGACATCAACTTTAAACAATCATACCTCATTCATTATTTGGAGTTAGAAAACTATTCTTATATCAAAATGTAGCTTAAAATTTTCTCTTTTTAATGGATAATCTAAAACTGATTTTCATTTTATAGAACTTTCTTAACGTATTTTAGAAAAAGCCGAATTTGTCAGATTTTTTACAAACTGAAGTAAAATGTTCCGTGGGACATCGGGTATATCTTTTGATACCTCTATCAAATAGCTGCAGCCCGAGTTTTGTCTACTTTTCTCAATTTTGTCAAGAAACAACTTTAACTAAAACCAGCAAACTAAAAGCAACAACTGCTACAGCGGGTTGGAAGGTGGTTGGTTCCATCTGTACTTTGTTTATATTAATGCCGCAACGTGCCTAATATTCAGAGTTGGAAAGGGGTCTATTTTAAACTTTATATACATATGCAAATTGTACTCACTATTTAATTGTACTAGCAAACAAGTCGATGTTTCGGGTTAACTAGTTCAGTATAGCCAGTCTGCACTTAAACATATTTCTCAAAACTACAGAAACATCCCGAATTTTTGTTTGTACCTGACATAGGCCCTATTTCTTTAAAGATTAAACGGATTAGATTAAAATTTATCCGCATTAAAGAAATAGCACCTCGGATTAAACGGATTAAAATTTAATCCAGCGAGTTAAACGAGTTAAACGGATTAAATTTAATCCTATTTCTTTAATGCACCTAGGATTAAAATTTTAATCTAATCCTGTTTCTTTATTCACACTTCGGATTAAAAAATGGAAGAGTTAATTTTAATCCGACCTGCTTATTCGCTGTTTCTTTAAAGATTAATTTTAATCCGTTTAATCCTCCGCCTGCATTTTCAACTAACTTTTAATCTTCGTGCAGCTACGCGGATTAAACGGATTAAAAGTTGGCGGATTAAAATTTTTAATCGCTGTTTCTTTAATGGCGGATTAAACGGCTTAAAATCAACTCGTTTAATCCGCGGATTAAAAATGGTCGGATTAAACGAGTTAATTTTAATTCGTTTAATCCGTTTAATCCAGCATTAAAGAAATAGCAATTAAAATTTTAATCCGGCTGATTTTTTATCCGTTTAATCCGACCATTTTAATCTTTAAAGAAATAGGCCCATACAGAACTCTAGCCGAGAAACCTAGGATTTGATATAGCGACGCTTAGTCCTCCGGAATCCAAACATTTTAGAGAAAATTACTATATTCACAATCTTCTTCAGTTCGGTACTTGAACGTTGTTCGTCAAATTTACTGTGCTCAGTACAACAAAAGCATACATTTCAGAGTAGACTACATTTTAAGGTGCTGGTTTCCTTTCTGTATTTTTTACTCTTACGGCTGTAATCCTATACCAAACTAGCTGAAACTTACGGAACTCATTTTCATGATCATTAACAATCTGGGACCAGTCACGCTTTCTTAGGTGAGAAGATAAGAACTTTTCTGGTCTTATTCACTAAGTAGGCAGCAGTTGGTTGTTATGGATGGAAGCAAAGAGGACACAAAATGACATTTTTTGATTTTACAAACCTGTCTTTAGTTGTTAACTCAATAGGTATAAACCAAAAACGGTTTTGGGGGTCAAAAATTTCCACTTTTGAGGAAATCAGTTTATTCGAATTACTGCACATGTTAAGGACAGTGTTGAATAATTTTACTTTCACTCTCTAAATGCACATATTTTTATCAACGCTTATTAATTTAAGTTAATTGCTTTAAGCTATAGATTTGATCGAAAATAGTTTGTGGCAAGCTGCGATTATTTTGTTTTGAACATCGATTTCTCAAAAAGCTTTTAGAAAGATTTTATGGGTGAATAAATAGTCGCACTTTTGCGGAGAGACGTTTCTTTTGGTTTCGGCTAAAACGTGTCTAGTCTCGAGAAAACAACTCAATGCAAATTTGCGAAATTTAGTGTCGCCGTACATTTTGCGGATTTTCTGAACCATTACCAGCCACTAAGCCAAATCCAAACAAACGTCCCTCGACCCACATGTCATATTTAGGCTATTACAAAAATAATTTTTCGCCGATGCTGCAGTTTTGAGAAATAGATGTTTAAAACCGATGCTCTCAGAAAAATCATTTGACTTCGAACAGTCAGTTGAGTATAATGAGTATGTAGAATGAACTCATTATAAGCTTTTGTAAAGAAAATGAAAAAAATGAGGAAGAACTTTTAGCCACGTTTTGAGATCGTTGTTACAAACTCATTGTTAGTCATAATAACTAAAAAGGCTCTCGTCAGATTAGAACGAAATTGGTCTCGATTGAAAGAGCCTATTCGAAACATGTGGGGAACTCATTTATGGGAAATTGTGACAGAAAAAGTAGCTGGTGATAACTTTCCAAACCAGATTGAAATCGAAATGCTAGTGCCAAATCACCAGGTTTCATGGTCTGGGCAGTCGTCAAAATAAGGTCCCGTCTGTAATTGTAATCTACTGAGAAACCGTTCGTATATGTAGAGCGACATCGGAGGATGTGGGAAATAGGAGTTCAGAAAGCTTGAGTTCATGTCTAATCTTCTAGCCAAAATTATAGACAGCCTTGCGGTTGCTGACTGGGTTCGCAGCAGCGGAGGTTGACTTCAGTGCTAGACATAATAAACTCTGTTACAGAGACGCTAAAGTTGTACGAGTTGTATTGATAAATAGAGGAAAGTTTGATGTTCTTGGAAACAGATCCACAGAAGAATCTGTCGAAAATACGGTTCAGGGTTTACTTCTAAAAAATTAGGTTCACTTATCGTTTTCGGTTTCAAGAGGTTAATAAGTAGTCTAGTGTAATAGTCAAAATAGGTTTTGATCCAGTGATGCTAAAATTATGGGAACTATATTTTTTAATAGAGGAAGGTTCTAAGTTAAGGGAAATTGATTTTTAGAAGGATCTGTTGAAAACTTTCACCAAAAACTAGGCTCTAAAGTGGACCCTCCTCTCTGCAGAAATTCTCGCCAACTTGTCTATAGTTTGGACCCGTAAAGTTTGTAACTTAATGGTTTATAACTGTGAAACACTACCTAATATTGTTTAATAATTGTGTACGTACTTATAAATTGTAGTTTAATCCGTAATTGTTGCTTTGCATATACATAATTGTACAGAAGTTAGTTATTGTGGGCGGTGGGTGGAAATATGATTGCCCTTTTTACAGTAGAAATTAAACGGATTGTTTTATGACAAAAGGGAATCCTGTACTAAATTAGTTTGGAGCTGTGTCATAACTGTTTCTACTTGTTGTATTTGTATTGATCATGTGTATTAGTGAATCCGTTCACCATTAATTGAGGTTGAGATTAGTTAAATTTTTAACCCCTTCAATTTCGCAGCATCAAGTATATGGGTTTTATTCACAGGTCCCCTCCGATTAGTTGTGTGAGTGTGTAATGTGCAGCCTGAGTGTCTATGCATGGACGTGTGAGGTTCTCCGCCTTTTACACGTCACAAAAATAACGCTAGTTCTCTCTCACTAAGAAGTAACGCATGTAGGCTAGACAGAGGGGAACCCCTCTAAAATTAAGGCACAAGTCACCCCTGAAAGAAAGAAATAGAGAAGTTAGCGATTAATATTAAACAAACATAATATATTAGGACTCTAGCTAAGTTTAAACTAGGTAGAAGTTCATTTAGCTTAGGTACGGCTCTATTTCATCTTGGGCTTCTAGGCCACCTGTTCGTATTACGATTCCTCTAGTTCTCCTTCTTCTTTCTCGTTTTCCTAGTCCGCCTGTCGGTCTGCCTTTGGATTCTTCATCTGTTTGCAAACAATATCAGAAGCTATAGAACTGGATTTCAGGACAAAGGTGCTTCAGAACAAAAACGAAATAAAAATTTATGGCCCTGGGTTTTAGGGTACTCTGGGCCACAGGTGGACAAGGGGGGGGGAAAGGGGGAGGGGAAATTCCCCCCCTCGGCGAAGTCGCCCACAAGGGGTCGCGAAATTGCTCCCACAAGGGGTAAGAAAATTGGCCACAAGGGGTCAGAAAATTGCCCAAAAATTAGGTTTTACGACTAAAATTTCCAAAACTTTTCCCGCTTCGCCGGAATTTTTCAATTAAAATTACTATGTTTAGCTAAAAAACGTCCAAAAAACGCGTTTTGGCTAAAAAATCGCTGTTTTTTGTTAAAAAATTTCAAAAATCGCTTAAAAATCGCTTTAAAAAGTACCCCTAAGAAAACTCGCTCTCACAAGGGGTGCCCAAATTTGCTTCCACAAGGGTCAGTGAAATTTGACCTCCCGTTCAGGTATGCTCTGGGCCACTCGAAAAACGGCCTTTGGGCCATAAAAGTTATGTAACCTGAGTGATAAATTGCTCAGGTGCAAATTCAAAGGAAAGCAAGAAAAACACTCGAAAGGAGGCGGAGTACTCCCTTTCGAACCAGCCAATGACAAACTGCGATCATGAAAGCGACCAATCATCGAATGATGATTGCAATGAGGAACAAAGTTAACCTGAGAGCAAAATTTCAAAACTCCAGTCAGTCTGTGATTCGGGGTTAGTGACGAACGGTCGTCTCTTTTCTCGCCCGTGGGTGAAACGCTGGGGGAGTAGAATCACAGACACCCGCTGAGTTGTTCTATTGGGAGAGGTTCTGCCTCTCCCCTTCTAGGATACCCTCTTCTAAAAGTTTTCTCCCACTTGGACCCTAGGTTGGGATTTGGGCACTCCTGGGGGAAAGGTTGGCCTAAAACGGGTTTGGCTTCAGAAGCCTGCTTTCATGAATTAGCCCTTTAGGACTAGCGGACCCCATTCCCCTTTAGGATTTTTTAATTTATGTAAGAGCGAGTCAAAAATGACGACCTAATTGGACCTCGAGTCCCCTATTCGAAAGCTATTGTTGAAATCGAGCTCTCGCCGCCCTAGACTATTGATTGACAATTTTATCATTGCTTTCATGCTTGTATGCTAATATCGGCAGATATTAGCTGGATTTCCCTAGATTTCCTGGGAAGGAAATCTAGAATACGTCATTGGTGGGAGATTTCTAGCGGAAATCCCCTCTTCTCGTTTTCCTGTTTTAAAGACAATATTTTCACCTAATCCTTTCTTTTACTTTCGAGGGAATGCCTAAAAGAAGAATTTATTCGTCCAGTCACCGTTTTGAAACTCACAAGTTCTCGCTAGTTCTGTTCCAAACCTTTGATCCAGGTTAAGTCTAGTACTTTCGAATTAAAATTAGCAAATTTTCCCTTTTTTCCTGGGTGAAATGCAGTT
The DNA here is from genome assembly GCA_030248195.1 of Trissonchulus latispiculum. Taxonomy (NCBI): domain Eukaryota; kingdom Metazoa; phylum Nematoda; class Enoplea; order Enoplida; family Ironidae; genus Trissonchulus; species Trissonchulus latispiculum. The sequence continues at coordinate 241,733 of JASAND010024462.1, forward strand.
AATATCGCTGAATCCGGGTTAAAACCGACAAAGATTGATTCAGTTCTAGCGCAGGTCTCTTCTTGGACCTGTCCAGCTCTGCTCTGTTCTGCTCCTCGCTGTTCTGTCTCTCCTCGCCAGCTGTCCTGATCCTGTGGATCTCTCTCTCTCGGTGCTTGCCGGGATATCAGCCTGTGCTGTGGTCTTTGGTTTCTGCTTGATTTGCCAGTGTGGGTGACGCCGTTCCGGATCACCCCTGGACCTTCGCTTCTGTCTCTGACCGCCTCGCCTGTGCTGCTCTGTCCGGATCTCTCGGAATTCAGCTGCCAGACGTCAGTTTGCTGAGATTCATCTTGAGTTTAGAACTTTTCTGAGAGCCACCTCTTTGGCTTAGGGACGCACCGATAGACTTTAGGACTGTCATATTGGGATTTGGAGTGTGGGTTGGCTGTTCGAAGTCTAGTCTATAGAAGAAACGAAGCTCTGTCCGAATCACTAACTTTTTACTGTTCTTGCTATAAAAAATGTCTGCCGTTTTTCTGTCTCAAATTATCTGTTCTTTGATCTGTTCTGCTTTTGATTGCTCTACCAAATCTGCTCAAATTCTCTCTCTTTAAAGTTCAAGCAAAGTTTAAAAGTTGCAGGTCGTCCTCTTAGCAGAGGATAGAATAGTTATTGGTTTTCTGCTGATGCGTATTGCTGGTAACTATTCGTGACCGGGAACGGGTGGGCTTGTGCACACTTTTCAGGTACATATAGGGAGCATATAGGGACCTCCCCCCCTCGACCCCGAAAATCAAATCATTGCGTGACTGCGAATCAATTCGCAGTCTGAGAAACGAGTACTGTTTGTGTGAGTGCGTGTGTGAGTGTACGTGTGGCAACCGTTAGGCTAAAATACTAACCTAACCAAAATTTTCTTAGGTTTCAGCTCTAGTTCTTCGGCTAAGATTTCGGAGTAGGGACTTGCGACTGATCATAGCTTTGGGTTTAGTTGTTAGGCGGTGAACGCATTCCATTTGTATCAGTTCTTGCAATAGATTTGTAGTACAGTTGATCTTGTGTGTGTGCTGTTTGATATAAAGATATAATTGGACACAGTAAATAGTTAACTAGGATCAGAGCTGAAGTCGTTGTAGTTGATACTAGGTTGAATAGGAAACCGCTGAGTCGACGACATCTGGCAAAATAGTTCAGTCTGGAGCCCATCGAGTTTGTCTACGGTGACGCTGACGACGAAGGAGATCTTAGTGATATTAGTGAGCCTGAAAACCAACTTAACTTGCCATTTCACCAGTGCCCTGAGTGCCACAACCAGTACAGTTTTAGCATACTTTTCCTAGTCCACGAGGGTAGTTCTCTAGTTGAGCCTGAGCATTCGGAGGTCACATTCTATTGCAACTGTTCTCAGCCGTGGGATCGTGCTGAGATTGAAGCTTGGACTGTTGATAGTGAACCCGAAGGAAGCCCTCATACGGAGCCTTGGTCTTGCATTTTCGAGTGTGACGGTTGTTCCGACTTTAAGGTTCTATTCGTTTGCGCAGTAACTCCTGGTACCGATCCGTGGGTGGCGGTTAAGCATCGTAACTGTCGCCTCGATAACTACTTCCCCTGAGGCACTAGTGAATTCACGTACCCAACAGTCTGGATTAGGTTAGACCCACACTAGGCTAGCTTGATCCTTAGACCTAAGAGTAGACCCCCACATCTTCTCGCTGTCTGCCTCTCTGTGTAACGGATTTTCGACCCCGACTTCAGCCAGTTTCATTACACTTTCAAATGAGGTATATAAATCAAATACCAAAAACTAAGAAAAAATAAGAAGGAGAAGAAACTTTAAGAAATCGCTTCATAAAAGGAAACCAGCACTTTAAGCGAATTGGAAATTAAACTTGTTTTGAATTCTTTGAATTGGAATTGAATTCTGATTCTCAAAACCTAATCAACATTTTCGGAAATATGTAAATTCATTGGAAATAGTATTTTCTCGAATTTCAAGGATACTTTTCCAGTCACGAGCAAGTATGTAGGCTTATTAAAACAAGATATTGTCTCAAAAACAAGACAAAATTTTGATTTCAAGATGAAGCTGTTGTTGTTGTTCAAACTTGAAAATTTCGATGATTAGCAAATTTGCGTGAGATGGATGCCAGCGAGTATGAGGTTGATTAAGATGGCAAATTAAAGCTGTGTGAGTGCGTTTGTTCGTGATTTCGGTCACAAGCGACACTAGGCTAGCCAAACATTCGTTCACAATTTATATGAAGCCATTTCTGTATCATTTGCTGACATTTCAGGAGTAAAGCAGAGATATATATTGGAAATCTTGTTTTGCGTAGTCCGAAAACGGTCTGAATTCTGAATTTAAAGATTTGCCAAACATTCCATAGTCGACTTAATTAATTTCACGTTACTGAATGTTTCACACATATCGGAGTCATATTTGAAGAAAGGCTTAAATAGAACATCAGCAGCAGTTTTGGAAATCCTATGAACACTCCTATCAAAATATGTGAAATTCAGCAAAATTGGAAAATATGTAAAAATCTACTATAAAGGTATATAACTCCACCCTTCATAGCCGAGCTCGAGCTTATGTATGCATTAGAAAATCGCAATGTTAAATTAATCCATGTGTGCAAGCATTGCTGATTAATTCGCATTCGCAACTGATTAATCTTATTGTAATTATCTATTGATTGTTATTAGTCTAATACAATGAGCAATTAACTCCCGAATATACATGTTAAAAACATATAAATTTGGAATTCATTGTTGTAAAAATATGCGCAGTTAAATTATTGTATAGATGTTAGTTAACGTTGCACTATCACTCACTCACTAAATGTTCAAAATTTACAACTGCAGTATCAATAAGTGAAATCAATATCAATGGAATAGAAACTAGAGAATAGAGATGTGAGCTTCATTGTATTCATAAAATCAGGATTAAACTGGCGGATTAAATGGATTAACTTAAACAGATTAACTTAAACGGATTAAAAGTGTATTCATTAAATACGGATTAAACTACTTAGACGACTTAATTTAATCCGTTTAAGTTAATCCGTTTAAGGTACTGGTTTCCTTTCGGGTATTTTTGACTCATGCGGCTTTAATCCTTTACGGAAATGGCTAAAACTTACGAAATATCCTATTTCCGTGTTCTTTAACATTCTGGGACCAGTCCCGTATTTTTAGGCCAAAAGATAAAAAAGTTTTGGTTTTTCGCCATAGGCTCCCAGTAAGTAGACAAGACACGGGATTGGTTGCTATGGCTGGAAAGAGGACACGTAAACGAACATTTTTGCTCTTACAACTCTTGAACTGTCTCCAGTGATTAAGTCGGTATAAGCAAAAAACTGTTTTTAGGGTCAAAAAATGGCCCTTTTTGAGGAAATCAGTTTTTTCAAAATTACTGCCACTGGTGGATTCCGGATTTGGACCTCGGCGACCCCAATACCGTCGACTCAGGGTCCACATCTTTAGACGAAAGCATTTTAGACACACAACCACCGACAATAACGACCATTACAACACGTGTCAAATGCCATAGAAATAATTGTAAATGTTGCATGCATTATAAAGAAGGTCATATGATACAGGGATATTACAATGACAATGAATATAGTATTAAGTCTCCCGCGATGGTATTGGTAGCCTCTTGTAAAAGTCATAACGTAGTGTATCTAATTACTTGCGATCAATGTGGAATGCAATACGTGGGAGAAACTGGAAGACAGTTATCTAAAAGAGTAGCAGAGCACAGGAATAGTTTAAAAAATACACTACGAGCAAGCTGCAAAAGACTTGCTATTCATTTTAATATGGGAATATGCAAAACTTTTTCAGTACAAATCATCGAAATCATTGAAAGCACAAATTCAAAAGAATTAGATACAAAAATCAGAAGAGAAAGAGAAAAGTACTGGATCAAACAGTTAAAAACCAAGTATCCATATGGTTTAAATGATCTCCTTTATGGAGAAAATCCTAAAAAATCCATATTACGCAATTTATTAATCCGCAAGGAAACTCCAGGTAAAAAGATTCGCACAAAACGAATTAATAAAAATATCACAAATATTTCTCAAAATGAACTCTTGTCTTTACACACTAGGTCAAGAAAGGAAATTTACAAGATGATCACATCAACATCATGGAACAGTGTCAAAAGAATAGCTATACATAACGAACAATTCAAAAGTCATGTACTGTATGAATTCATTAAGGACATTACAGAATTCAGAACAGAAATAATGACAATAAACAAATGTAATAAAAATAAAAATAAAGAAAATATGGTTATAGAATTTAACAAACAAATAGATGGTATAAAATTTAAAAAAGTGTTCGAAACATGCAAACACTTATGGCCCTATCCTGATACCAGGACGCAAGCACATAGTCCACGCATCTTCTTTTCATATGACAAGCCAATTGCTAGCTTCGTATTAAAATATCGCGCAACGGTAGCAAACTTAAAATGCAACGACTTCCTGGAAAATTTTCATCAAAATGGATTTACATGTAACTGCTTAAACTCTCCCTACAAGGACCCTATACATAATCATGTAATCACTTCAAATTTCGATGTAGTGGAAGACCATCAAATTAGGCGACTACTAAATTATGGCCCAAAATACAGGATCAACAGCCAAATTCGACCAAAGGATACTATAAGAAACATTGATACTGGTTTAATTAAATATATAACTAAACTACATAAAAAATACAAATGGGACATAGACAAACTGAGAGACTGGGCAATCTACGTAAGTGAAACTATTAAGAAAAGAGTTCCTACCATTCATATACCAAATGCTCAATCAAACTTCAACGTAGACGAACTCAAACACAAAATAAATCAATTAAGTAAACATTTTGTATTCACTTTAACTGATATGGCACCTCAAAACTTTTCCATCATTTGCAAACAATTTCATGTATATTCTATGCTAAAAGAAGTAGGAATGGTTGATAATACAAACAACAACAATACATACATAATGGAAAACAACAAAACAAAGCAAGAAATATTGTTCAATATGATAGCGTATAACAAAAAACTTAATCACACAGGTCAGTGCCAAGAGTTACCTTTCATGTACATAATACCTAAGTTTCACAAAAAGCCTATAAAATTCAGAACAATAATAGCCAGTAAATATGCACCCACAATGTACCTATCAAAAATACTGGACAAAATACTCAAGATAGTATTACCCAAAAGACAAAAACTCTGCGAAATATATAAAACTAAATATAAATGTAACCCTTTCTGGATAATTAACAATAACAAACCTATCCTTGATACCTTAACACACTTAAACAAAAAGAAAGCAGCAAAAACAATAAATACTTTTGACTTCACCACACTATACACTAATCTAAAGTCTGACACAAAAATGTGTGTACAAAATCTGTAAGGCCTCCAGTGAACTCAATATACGTCGTAACCCCATAAAACCATATATTTTCGGAATCCCTGCAGCGAGACAAACATTTTTATAAAATTTAAAATTTTTTAAAATTTCAAAAATTTTAAAATATCGGTTTTTTGGGGAATTTTTTCGGACCGTGCAAGCTATTCAGCTCATTCTTTCACAAAAATTTTCCCGCCCGAAGACGCATCGATTGATACAAGAACGAAAAAAATCGGTTGAGAAATAAGCATTTTATTCCAAAATTTCGTTTTTCCATTTCCTTTGATGTTTGCCGCTTTTTGCAACTTTGACTGGTTATTACTCCCGACTCGCTCACCCGAAAAATTATTCGATTAGATTTTCAGGACCGCCTAGGCGCCCGCTTTCACCTGATATATGTGGTATTTCAAAATTTGAAAATCGATTTTTTTTGAAAAATACCACTTTTTGACCCAAAATTTCGGCATAGCAATTCTGGCAAAAGTGAGTAAAAATAACATAATCATAAAATTCAAGCTGAGCTGAATCCAATGATATAAAGCTTTTGTTGCTACGAGTTATATTGCGCCAGCAATGAATTTTTCAACAATATCCCTTATTTCAGCTGGTTTTTGGCTCTCTTTGATGTTGCCGCCGTGATTTGAATGAAGCAGTGTAAACTAGCAAAACCAGCTGAAATAAGGGATATTGTTTAAAAATTCATTGCTGGCGCAATATAATTCGTAGCAACAAAAGCTTTATATCGTTGGATTCAGCTCAGCTTGAATTTTATGATTATATTATTTTTACTCACTTTTGCCAGAATTGCTATGCCGAAATTTTGGGTCAAAAAGTGGTATTTTTCAAAAAAAAAACGATTTTCAAATTTTGAAATACCACATATATCAGGTGACAGCGGGCGCCTAGGCGGTCCTGAAAATCTAATCGAATAATTTTTCGGGTGAGCGAGTCGGGAGTAATAACCAGTCAAAGTTGCAAAAAGCGGCAAACATCAAAGGAAATGGAAAAACGAAATTTTGGAATAAAATGCTTATTTCTCAACCGATTTTTTTCGTTCTTGTATCAATCGATGCGTCTTCGGGCGGGAAAATTTTTGTGAAAGAATGAGCTGAATAGCTTGCACGGTCCGAAACAATTCCCCGAAAAACCGATATTTTAAAATTTTTGAAATTTTAAAAAATTTTAAATTTTATAAAAATGTTTGTCTCGCTGCAAGGATTCCGAAAATATATGGTTATATGGGGTTACGACGTATATTGAGTTCACTGGAGGCCTTACAGATTTTGTACACACATTTTTGTGTCAGACTTTAGAACACAGGACAATAAACACAGCAGTTTCTGAGCTAGTAAAGGACACCTTACATTCCAAACTGCATATAAGAAATGATAAAATATACTGGGGTAACGGAGAACCTAAATTCACTACTATAAACCCACAAGAAGTGATTGATATGTGCAGGTATTTAATAGATAACACATACTTCATGCTCGGAGATCTCATATTTAAACAACAAATAGGAATACCTATGGGAACAAATGCAGCACCAACCTTAGCCAATATAACATTACACCATTTCGAATACAAATTCGTTACAAATGAAAACAACTTAGCAATAAACGAATATTTAGAGAATACATTCAGATACATAGACGATATAACCACGGCAGATGATCAAAATGTTCTTGAATTAACCTATAAATACATTTATCCTGCTGAATTAGTGCTAAATAAAGTAAACGAACAAAGTGATAGAGCAAATGTACTAGACTTAGATATTTGCATAAACCATAATTTGTTCCACACCAAGGTGTATGATAAACGTGACGATTTTAACTTTCGCATAAACCGGTTCCCTGATCCGACTACAAATATTTCGAAATCAGTTTTCAATAATATGATAGATAACCAAATATGCAGAATAGCTATCATATGTTCGTGCAAACAGTATTTTTATGAACAACTATTATCATTAAGAACAAGCTTATTAGAAAGAGGATATTCACACAAACTGTTCAAAACAGTATTAAAAAGGACATTAATACAGAAAAGTTGGATTTGCACAAAATTCGATACAACGGACATTCATCTATTACTTTCCAAAAAACCCAGTTAGAATAAAGCTCACACCACTGATACAATTAAGTGCCGCATGGCACTCGATGTAATTACTGGCCACAGGCCTTAGATATAATTAATGGCCATATGGCCATAGATGCAATTACTGGCTTCACGCCACCGATATAAGTACTGACTATCAAAACCTCTGTGCAATCTGGCTTTTTGCCACCGATATAATTATGTGCCACCTGGCACTCGCTGAAGTTACTGGCCACAGGCCATAGATATAATTATATTAATGATATAATGGGAAATGTTTTTTGTTTTTGTTTTTGTTTTTACTTGCATGCATACACTAAACAACACGTGTGTATGGGACCACAGGGCAGAAACGCTTTTCAATACCTTTTTACTCCGGGGGCTCAAAAGACCTAAAGTTGCAACTAGTATGTCGGTAAGCCACTGACGACGCCCGCCGAATACTAGTATCAGTCTGGCAGAGTGGTCAGCGAGTGAATGCACCTAACTCGTATGAATGTGTCTGTAGCACATAATCGTATTGAGTACCATTGACTTAATGTACAGTTTAATACATAACCGTTAAGACTTGCCTGAAGCGTCCATACATGACATAAATACGGGATACATAAACTCCTAGAAAACACCTATCTACGAATCTCTCTCCTTCTTTTTTCCAGTGATTAAGTCGGTATAAGCAAAAAACTGTTTTTAGGGTCAAAAAATGGCCCTTTTTGAGGAAATCAGTTTTTTTAAAATTACTGCCACATGTTAAGGACAAAGTTGGCTTATTTCTACTCAATCGATACAGCGTCCAAATGCCCATTTTATGAGTGCCTAGTAACCGGAATTTATTGCTTTCAGCTGGAGATTTGGCCGAAAAACCATTTTGGCAAAACTGTGATTATTTTGTTTCGAACATCGATTTCTCAAAAACTACTCGACAGATTCCGGAGATTTTTGGGAAAATCGAAATTCGCACTTCTGCGGAGGGACGTTTTTCTTGGTTTGGGCTAAAACGTAGTAGCAAGTAGCAAGAAAACTCAATGCGAAGTTGCAAAATTTCGTCTCATCGCGCATTTGCCGGATTTTCTGGAGTATTGACACTTGTTGAGCCAAATCCAAAAAAACGTCCCTCGGCCCATATGTCCTTCATATCGTGGCACATAAAGAACTTTTGGCCGATTCTTCAGTTTTGAGAAATCGATGTTCAAAGATTTTTGGTCTATATTCTTCATGGTAGATGTCAGTATGTCAAAAAGTACATCAATTTTTTGCTACTTTTGCCAGTTTCGTAAGCTCATGTGAATGTACAGCGAATAAGCTTTAAAACGATGTATAACGGTCTTTCCAACTGCCAAAATTGTGAAAGTTATGGCGGTTCAAAAAATTACTACTAAAAAAGCACTGCACAAAAGGAAACCAGCACCTTAAGTCGTGGCTCAGTTTAATCCGTTTAGGTAGTTTAATCCGTGATTTTATGAATACGTGTTTTTAATCTGTTTAAGTCATTTAAGTTAATCCGTTTAAGTTAATCCGTTTAATCTTTTTATGAAAAGGCCTCAAGAAAACTCATTTGAAAATTGAAAATTGTCGAATATAAGTACCACGATGACCTGAGGAAAAATCTGCATACTCTGTCTTAGTGAGTTCTGTTTCATCATTTCTCCATGTCGGAGTTCAGTATAGATCAATTCATTAGTTGGTTGTGACTACTTGCGGACGACTACAGATCTTAGTGCAAATCACTATAAATCAAATCGGATTGTTTTTGATGAGGAAATTATGAAAACGAATAAATTTACAAACTTTCAGCAGAATATCGTTCCGTGACCCAAAGATTGGTGTGCAGGGCTACACTTTAAAATTGGATGTTGGAAATAATCCAGAGCGGACCGAAGAAAAGTAAGGGATGGATGAGAGAGTACTCCACCCAAGAATCATGGCTCAAAAGATTTCGGGCCTGACTCAAGAGTGGGTATGCTAAGGGTACGGCATTAGTGCAGTGCAGCATTGACAAAGCTGCAAGCTGGAGAATGCATGTATAACTTGTATAAGCATAAAATAACCTGAGTTAAGTAAGCAAAAAGTATTTTTTACTTGAATAAGCTGTTATAACTGTGTGAAGTACTAAGTGTGTACCTCTGTAATAAACTATGTCGGACCTCAGTAAATGATTGCAAGTAGGTATTCAGTGTGTGATATCCAGTCCTAGCCAATTGAGAGAAGATACAAGAGAACTGTAGATTAGCGAGTAAATTAGAGCAGAGTCACCTATGAGCCCTAGACAACCGTCTCCTATAGCTAATAAACCAAATAACCGCTAGGTTTTACTATAACGAATATAAAATACTCATACCAGCTTTAGAATAGACATACAAAATACTGGGAAATACAGAGGGAGCACGATAGCAGAACCCAAAGAGCACAAGGGAGGGCGTTACCCGCTCCCGTACACCTAAACGTCACCCACGTCTCCTACCCAACTGAGAAAAGTCACCCGACCCCGATGCCAACAACACTCCAACTGCACTAAACCTTTTATACACTTTGTGCTAGTGGGGTAGCTAGCCCAAAAAGAAATCATCTTTATTATTCATGAATAAGACAAATGTCAAAATAGCTCAAAGCTGTACAACTTCATCGAATAGAATACACTTTACGCTACGAATATGAAGATAGCACCACGAATACTTTTTGGTGCTGCACTGCTGCGCATCCAGCTACTAGTGCCCTAAATGGGTAATATCCCACAACTGTTAATCTTATAAATAGAAGGTTATTTATCAGGGTTGAGGCTGCTTTTTTTAATATTTACCAGTAGTAAAACGCCCGTCAATAACGCCATTGAATTGTCCATACTGTGAGCTTCATTTTGATATAAATATCATTGACGTGCCACAGAAAGTTAAACAATGGTAAAACTGGATTACATTAGTTTTGGGTACCCAAGTAGTAGTTTTAGAGATAAAATGCGAATTAGACCTAGCTAAGGCTAAAAGTGGAGCCAAACGATCCCCACTGCCTGCGAACTACGCGGCTCACAGACGAGTCCGGACTGACACTTCGGACTGACACTGGATAAAACTGTGTCTGCTGTGACCGAAACTAAACACAAAACCAACTTAGACAGACGAAACAGACATACGAAACGAACTACTAAACGAAACTACTGACGACTTTTGAGAAACACAAACAACTACGTAAATTTTGAAAACAGTACAATAAACACCCGTATAGACCCCCACACACAAGGCCGAACAGACAGAAAAGACAGGATACAACGGGGACACGGCCCACTAGGGAACCCATCCCAACAATCACAATAACCCCCACAGAAGCCCAACTAGAAGCGTGTAGAAAACAACAAATATAAGCAATTACTAGCGGTTTATTATGCATATGGAGTAAGATAAACACAAAAAATCAGTAGAAGCAAAAATTATACAAGGCAAAAATAGTAAGGCAAACTTATAAATGGCAAAAGATGGCCAAAAAAGAAAACCAAGCTACTGCAAAATAGCTACCAAACGTGAATAGGGAGCGCCCGAACAGAAAACTCAGTACTCCAAATTTGAAAGAACCCTCCCAATAGGTAGTAACAAACATCAAAAGAGATAAAATCCCCACCCGTTATACTGGCAAAAATGGAATGCAAAATCACAACGAAACAAAGATACGGGGAGCTGGAAACGTCCTAGGCGTGCCGAAGGAGGGGACCACGACTTCATGAGGGAGCAACCAGGCAAATGACCAGAGCACACCGGGAGCCCATAAACAGTATACAAATGTTGTAAACAGAACCCACCCACAAAGTTCGAAAATGGCCTAAGCCAACCCAAGTTCATAAAGTAAAGAGGGTACACACAGCCCAAGTGAGCAGTACATAAAATAGCAAACCGTGATTCTACCGAGACCCGGGAAGAACCAAGCTGGCCAAGCGCGGCCGCACCAGAACAGTAGAGGCTAGGAGGCCAGGATACAGATGCAAGGGCCAAGCCCCGCCACAGATCAAAGGTCAGAAACAGAGTCAAAGGGGACAACTGGCCTGACAAAGAGAATGGAACTGGCCCAGAGGAACTGCCAAGCGAGGCAGCCCACCTCAGATACAGAAGAATCAATCCAGCTCCCGGCCACACCGCTGCCACAAAGTCGACACCGACCAACACCACCAAGGCTCCGGGCGCTTCCAGACCAAACAAAACAAGGCCCTGCTCCATAATAGCATCCATCGTGGGAGGCACGCCTGGCGCAAGAGGGGGTGTGGGATAAGTACAGTAGAAAAGAACCATCACCTAAACACAAAAACAAAAATTAAAGTACTGTGAATAAAGCAATACCAGCATAGAATCAATGCAAAACAATGGACAAAACAAATTCAGAAAACACGACATAAAATTAATAAAGCCCCTCAACCGTAGCAGCATGACCACGGCGGTGTGAGCACCCCAAAGCTGACCCAGTTTTAGATAACAACCTTTGGAGGCCCACACTACAGCGACAACCCAAAAAAAAAACTAAAACCGTAAAATACTAGTCAAGTGTAAGTAGATAGAAAACAAGGGCCATAGGGAAGACGAGCCACTCCGTGTCCCAGTCTTAGGTCAACAAAGCGACTCATCCACCCCAGGACCCCTTTAAGCCATAAGGTAGATAAGTAGAAAGACAGAAAATAGTAAATGTGCCCGAGCAAACTAGAAAACTAGGCAAAAATTCAACAGAACAGAATTTCAGAATAAAATTTATTCGAAGAAAAAGACCCCTAAGGTCAGCATGGAAAGGTACAATGATCAAAGAAATATAAAGAGAAATTTAAAAAAAATCAGCTCGGGCACAAAAGAAATTTTCAGAAAATTTCTATATACGCGGGGCTGCAAAAACAACAACAACGCACAACAACGCCCCCTACACATTTTCGGCCTCAACCGCCAAGACCTCCTGTTCGCGGTGGTCCGCCCGCATTGCCGAGACCAAATCTGGCAAATCGGAGAACAGTTCACTCCGTAAGACCATGTGGAGCTTGCCCATCCAATTTTGGTGGGGAGCCGCAGGGGTCGGATTTAAACACGTCAAACGCGTATAATCCTGTGGCCCCATGTAGCTAAGCATAGCCCTTTTCTTGCCCACCCCCCAATACTCGTTTTGAGAGTCCTCGACGATGAGTCGGACCCCCGTCGCCGCTAGCCACTTGCGATACGATGGACACACCTGGGCGTTCGCTCGGATGACATTAAGCATAACAAATGCCCGAACATGGATTTTAGGATGTTCCCAAAAGCGGCGAAACGGAACTGACCGATGGAACCAGCCCCTGGTATAATGCTTCGACCCTTGCATAGCCTGGAACGGGCAGGTATCGAGCCGGCTCAGGCAAGCAAAACCAGTAGTCGATTTTACGATGATGGTAACCGCTCTCCGAAAAACGGTATTCATGCCCATAGATCTTCAAATACGGGTGGTGACCCCGCTCGCCCGTGTCCGGAATACGGTGCATGTTAGAAGCCACCATGTGTTCACCCAATCCCTGTTGTCCCGTTTACCCAACAGCTGAAATACCAGAGGTCGTGATAGGCCCGGATATTGTAGAGCCCGAACTTACTGATGGTAATCCCGAACTTGTTGCAAGAGGGCCCGAACTTGTTGGGGCAGGTCCCGAACTTATCGGGACAGAGCCCGAACTTGTCGGGACAGAGCCCAAACTTATCGGGACAGAGCCGAACTTGTCGGGACAGAGCCCGAACTTATCGGGACAGAGCCCGAACTTATCGGGACAGAGCCCGAACTTGTCGGAGCAGGCAAAACTGGAGAACTCACAGATCCTAAAAGTTCCGAGGGCTCCTCCAAAGTTACTAACACAGTTGATGGAGACGCCTGCTGGTCGGAATCTTCCAAAAGAAACGCTTGATCTGCCGTAGAGGGCGTTGTACCCACAAGACTTGTTGGAGAATCCTCCTGTTGAGATAACAAAGCCTGGTGCTGTCGAGTAATCGACCTGGATGCAGCTGAACTAGAAAAATCGCCGCGTCCCATAGCGCAAATCAGCTAGTGACGGAGAAGGCTGCAGACCCCGGCAAGGAGCTGCCTTGAACAACTGCGTTGGATAGTAAAATTTCCTCCTGATACCAAGACAAAGGGATATCCACGCGCGTACTCACCGGCGGAGGAATCCGCTGTTTATTCTTATTGCGCCATGGATAAGGTCCCCTAGAATCGACTGGAGACCACTGCTCCATAGGGTAGTCTGAAAGACGCGCAACGGCCCGACGCCCCAGATACGCAAGATCTGTGGCGGAATGGCGGGCATCTATGCCCAAAGCCCCTAACAAGCGCCGGGCATCGGCCAGAGGATTCAGACCCAAAGGAGGATAGGACATGTTATAGAAAAGGGGGGCCAATAAATACTGAAAGTAGTCCCAAGACGGGTACTGAAAAAATAGCACATGCAATGGAATCAAATAGATACCCAACGAAATAGGTTGCTGTTTCGGATTCGTAGGATTAACCTGATTAATTTGCGAACGAAACATATGCAACGTTTCCGGGTAAGGAATAGCAATTTGAATCAAGGACAGGGTACGATGGGGAGGAAGCCCCAAAAAAGCTCTGGCCGATGTCCCTTCCAGATCCCATGCCAAAAAACCCGCTTTTCGCGCAGCTTCAACCCTGATAGGGACGGACCGGATCAGTTGTTCAATCGACGTAACTACAGTGGTAGCCCTGGCCAGAGAGTGAGGAAAACCCGTTTTCTGCGAAACATGACGAATATAGGCTGCGTTCTAAGAGTGATCAATTTGGTCTCGAAAGGTAAAGAATTCCGGGCGATGTTCTGACAAATTTTTCAAAAGAGTTTCACGCGAAACAAACAAAATAGCATCACCCCCTAGGTCTTCCAGAAACTCCATAGGTTCTGGTTGTTCATCTGTCGAAGACTGAGAAGCTGACGCCCCCCCTTGAGGGTTCAAGCTGCGCCAGTCGCTCCCCACCGTTTCTAACTGCGTACGTGCCGAAGGCACAGAACGGTTTACAGCGTCAGAGTCGCTTTTAGAAGCTTTACGAGACATTCGGTTTTTCAAAATTTCAAAGAAAAACAGAAGATTAGAATTCGATTTAGCTTCAAAAGAACATCCGAACTTTTGAATACGTACACAAGGTAAATTTTTGCCGCAAGTTTTACATGAAACAAGACTAAAGAGAATCTAAAATAAAATCATATGACTAAGAAAAACACAACCTGGAAGAGAGGCAACCCAATGAATTTCGTTCCCCTAAAGCAGAAACAATAAAGCCAACCACAAAGGCACCAACCAGACGAACCCAAGGAAAACCTAAACAGTAAGTGCAAACATGGAGCAAGAACAGTGAAAAAATGGAAAAACCTCCAAAAGTGAGTACGTATATGAATGAGTGCCATGAGCGCTGTTGTATGCTGTAGTGAAATAACCCTCGTATATATAAGAAAAGCAAAATACAAAGGTAATGGAATAATAGTCAAAGAAAACTTTAGATACATGAAAAAACAGCAGAAAAATTTCCATAAAAGAAAAAACATTTTCGTTCCAAAACTCAGAACAGTAAGAAACTTCGAATATAGGAAAAGGTACCAAAAACCAAAAGAATTTAGTCGATATCAAAACCTGTGGCCACCTGGAATAAAGAATTATATTCTGTAAAGCAAGGCAAAAATGTAGGATTATGAAAAGAATTTGGGGAATGACGAGTAGGGGGCGAAAAATAATGAGAACATGGATCATAATGAACTGTAATAGGCAAAGGATACCATATCCGTAAATGGAGGCGACCCGTAGGGGTTAGCCAAAACCCTTTTCATTAGCGGTGACAAAGGCCGTTTCTCAAAAGGCTCAGGATTTCATTCTGGAAAAACCAGACAAAAACGTTCTCTAATGCGCTGGCTCCGGATCCAAGCCAAATAATCGTCCCAGTCAAACAGGGACCGTGCTACCCGGCTGGGCAAGCTAGGCAATTATAGGATCAAAATGAGACATAGTGGTAGGAATAAGAAAACGAACCTTTTTTGGTGAAAAAATTTCCGAAACTTTGGGATCAAGAAATTCACCCTGACTGGCAGATAAATTCAAATTCTGTAAAGTTTCAATAGTTTGAGAATCGGGGAGAGGCAAAGAGGGGGCGGAGGGGGGAGTGCAGCCCCACCCGACATGACCCCGGAGCAGGAACGCCAAAATCCTCGGCCAAATGATCATGCTGCGCCATCTGCCGCAATTGTTCAGAAGAAACCTGTAGAACTCGTGGAGGAGAATGAGCTGAATCCCCACGAGTAGCAACAATACGAAAATGCTGAGAGAAAAACTCTAATTTATCTGCTAAGGAAGCATTATCCAAATTTTTACGGTTACACATAATTATTCAAGAAAAGAATTCTACAGGTGGCCACACAATTTTATCGAAAGAAAAGATCAAATCAAGGAAAAGAGATTCAGAGAAAGGAAAAACACATAAACAGACCAAATTCAGAAAGTAGAGCCTAAAGTATGAAAAACTGACCGAAAAATCCTGAAAATAAGCTTAAAAGGGGCAATGCCCACCACCATAATTCAGATATAAACCAAAACATGAATAAAACATAGATATGCCTAAAACCATTATATACGTATAAACCTTAAAATTGCAAAATTAACAAATTACAGCAAAACGAGATCAGTAGTGTGAGATACATACATACTACAGTTGAGGGAAAAATAAAATAGAGGTTACTGGTCGGGTGTCAATTCCATCAGAAACGGTTTGAATCTATTCACATGAACAGTTTCAGGAGGGGCGTCTAACTTGAGAGTAGATTGAATTTGACTGGTAGGAGAAATAACTTTAAGGACCCGGAAAGGCCCCTCAAAAGCCGGAAGGTATTTGCGGCTTGCCCCCTTCGGAATATTTGCTCGAGAAACGTCTTTCCAAACCATCATACCTTCTTTGTACTCAATAGGTTTACCCTTAGAATCATATATGTCCTTGCGTTTTTTCTGGACCTGTGTACGTGCATACGTATATTCCGAAATAGTGCCCCGAGAAAGGTCAAGCCATGGAATACGTACATACCCATGTTCACCCGGATGTACTGACGTTGATAGATAGTAATATGCCAGTTGTTGTCCGAAATTTGGGGCAGGTTTGTATCAGACGTGAAAGAAGCTTGTACAGAAGTCACAAGATCGGGATGAGAAAAGTACGGGATGACAAGTTCGGGATGACTTAAACTTGAACAAATAAGTTCGGGATGGTCCCGTGACGGAGGTTCAGCAGCTAAACTGGCCCGGTCGAACCCAGGCTCAAGGTGAGCTGCCAACGAAGGCGACTCCAGGAGGGCGGGGTCAACCCCCCCCCCCCACACAAGACCAAATTTAGAAAGGGGAGGAGCCAAAAGCGTTTCTGACTCCTCCCGTAGCCGAAACACCGGCTGGTCCTCCACCCAAACTTTAACTTCATCTGAAATGGCTACAGAAATGAGAGGTAGACCCAAACTATGCCCTTCTTCAATAGAGGAAAGTTCCTTCCCCTGTGAAAGACACGATTTCAAAACTTTCTCCCCACCATCTCCGAAGCTCGAGTCACTCACGAAGGGAGGGTCAAGGGGTTCTGGAGGAGCTGTTACCCCTTTTTGTGCAGATTTCACCTCTGGAAGTTCATCTTGGTCCTCACAAGCGTCTACCGGAAGAATTTCGGCTATAGGACGTCTTGCTGTCCCTACCCCCTCTTTTTGGGGTAGGTTCGCACCTACCCCCTCTGTTTGGGGTAGACTCAGGGCTACCCCCTCTTTTTGAGGTGTATCCTCTGTTGGCCACAAGGCAAGAGAAAAAACACTGTCATCTTCAAAAGCTGAATCGGTTGCCAACTTATACGTAAGAGCTGAAGCGACATGAGGGGGAGGGATACCCAAATTATCGTCAACTGCAAAAACCATATCATTGATATAAGGATCCTGAGAAACGCGAGCTTGAGAGACCACCAAAGGTTTTGAAAAGTTTGAGCCCTCAGAGGCGTAATCTAAAGTGGGGACCACAGACCCCACTACGGTAGACCGTGAAATTGAAATGGGAGAATTTGTGGGATTAACTAATAAAAATTCTAAAAAATGATCTTGTACTTCTACTACTCCCGCATAAGGTAAAACTTTATTATCATCTATGAAAGAGTCAAATGGTTCGAAAAAATATAGAGGATCGGCGAGGGTGGAGGAGATACGGGCCTTTGCCCATTTCTCCGTGGACGGTGGAATTTGCACATCAATGGCAGAACTACGGCGAAAGCCTTTGCGTCACCCAAGTCCCATTCGGCCCGAATTTCCTCAGGGGTGAGCATTTTAAGCTTCAACCCGTTCATACTAACACGATTTTCAGAAAAAATAATGTCCCAACTATAAGCTTTCAAAAAATCAGTTCCAAGTAAAATATCACAGTAAAATTGCGGGGCTAGATGAAAATGCCACCCGAATTGGATTCCACCCACTTCGAAAGGGATGTAAACTTTTCCTTCAATACGTAGCGGAGTATCCCCCGAAGTTCTAGCTCTAATAGCATCTGGGAATTGAACCACGATATCTGCTCCCGCTCTCAAAAGCCGATCTAAGCCCCCCTGACTGATAATTGAAATGGAGGCACCCGAATCTACAATTGCCATCAAATATTGGCCCTTGATGTTAATCACAACTGCCGGTGTGTTGTCCCCAGCAGCTAAGACGGCTTCAGATTGCAGATCAGAAATAGAATTAGGCACAACCACCAAAGAATGTAGGGCGTTTCCGGAGCCGCCGCGCCCCCCGGGGCAGGTCTGGATGGTGGATCATCCTCACATCCAGACGCGCCCCCACTGGGCCCAGTCCCAGAGGCCGTGTCAACCACCGCACCCTGAGACCGAGACACAGCGAGTCCCGCAGTCTGTTTCAAAGACGTCACAGCCGGTGAAGGGGAATCCCCATTCAGAGAGAGCAGAGAGGGAGGGTCAGGGCCCTCCCCCACGGGTTGAACCACCTCATCAGTTTCGGGTACAGTCACTTCACAGCCCAAGATATCTTCCCGTTCAAGCCTTTCTGGCCATGCGTCCGCAATGGCATGGCCCAAATCAAAAATTTGTTTCTTCAAAACCTCAGTAAATTTTTGCATATGGTTATACGTATGCATGTGAATAGCCGCTAACGTCGTAAAATTTGACTGAATCATAGAAAAGGACTGAACGATTTGGTCGGGAGTCGTATCTACTGAAGAACCTACCCCAAAAACGTGTGGCTCCGAAGGCTGTAGTTCGGTCTCAACGTAGCCTATAAGATGGTCAACCCCCTTTTGTTGGGCCGAAACACGGGGAGGGAGTGTACCCCCCTGTGGATTTGCAACACTCTGATCCGATGCTCTAACAAAATGTTGTGCCAGCGGTGCCGCTAAAGGCTGTGTAGTAACACCTCGAACCGAAGGTGCTGGAGCCGGGGCCGAAGGTGCCGGCAATGCAGGCACGACTGTACCAGGTGAAACAATTTGACCCGTGCTCTGAGCTGACGGTGCCTCCCATTGTGGACCATAGGCATGCTGACCCGCAGAAGGTTGTGAAGCGGGTAAAGCTAAAGGGACCGGAGCCGGTTGTAACGCTGGATAAACGGGCTGTTGTGCGCAAAACTGCGGGTAGACTGGTACGTACTGCGTAACTCCAGCTACCTGTTCCCGGGGAAGGGGTCGAACCCTCCAACCTGCCGGGGCCAACTAAGGATATTTGTCCCAACAATTGTTAGGGTCATGGTCCCTTCTGCCGCAATGGAGACACTTATCTTTGCGCCTATCCTCAAATCTAGGCCGTGCATCCTTCCCTTTCTCCCATAATACCCGAAGGTCCTGAAGTTCCTTGCGTAGCTCTTCCAACGGGTCATTAGAGCTCCCACCCGATTCTGCTCTCTCTGAGGATGCCACGCGATAGATTGGGGGTCATACGACAATGCCTCCCCTGGGGTGGGCCTCGAGTTTGTCGATTACCCGCAAAATGTGTTCCATAGACGGTTCCCCATAGGCCCCCAAAGGCACGAGCGACGTCGCGTATTTGTCGTTTGCCCCGGCATAAACCTGCTGGACACAGTGCTTCTCCCAGTCACCCGGGTCATTCCAGATGTCTAACGCCAACGCTTGCAATTCCGAGATATACTTACGTATATGTTCTCCGGGACGTTGAAGTCGGTTGACAAAAGCTGTATATTTTTGCTGATAAGACAACTGCGGTTTGGGAAACTGAGTTTTCAAAAGTTTCAAAATACTGTCATATGAATCGATCATAGAAAGACCCGCACGGGAGGCATAAATTTGGGCCTTACCCGCCAGTTTGCTGTATAGAAGACGAGGCCACTGGTCTTTCGGAATTTGATACGTTTCCACTGCCGATTCAAATTGTGGAAGCCAGTCTTCAACGTAAACTAGTTCTGGGTCAAACCGCGGAACGTCCCGGAGAATCTCTATATACGTACGAAAAAGGCGTGGATCATGACCCAAAACTGAAGCATCTGTGGCCACCATGGTCGCCGGGGTCGGGTGACGAGCAGGCGTCGCTCGCTCCTCTCAGTTGGAAAAAAACCCCTTCTGACCGGCTTGCTGTGCAGAAAAACCCAGGGGGGGCGCCCCCCCTATCTGGCGGAGGAGGCGGGTCTGAAGCCACCCTTGAATTTCCCAATACAAAATCTGAAATTTGGACATTTTGTGAACTGGTTTCCACCGTCTGATCTGCAGCTGGTGCTACCGGACCAGTAACCGCTTGGTTAGGTACCGGTACATACGTATGAGCCGGCGGCTGTACACTAGCAGAAGTTCCAGTAAAAATTGGCGCCGGAGAGTTATATACGTATACTGGATTTCCGTACATATCAACGGCATAATAGCCGGATTGTGCCGAAGGCGGCACAGGCTGTACGATTTGAGGTGTATACGTATATAACGGCTGCTGAGCCGGGGATTGTGACTGAGAAAACCCCGGCGTAAGAGATGACGTTTGTGACGGTTGCTGAACATTGTGAGCGGCCTGTGCTTGACCTGATGGAGAAGCACGCTGAAACGTACCTTGCGGGTGCTGTACAGACGGTGGACACCAGACATGTCTTGAATTTTGACCAAAATTGGGTGATCCCCCTTAAGCACCGTTTACAACACTGGGGACCCCCAGAGTGGGTTGCCCCACCTGTCCCCGGGACAACGAGACCAAGCTGTGTCCTTGATCTGGCGTAAAATTAGACGTACTCACTCTGCGACTGAGATTGACACTTGGGCGCAGAAGACTCAGGTCGTCCCAGGGGAGGAGGAACGGGTGCCCCCCGATTCTGATCATGTACACCCACCATTCTGTCAGGTTCTTCTGCAATGCTACCTTGAGCCTGGGAAGGGGCCACAGCTGCAGACTTTCCTGAAATGGGAGGGACTTGCTTATGTTGTAACTGAATCAAATCATTTTCAGAATTTTGGTTCAAAACAGGTTCGGGGTTGTTTTCCCCCGAGCTTCTCTCCCCCGAACTTTTTGATCCTGAACTTTTCCCCCCCAACAATTCAGAAAATGTAACTGGCGCCAGGCCGAGATTTTTTCGCTTGTAGTCCAAATAATCCTGCATAGCTGCCAAAAGTTGCTCATCTTGGGAGTCAGAATCGTCGATTTCAACAGAATCGTCAAAAGCATCAAATTGGGGGCCGGGAGTGAGCATTTGCCCCTCCTGTGGCGAATCTGAAGTCTGCAGCAATTCGGGCCCCCCAGACAAAGATTTTACCGTAGTTTCCTCCCAGAAACTACTACCTCTGGGGGGATGGCATCTGACAATACTTGAGGGCCCCCCGACCGCGACGACCGGGAACCGGCAGACTGCGAAACTTGGGGGCGGGTAACCCCAGATTGTGACCGAGTCACTGGCCCCCCCAAAAGTTTTATTTAAATGACCGCCATACGGGGCCTCTGAAGATGTAGACGGGGCCGTGGAGGTAGAAATCCCCAATTGGGACTGGGTCCGCCGTGAACTTGTGGGTGGAGGGGGAATGCGGGAGGGTCCCCCTCGCCCCCCTGATCCTCTATCTGTTACTGGTTTCGCCTTAGAATTTTGCCCTTCCCATAATTGTGGGGGAATATCGGGTACATAGCCTTCCGGTCTTCTGGGGGTCCCCCTTCCAATACCCGGAGCAGTTCCTCCCGGACTAGCGTTGGGGGAGACACCTCCCCGACCACGACCCCCCGATTTTGCAATACCTTGCTTGGAAGCCATGGGAGTCCCTCTGTCTAACTCAACCGGTACGTCAAAATACGATAAGAGCCCCCAAAGTTGTGCTCTTTGCTTTTTCCGCTTCTCGTGTTCCCTTTTTTCTCAAAAAAGGCTAAAACTTTGGACATCTACTGAAAAATCGCGGTCGCCACTATTTGTGAAGTACTAAGTGTGTACCTCTGTAATAAACTATGTCGGACCTCAGTAAATGATTGCAAGTAGGTATTCAGTGTGTGATATCCAGTCCTAGCCAATTGAGAGAAGATACAAGAGAACTGTAGATTAGCGAGTAAATTAGAGCAGAGTCACCTATGAGCCCTAGACAACCGTCTCCTATAGCTAATAAACCAAATAACCGCTAGGTTTTACTATAACGAATACAAAATACTCATACCAGCTTTAGAATAGACATACAAAATACTGGGAAATACAGAGGGAGAACGATAGCAGAACCCAAAGAGCACAAGGGAGGGCGTTACCCGCTCCCGTACACCTAAACGTCACCCACGTCTCCTACCCAACTGAGAAAAGTCACCCGACCCCGATGCCAACAACACTCCAACTGCACTAAACCAACACTTTCTCTCCCTTTTATACACTTTGTGCTAGTGGGGTAGCTAGCCCAAAAAGAAATCATCTTTATCATTCATGAATAAGACAAATGTCAAAATAGCTCAAAGTTGTACAATTTCATCGAATAGAATACACTTTACGCTACGCATATCCAGATAGCACCACGAATACTTTTTAGTGCTGCGCTGCTGCGCATCCAGCTACTAGTGCCCTAAATGGGTAATATGGACCGAATCCAGACCTGCTTCACACACTTCATTCATTCGACAGGGCTTGCGTTGTTCCACGTGCCGATCTTAGTATTGGTCAAAGGTTATAGTCGGCAACACAAAATAATTTCATTCACCGCAGAAATATAGTATCAGTTTAATTTTCAAGTTTCTGTTTCACTCCGTATTGTACTGCCTTATTCACTTGTATAAGCTGAACTTGAAGATTAGTCAGCCTCTCCTAGACCACAAAATCAACAGAATCGCAGCTTATAACCTCAAAATTGTCATGTCTAAAAGGAAAGACTTTTTCCAGTTTCAGTCCACGTTTCAGTATCTTTAGCTAACCTATTTTTCAGTTGCAAAGGCGACATAAATTTGCCAATATCAGTTCCTGCTCTCTTCCCAAATAAGCTTCAGTTTACATAGGTGTCGTTTTCACTAAACACTGAAACCTGCCTACAGAAACTAGAAACAAGTTGCATTTTTTGCGTTTGAAGTTAAGTATATAGGGGCCAAATTATCTTAAATAGTCCTGTCGTTCTGGATGTGGAGTCCTCGGGTAGAAGAAGCGTTTGTCCGATATCTCCATCTCAATAATAATATCTTTAACAGTAATCATGAAGACAGCGAGGTAAATTGAACGGTTATCAGCAAACAAATAATACAAATAAAACAAATTGACGATTGACACTTTTGCTGGAAATGTCGACAGCTTTATGTGGATTACAAGGCTGGAGCATTCATTTGTAACCAGTAAAGATAGAGAATAACTTAAGTTGAGTCAACAAAAAGTATTTTTAAACTTTATAAAGCTGGTACAATACTGTATCGAGCAGTATAGACGACGATTATCAATTTGGGGCTACTTTTTAAATATTTAACTACAGTTAAAATTGTAGGACCATTGCCACTGGATTCTTCTCATTGTGAGCTTCAATTTGATATAAATAGTATTGATGTACTCCGAATATTAAGAAAGTTACGTGCGTTTAAATTTGACTACTACCACGATTTAAGCCGTTTAAGCGCGTGATTTTACGCGGCTTAAAAAACAGTCAATTTGCACTGCATTTTAAGCCACCGGCTTAAACGGCTTAAACTATAACTATTTACGAAAAGGAGGTCGGTTTAAACAGCTTAATTTTAAGCCGCTACATTTTTAAGCCGATGTGCTTTTTATGAAAAGGATTCGGCTTAAAATTTAAGCCGATGGTTTTTTATGAAAAGATCGGCTTAAACGGCTTAAATTTAAGCCGTTTAAGCCATTTAAGCCGTTTAAGCCGTTTAAGCCGAGGTACCTTTTCGTAAATAAATTCACATTTAAGCTAAGCCGTTTAAGCGCTTTTTATGAAATGGCCCCAAGTCTACTCAAGAATTTATAACAGGAAGAGTGAAACACTCACCTCTTCCCAATAGAATAAGCTTGCAATATGCTCGAAACATTAAGACCGAAATCTCGGAGTGGCTTCTCAGTAGTGTCGTGCTGTACACGGCTCTGTCTAGACCGGCCGAGAACAGGCCAGCCAGCCGGTGACAGGCCGGACGGTCAAATACAGGCCGGCCGCCCGCCCGGCGATGACAGTTTCAGCGGCTTATTTCCTTAAACGGGCTACTATCTGCCTTGAAAACTGTCAAATTTCTTATATTTTTACTTGTATTTTGGATAGCCAGCGAAAAGTGACACCGGCCGGCCGGCCCACGAAAAATTGGGGCCGGTGAACAACACTACTTCTCAGCGTGTAAACAAACAATTTTGACATTTTTCAAAAACGGACGTTTTTCTCAAATTAAATACTATAACTTGATCTTGAGCTAGGAATATCCTACAGCAATAATTTTTATATCATTATGTTGCGAAGAACGACATCTTTCTAACGATATACAAATTATGTAGTTAGATTCAGGTAATCTCTTTCAAATCCGGTGTCGTATACTATTTTGTAACCTATGCTAAAACGTCACCTAAGCTAATTTTTCGCAAAAAAGGCTTGTTACCTTTCCAATCTCGATATTTCTAATGGCATTGGATAGCTCTTGCAAAGACGATTGTTTTGATATAAAATAATGTGGTAATTAAGCTAATTATTATTAAGTAACGATCCTTTTCTGCGAAAAATTAGCTTAGGTGACATTTTAGCATAGGTGACAAAATAGTATACGACACCGGCAACAACGTAAGACATTTTGAAGAAATGGTGAAATTCCTAGAATTTTCGTGGAAAGGATTGTTTTGTTGCCGGATTTGTAAGAGACTGCCTGAATTAAACCATATAATTTTTATATTGTTAAAAAGTTCTCGCTCTATGCAACATAATATAAACATTGCTGTGCGATTTTCCTAGCTGAAGTTATATATAGTATATATTTAATTTGGGAAAACGCCCGTTTTTGAAAAATGTCAGCGATTATGTTTACACGCTGAGAAGCCCCCGAGATTTCGGCCTTAATGTTTCTAGCATTTCTATTAGGAAGAGCTGAGTGTCTCACTCTTCCTATTATAAACTTTTGGTCTAATCAAATATTGAGAATTTTTAGCATTTCATGTTGTTGTTCAGGTATAGTTGCAACGGTTCAGAAAAATTCACAACAGAAAAAATTGGTCGACTTAGCTTTCAGTTCCTGCTGACAGACTCCTTATCCACCTTCCAGTGTCAACTTTTCAACTCCCTTTTTAAACCGTATCTAATAGAATCTGTTATATTTGCTGATATTTAATTTGGTGATAAAATCGCTACAACCTATCTAGTTCAGCGTGGGTGAAAACTATATCACCTGTAACCAAGTTTTTGTTATGTTAGGTGAGATTGGAAATTTAGAGCACTGGAGATTAGCTTAGGGTGGTGGTATCCTTTTGTGATAATTTTTAAAACGCTATAACTTTCGCAATTTTGGAGGTTGGAAAGAGCTCTATACATCGTTTTAAAGCTTATAATCAGGACATTTACATGAGCTTACGTAACTTGCAAAATTAGCAAAAAATTAGCAAACATTTTCTGACATAAGAGCTAAATATATATACTTTTCTTACTTTACTTTTCGAACATCGATTTTTCAAAAATGCGGGAACCAGACAAAATTTTTTTTGTGCTATCATACAGAGGACATATAGGCCGAGGGACGTTTTTTTGGGTTTCGCTCAGTGTCACTTAACTGTTGAGAAAATTCGCAAAATGCACGGAGACACTAAATTTTTACACTCTGCACTAAATTTTCTCGACACTGGGAACGTTTTAGCCAAAACCAAAAAAGCGTCTCTCCGCAATAGTATATACAAATTTCCGTTCTGGCGAAGATCTCCGGATTCTGTCGAGTAGTTTTTGAGAAATCGATGTTCAAAAGAAAATAACCGCAGTTTTCCCAAAATGGTTTTCCGGCCAAATCTCTAGCTGAAAGCAATAAAATCCAGCTAGTAGGGATTCATAAAATGTGCATTTGGACGCTGTATCGATTGAGTATAAATGGACGAAAATTGTTTGTAAGCTTTGGCAGTAATTTTGAAAAAACTGATTTCCTCGAAAATGGCTATTTTTTGACCATCAAAATGGTTTTTTGCTCATACTGATTTAACCACTGGAGATAGCTTAAAGCTTGTAAAAACAAAAATGTTCAATTTTGTGTCCTCTTTCCAGCCATAGCAACAATCCGGTGTCTGGTCTATTTATTGGAAGTCTAAGGCCAAAAACCGGTCAGACTGGTCCCAGAATGTTGAAGGGCACGGAAATAGGTTATTTTAGCCATTTACGTAAAGGATTAAAGCCGTGTGCGTCAAAAATGCCCGAAAGGAAACCAGCACCTTGAATGGGCATGGTTTTTTTTCAAGAATGGAAGCTTAGTTCAAGTCGTCGACCTGTTGTCTGTGTAACTTTGCCCTGGTTGCCTCTATTCTTCATTAAGAGGGACCCTGAACAGCCAGCCAGCACAAACATAGAAAAATAAGGAATCCCTCAAACCGGCTGAGAAACACTGTTCTATGTGCACCATCTTTTAGCATTCACAACAAAGACGGTTAGTGTTTACACAGAAATTCCAGTAAAGTGTAAATCTGGATATTAAAATAACCAGAAACGATGTAATTTTCGTCTGCACAAATTCAGTTTTTATAATGCTTTCTTTACGTCGACCGGATTTTGAGCTGCCGCTCAAGGGGTGTGGAGATTTTGGATTATACCAGTTCTTGTTGGTCATTTTAAGGCAATGGCTTTCCCTCCCAATGGCTTCCAATGGTTTCGGACTTTTCATGTTAGGAAATGTTTTGCCTACAGTTTACTGTCAGGATAAGGACTACAATAGGACTAATGATGGTTGCACTTGTGATGTTCGATACAATTGTCACAACATAACTCTGTCTTATAGTTTTTATTCTCACACGGAAGAGTTCAAGCTAATCTGTGGCAAAGCATACATAGCAAATTTGATGATTACGGTCAACCTGGTCAGTTCAATTCCAGGATTGATCGTTTCTGGCCATTTAGCTGATCATTGGGGGCGAAAATGGATATATTGTTCGAGTTCTGCGATAACGATCATTCTTGGATTTTTGATGGCATCAGCCCATTCCTGGGTTACCCTGATGGTGTTGTGTGGAATTCAGGGGATTGCCTGTGGAATGTTGAATGGAGTTGGAAATGCATATTTTGTGGAATTAACCAGCAAACGGTTTCGGTTTGTCATGATATGCGCAGAACAATGGTACTTTTCCTATGGTTTTCTGGCTCTGATGGCCTACGTGTTGGGTGATTGGCGCAGCTATCTCCTGGTCTGTAACTCCTTGGCTGTCCCGTTGATCATTTTACAGCCACTAATCCTGGTGGAAAGTCCGCGTTGGTTGATTCAGAAGGGTCGGTTCGATCAAGCCAGCACGGCTCTCAATTGGCTGGTACGGCTTAATCGTCGTCCAACTAGGAATTTAATCAAAAATTCCTTGAATCTGGTTCTATATCGCCACGAAGTCGAAACGTCTAGGTTTTATAGTGTAGTCGATTGCTTCCATCAGAAATCCATTATGCAGCGCACTCTCCTACTATTGGCTCATTATCCGCCAATCTTCGTCACTATTAGCACTTTGGTTCGTCACGTGCATGCTCTATCTTCCAGCATTTTTGTCAATATTGCCCTCAACGGTTTTCTTCGTCTCTGGGCGCCGGGGTTTCTCATCTGGTCGGAGTATCAGGGACAGCGTCTTGGCCGGCGATCTTTGGTGATTGGGTCCAATCTCTTCCTTTGTTTTTGTTTAATTGTTCTCAGCTTAATCTTTGCTACCTGGGAACAGTATCGACTCATCAGCTGGGTTACCGGGGTTGGTAATCTGGCAATCCTAATCACCGCTTGCATACTCTGGATTACAGTGGATCTTTGTTCTCTGGAATTCTTTCCCACTACAATGCGATGTATCGGGGTCACTACAGTGAATACTTTTGGCACGGCTGGTTTCGTTTTGGCTCCACAATTTTTACTGCTGACAAAGCGTTGGCCCGCTATACCTTACTGTACGGCCATTGTACTGTGCTTTGCTACGGCAATCGTTGACTACTATTATCTACCTGAAACATGCGCCTGCCCACTGCCGGAATCTACATCAGATCTGAAATCACTGCGAAGACGTCATCGGTATAAAAATAAAATGACAGGAGAACGATACTGAAAGATCTTGTCAGATGTTTCGGAAATAAGTCTGTACTTAGATTGTTAGAATATTTACCTGTTTTCTGCACTTTTGTGGATTTCATAGTCGCTTGCTTGTTGGCACTCTGTTGCTTGCATTTAGCTGTGACAAACTACAACACCAGCAAATTCAATTCAACAACTAAGAGCGGTATCCATACAGCAAGTCATATATAGCCAGTACACCCAACCCAACTGCTAAATGAGCTTTTGTACGTCGATAAAAAGTTTAGCTGCGACTAGTTGTGGATGGTTGCTATTATTCGTTGTGGTAGTTGGATAACCAAACTTTTCGGAAAATGCAGAAAGATAAAATTTGGAATTTTTGATCAATTGCCCTTTTTCTCAAATGTGAATAGTTCAGAAATAAGTGTGGAACCCGTGTTTCATGGATTTAAGGATAAACTGGATAGAAAACCTGTGTAGTGCACAGTCGTGTGACTGCTAGTATATAGTATATATTGCTTAGACCTTTAATAAATAAACTGAAAAACAAGGTATATATTAAATGCAGCTGTCCCAAAACAAAACAAATGCATAAAGATTACTACACACTAGCCAGTGCAGACAAATAGCTTGAATGTTTGCGAATTTACGGTCTCTTCAGAGCTGTGGTTTAGTGATGATCATTGGTTTTGGAGGACTCTGATTCTGTTGTTGAGATTGATTTGATATGACTGGAGCTGGAGAGGGAGGAGGTGGCGATTTTTCCACGGGTTCTGGATTAGGTCGAGTCGGTTTGACACTTTGAACTTTTGGAGGAGGCTGTACGAAGGCTGACTTCAGACATGCTGACAGATCGTCTAGCAGTGGAGCATAACTGGCCGCCTTATCCAAAAAGCTGGACCTAAAAATTCAAAAAATGTCTGATATAATTAAATATAGGTACAGTGTCAAACAGTTTTGCTAATCCTCCGACCTGCACGAAAGCAGACTAAAGTTATAGCTGCGGATCAGCTCTGTACAAATGTGATATCTCGTGATTGGTTTGACCCACTTGGTTAATGTCTTGTTGTACGTGAGTATGGGGTTGGGTGAAGCGCTTCTGGACCCCTATGGAGCTCCCCTGTTAGATTTAAAAAATGGTAACAGAGCGCAATTTGTTTTGGAATAATCCTTCACACTCATTAGGTACAATGCTTTTCAGGATTTAAATGTTGAAGACCAGTTCGAAACCGGCCGCCACTCAGCACAATTCGTCTGCGGCGGTTATCCAAAGCTCAGCTCAGTCTATAAAACGATTGGCTTATATACTTGTTTGCCGAGACTAAGTGCCCTAGGAAATACAATAGATGCACAGCTTTATTTTTATCGTGGGGGGAGAAGAATTTTATCAACTTGCAGCTACATAACTTAGTTATAATTTTAATGCATTAAATGCCATTGCTTACCGATGCATGAGATATCCGATTTGATGATCTCTCTCCTTAATCATAAGTTCCAGTTCACGATTAGCTTGCAGAATTTTCTGAATTTCCTTTCTCAAATTCTGTACATCCGTTTCTCTTTGCTTCTGCAATTCGTTAACTCTAACCTTGTGCTCCATCTCTCGTCGTTCCAGCAATTCCGCCTGTTCGCGGACTCGCCTGTCCAAGTCCATGATTCGTTGATGCATAGCGTGCATGTGCTCATTAGCTTCCTTAATTGTCGTTGGAGCTGGACCACTGTTTGAAGACCACAGTGAAAACATTCTAAACAAAAGGAAGACTTTGCTTTAACAGCTTAGAAGACCAGTATTTGACAACTAGTCATTTGGAAACTGTCATTTGGAAATTTGGAAACTTTTGATACAGTTGTGGTTGGACGAATCTCAACAGTGGCAAATAGGCAGCAGAAAAATTAACAGGCATGATGATATCATGACGAGGGGGGCTTGGAACTACCTCCGTGGGAAATCCGATGGACATGGGCCCCATCAAATGGAGATCCCACAGGTGTCCCCTGGCATCCGTCTGGCCAACGGCGCTAATGGGTTCCAACTCCCGGGGGCATGACTCAAATTCTGAATCCTTAAATTATGCTGCCGAGCCGAATCTATCCTAGTCTTTCCGGATGATTTGGCCTAGACGTGTGCTGGACTGAGGGTTGTCTGTTGTGCCGAATCAGCCATTCCTTAAATTATGCTGCCGAGCGGTTGGACCCGGTTTCAATATCCTGGTCTTTCCGGATGTCCTGGTCACAACCTGCGAAGATGTGTGCTGGTTTGGCGATTCTCCACATTGCCGAAGACCATGCACGATGGGCCCGGAATAGGAAGAAGAAGATATCATGACGCAGCGTTTCGTAAAAATTTTTATGTATCGTTCGTGAAGCAATTTCATCACCGCTTTTAATCAAACTGTATTGATTGGCGTGTTGCTGCACTTTTTAAAGCTTTATGTTATATACTTGCTTGTAACATGGCTCAGTGTAATCGAGCCATGCTACAATCGCCTGCGTACAATTGAATTGCACGCTGACGCTACACCGTGCAGTACAATTAAAAATACACTATCTGTTGTTAAGGTCAAATCGAAACAACTACACACATTGTAAAGTTGGAAGTGAACTAACAACCAAACTTTACGAGTGGGAACTGTGCACAAGGAGAACGTCGAACCTGGAGGAGATGTAGTTCCAGTCGACCCAACTAACCTCGCCAAAATAACCTAAGTGAATCTTACCGAACGGAGTTTAACCGCCGATGAAGAGCAAAGACTCAAATAAAGACGAAACTACCCCAAATTTACTGAAAAGTACATACTTAAAAACTCTATCTACCTACCCAATAAATCTAGAAAAAGGCCTTACTTACCGATTATACAATTCTAATACAAAAACCTAAACTAAGAAGACGCCCTAGAATGGCCCAAAAAGAGACCACATTTACTTTTAAAATTATGCAGGACAAAGGGGCGAACCCCGAAAAGCGTACAATAAATTTTGAATAAACTACAGTGTAGGAAATAGCCTAACTAAACAATAGAACAAGAATAGAAAATAGAATATAGGACACAGTAATCACTACCAAACAAGGACACTACAATGAATAAACTAGAAGAGAGCTAACCAAGAAAAAGGAACCTAAACTGTCAAGATAATTTTTAAAAGAGCCTCGAAGAGAGTATTAAATAGAAAATATTGAAAGTAAAAAGTTTCATAATAAAAAGCAGAGAATTATAAGAGAACAATACAAGATACTAGTAAAGGCGTAGCTCAACAGGGTCACCCTGGAGCGTACTAGAGTCCAAAGTGGTACCCACTTTGGACGATAGAGATGAGTCAGAAAAAGCACAGCTAATATTGGGGCCACACACAGGAGCGTAAAAACGAGACACGACTGCACAGTTCAAAAGAAAACACCAGCCTGAATAAAACCAGACGTCTAGACAGGACAAGTTTTGAGACAGCGTGGGTGGTTTTGATTGGATGAATTTTGAGACCCCCTTGAAAGAAAGGATGCTGGGAGAGGCACTTAGAGAAAATCGACAAGTATACAGCGCCACCTATTGACTAGGATGGCTGACACACATATACGTATTTTACACATAAACACACTAAAACATTTCAACTAGGACTTTCAGACAAATTTCAAAACACAGTTTCAATATAAATTTCAAACATTATAAATTCCTTCTAAATTAACATTTCTACAGTAAATTCAAACACACACACCTTAATATATATTTCTAGAGGCCTGACGTCACGCCGCCTCATTACAACTCCCCAGGACTTACCGCCCGAGCTCCTGCGAGGGACAACAAAACCAAAAAGTAGTTGAAAATTTAAACACCGAAAATTTTTAACGAATTTTTGGTAAATGGATCTCACAACATACGCACGAAAAATACAAATTATATGACATGACAAGTTATAAAACATGACTAAATATGGAAACAAAGTTAGGGCTGACTCGGCGTCAGTGGACTAGTGACGACCAGCTAGAAAAATGCGCTTGGGAACTGCCATTATATTGCCACTGGGACGGTGCGCAATTGGGAAAAGACCAAGTCCTCCAGCCGTCACGGCGAGGTACAAGTACCCATAAAAGAAAACATATTATGAAAACGAGAAAAGAACCGAAATGTCAGCTTCATGAGAGCATCTTCAGGCTAAGGTACGGAGGTAACCTCTCGCACAGCTCACAGAGCGCAAATTTCGGCTGGGTGGGAGGGTGGGCCTAAGCTCGCTCGACTACCTCATTTCCCTTCGGATCTTCCACAAAATTTAAGAACCAAAAAGGTTATTAAAATAGGTTAATTTGGTAGAATTTAGAATTAAGTAAGTAAATCCCAGTGTTTCGCGCAAGGTTAGGAATAAGTTTGTGGAGTCTTTAAGTAAAATATAAGTAATTAAAATTAAAGATAGGACTACAAAGTAGTCCAAAACATGCTTAAGCATGTATAAAAAGAACCAAAAGGGTACGAAGAAGTCCCCAAGTACCCTCGTGGCACTATGATATTAATAAAAATTAAATTAGGGAGGGGTTAAATGGAATCTAGAAGTCAACTAAAACGCGAAACACCGGTTAAAATGTAAGTAAAAGTCCTATAAAATGAGAAATTTTATGGGAGATCCTCCCAACCGCGCTGCAGGCCCTAGAATAGAAGGGGCATATAAGTCGGGAGCTACTTTGGCGCACTGGAGAGGGACACAAAACTGACATTAAATAAGATTTTGACTATAAAAACCAAACATTGGGTACAGTAGGGCAGGAACAGTTGGGACTACTAAAGAAGCTAAAATAATTTTGGAAAAAGTGGCGGCAGGTAGGGAAGATAATGGGACCTAACTGGTACGTCACCCATCCTCTGACGTTAGGTCAGGTAACAGGGAGTGACAAAACTACAAACCCCGCAACACGAATCGAACCCGTTAATAAAAAGCTGCAAAAATAAGAAAGAAATCTTCAAGAAAAGAATGAACCGTGTTTTAGTAAAATTTTTGAAAGAAACTTTGGTTAGATCATTAAAATACACATGATACACACGTAAAACTATATGACATGAAAAGAATTATGCGAGAAAAACCACAGACAAAGAATCACGACAAGGTACATAAAATTTTGGTTAAATTTTTTTAAAATAATACTCAAGAAAAGGGTAAAACGGTAGTATATAGTTGAGAAAACCTTCTAAATTTTTAAAAGAATGCTCGGAAAAAGGTTAATTTTTAGACATTAGTAACACGCAAATCTTAAAACATAACAAGAAAACACACGTATCAAAGCCTATATGTATATATATAACTAGTTCACACATAAAAATGGGGGGTCGTCTTCTTTAGGATGGATTATTAAAACGTCACTGTCGTTGTAATGGCTATATCTTTGGGAAAGCCAAATATTGAGCAAATAGAATCACCCTCGGGTAAGTCACAATAGGGAAGGCAACAATTGAGCATAATTAGTCCAAGTTAAAGGCTTCTTAAGCATAAAAGTCAAAATATGGGAAGTCCACAATAAGGCAAGAAAGCAAAATAGGGTAAGTCCAAATAGGGTAGATCATAAAGTAGGGCAGTTGAAATCTAAGATAAAGTCAAAATAGGGAAGGGTCAAAGTCCAGTAAATAGATAGGCACCATAAAGTAAGAGATAAGTCCAAATAGGGGAAAAATCTGAGCCAATAAGATAAAGTCAGAAAATAGGGTAACGTCAATGGGTAATGGCAATTGACATGGTAAGTCAGATGATGTAATGATAGGGGATGAAAACCTCCGCCGTTATGACGAAAACTTCCGCCGTGATTGATGAACCTCCGCCGTTATGGTGATAGAAAGGACTGGGACTACTCAGAAAATAGTCGTCACGACTATTGACTGTACAAAAGGTAACCCAGTCACCGGTATTACCTTAATCTGAGCCGGGCGACTCAGAAATCAAACCATAAGGGACTGGACGGATCGATGGGCAGAGTAGAGTTGGCACGGTGTGCGTTGGCGGGATCAAAAAAGGATCACGCCGATGCAGGGATAGCAAACGTTGGTCTCTTCTCCAGGAGGTGCTAGACCCGCGATATGTTCACCCGTTCTATTCGTCTGCAATCGTAATGATGCAGCTCTCATTTGCGGAGGCGGGTAATCCGTCCCAAAGAACGGTGGGGCGAGTTCATCGCGCTCCCATGGTCAATCCGTTTACGGATGACTCTAATAAAAGCGTCATAGTCCACCGCGGACAGCGGGGTCCTCGCTTCCCAATCGTCATAGAAGTCTTGTGGCCCGGCCATACCCTCGACACCTCGTATCAAGATGTGGTCGGGTAGTGCCGGTTTGAAGCCCCAAAACGTCTTGCCTGAGGCTTCCGGTTAACACCAACATGGTTAACATGTGTTGCAAGAGAGTTCTGGCCTAAGAGCTAGCTGAAGTGACTTCGACTAGATGCCAGTCAAAGCACGCAGTAAGTCACCCTTACTACGTATTCCCAAAACCGGTACCAACCTGACTGTACAGTACCTTTCCTAACAGCTGTAGTACATGCAAAGTCGTGCAACGGGTTACCCAGGGCTTAATGCGTTCCCAAGCAGGCACAGTAATCTAAGCTAAGCCTCAGAAAGATGTGAAAAATCTAACAGATGGTGAAAGCCTGATAGATGTGAAAGAAAAGAATGAAAGGTGAAAGAAACTACACAAACAGAGAGGGTGAACTACCTAATATTAGCCTACGTAAGGGGAGAGACCAGATAAACTACACACATAAGGATTAGAGACACGCATACCAGTATATACGGTTATATGAGTACATATAATCGTACATAATAGAAATAGAAAACAGGGCAGGACCTCCTTAAATAATTCGACACGAAACGAAGGAACCGTATGAATTAAAAGAAAACCCCCCTAGGTAGATTTAAAGAGTTGGAGAGACCCTGTAGTTTAGGGTATAAAGAAAATTAGGGTATAAGACAATTGAATGAATAACCCCATGACTAGATTTTACTAATCATAGGGTAGGGAAAAGAAATTGTAAAATTAAATGAAAACCCCACTTTACGGCGAAACATTAAATCTAAAGGAGGTCCTGAAAAGAATTTTACCCCACCCCCTTAAGGGTATTATGCAACACATACTATGCTACCACCAAGTGTTAGGTTAAAACCCTAGCTACTAGTGCAACGGCCGTTGACTTAAAACCCGAATTAGTCCACAAGATACAAGAGCGCTCTTGTGTCATACAAGGCTTAGCTAGATTTTGAGCTCCATGCGAACATTGCAGGTAACCTACAATGTTACTACAGGCAATTTTACTGGAGCATCAATAAACGGTTTCAGTCTATTGATATTGACAACGACTGGGTCACTCAATCCGTTGGTTCTAGCTATACGATAATTCGTTACCGAAATCTTGTCCAAGATACGGTAAGGTCCTTCATATTTAGGCCGAAACTTCTTGCTTAAGCCTGCCGGTACATTCTTTTGCTCTATATTAAGCATAACCAGGGTACCTGGTTTATACTCGACAGGTGTAGCCTTGGTATCATACCGTTCCTTGTTAACCAAAGCTGCTTCCTGTAAAGCCTCGTGGGCAATCCGCCAGGCTTCATTAAGCCGAGCCAGCAACTGGCTTCGTGCATCGCTGTAATTTTGTGTGGTACCTTCTTCACCAGGAAGCTGGAAGAAGTTATCTAACGGATACCGGTAGTCCCTACCAGTCATCAAGAAATATGGCGTTTCCTTTGTAGCACTATGAATTGTCGCTCTATAAATGGATAGGCCCCATGGCAGGTAGTCGTCCCAATCGGACTGGAAGCAATTCACATACTTAGCTACTAGGCTTCGAAGCGTACGATTAAAGCGTTCCACTACGCCGTTCGTTTGCGGGTGATATGCAGTAGTTTGGAGTCGCTCTGAACCACTCGCGTCCACCAACGCCTTCATGAAAACGGACATAAAGTTAGGCCCTTGATCTGTTAGGACTCGAGCGGGGACACCCCACCGAGCTACGAAGCCATTAAAGTACCAGTACGCAGTCTCAGCTCTCTCATTAGGCATAGCAAACGCCTCCGCGTAACGCGTGAGGTAGCCAACTATACACAAGACACAGGTGTTACCTCGATTTGTCTCTTTCTGTGTGAAATGCATAACATCCATAGCGACCACGTCCAATGGTCGCCGTACCACTACCGTATTTTGCATGGTAGCTTGATGTCGACGAGGACCTTGACTAAACTTGGCGCAAGATTTGCAGTTAGCAATATAGTCCTCGAGATCCTGCGACATTCGTGGCCACCAGTACCTGGTTTCTAGACTGGCCATGGCATTCTGTTGGGCGCGGTGCCCACCTGTTGTGAAATCAGAATGCACTTCCTTCAACAATTGTTCTCGTTGGACTTTCGGGACAACTACCGTAGGAAAGGGTAACCCTCTCCTTTCTGCATGCTTATTCAAGTGCCAACGATAAAGCACCCCATTCCGTATGAAAAAGGTAGAACGTAACTTTCTAACCTCTTGAGCTTCCTGTCGGTTAGCCGGTAACCGCTTTTGCTCCAGAAAGTCCAACAAAATAGCGAATTCCTCTTCGTCCCGAAGTTCTCGTTTCCAAGTAAGCAGGGTCGGTGGAGCCGGGAGGGCCGCCGTCAAAGCGTACACCTCTGTAGGGTACATAACCGCCGTCGCTTCGTGTTCACTGTCCTCGGGTTCATCGATCGGGTCTAATCTCGATAGACAATCCGGTCCTACATTCTCTCGGCCTGGTCGGTATTCTACTATGAAATCAAATTCGAGCATACGTGTTGCAAACCTGGCCAATTTGCCTTGTCCCAAGGCTTTTATATTATTCAGTAAGTCCCTTACTGCCTGATGGTCCGTACGCAGGACGAACTGCTTAACGGACAAGTAATGCCGAAACTTCTGACAACCCCATAACGCTGCAAAGGCTTCCATTTCGGTAGCGGAATAGCCTTTCTCGCCTTGTGTCAGGGTTCTACTAGCATAGGCAACGGGCCGCTCGCGTAACACTCGCGGTCCGTTCGGCTTGTCCAGGCTCCGAGGAACAGAGAACTGTTGCTCTAAGATAGCGCCGAAACCCCGCTTGCTAGCGTCAGTCGAAACGTAGAAGGTTTTGTCAAAATCAGGAAATGCCAGGACTGGCGCTTGCGTCAAATGCCGTTTGAGTTCCTCAAAGGCTTGTTGGCAAGCATCGGACCAGACAAAGGGTACCCCTTTCTTCAACAGGTCCGTCAGTGGCGATGCAACTTTAGCATAGTTCGACACGAACCGCCTATAGTAGCCACACATTCCCAGAAAAGACCGAATGCCTTTGACGTCTTAGGTGGGCTAAGCTGGGACACTGCCTTCACCTTATCCGGGTCAACGCTGATGCCATGGCGGCCCACATAATGGCCCAGAAAAGGCACCGCTTCCCGTGCAAAGCAGCACTTCTTAAGCTTTATGCGCAGCCCGTTTTCCCGTAAACGCATCAGGGTCGACCTGAGCATTTTTAAATGGGACTCCTGGTCCGTAGATGGAATCAGAACGTCATCTATATAGACTGGTAAGTCTGTCAAGACTTTTTCCATGAGCCGTTGAAACGTAGCGGGTGCGTTACACAACCCGAACGGCATGACGTTCATATGGAAAAGGCCCATGTGTGACACAAAGGCTGTCTTTTCACGATGTTCCGGGTAGACCTCGACTTGCCAGTATCC
Organism: Trissonchulus latispiculum; assembly: GCA_030248195.1. NCBI lineage: Eukaryota > Metazoa > Nematoda > Enoplea > Enoplida > Ironidae > Trissonchulus > Trissonchulus latispiculum. The sequence goes on from JASAND010024462.1 coordinate 279,512, forward strand.
TGCCGCTAAGTCAATGGTCGAAAATATGACGGCGCCCTGGAGTTGATCCAGGATTTCGTCAATCTTGGGCAAAGGATAGCTATCCTTCTTCGTAATTTTATTCAAACGTCGGTAATCGATTACTAGACGGGTAGTGCCGTCCTTCTTGCCGACCAGAATACAGGGTGAGGACCAGGGACTGGTAGAGGGTGAACAGACCCCTTCGTCTAGCATTGCACGGATATGCTTTTCAATCTCGGCTTTGTCCTTGGGATTATACCGGTAAGATCGTCCTTTCACAGGACCCTCTTTGCCTGTATCGATGACATGCTGGTCGACCTTGGTCCGACCCGGGTTACCCGGTCGGGCGACCACGTCATAGAATTCGACCAGTATATCCCGCAATTTCGCTTTGCCTTCCTCGTCTAGGATCATGGAGTCAAAGTCGACGTTCTCGTCGACAAATTGTTGACGTTCCTCCAATGAGGGCATAGGCTGCGAAGTCATTTCGTCAGCCGAATAGTGTAGGTCATTATAGGCCTGCAAGCCTTTATCCGTCAATGCCGGAGGTTCCTCATAGCCCCATGTCTGATCATCCTTTGCTACACACACAGTAGGGTCAACCCACCGTGGAACTGGTATTTCGTTACCGACGCTATTAACCATTGGAACTGTATCGCCTGGATGGTAAGGTTCTAATTTCTCGACCTCCGTAAGAGCATGTCGCAATTCTTTTTCCTGTACCTGAGTCGCTGGGTGGGTCGCCCACCCAGTCAGATGAGGGTGAATCTGTGCAAAGTTCACTCCCAATTCGGCTGCATATCGGAACCCTTGTCGCTCGGTCACCGTAGTGACTGGTTCTGCTTGTCCTAGGGGTAACCCCTTAGGTAACTGCGCCGTTCTGTCCAAAGGATTGTAAACTTTGATATAGTTTACTTGAGAGGACACCTCCAGGACTCCAGGTACAGGGTAGACCTCATAGTCTACTAAGACCTCGTCTGATGGTTCGAATACGACTGCCTGGTTTGTAGCAGGTTTTGCTGCGCCGTCGAGCCAACAACGAACCGGCACCATAACCTCAGATCGTGGAGGTAGCTTGCATGTTTCCCTCATGCAGTAATAGACCGTACATGATACGGCTACACTAAAGCGGTTAGCTAATGCCTGCAGGTCACCTGGGGTTAGCAGGGGTACCTTCTTCTTGTCACAAAGCAGAAGATGCTGATGTGGGAAAATCACCCAGTTATGATCCGCCTGAAAATCGTAGCCAATAATGAAATCCTGTTGCAGGCTATTCGTGACGTTAAAGGTGTATTCGTACCAAACGCCATACAACTTAAACGAGATCTTGGTTGTACCCAATATAGCTAGGCTCCGGTCATCGGCTGCCGTGGCTACTTCTGTAGCCTTTGTTTCGTCCAGATGTAAGCGACCATTAACGTTAAGCTGGTCGAAAAATTGCTTGGACATCAAGCAAATATTAGCACCTGTGTCCAACAGGGCTAGTGTCTTAATGCCCTTGACCTCTACGATAACGTACGGGCTTTTCTTCAATGCTATATGGGTACACTGTGAGACAAAGAAAGGCGCTGTCCCATTCAGAACAGAGAGTACCGCTCTGTTTAACTGTTTATTCTGAGCTGTGGGTTGCCCACCAGCTTCCTGGTTGTCACTCGTTTCCGCTTCCAGGTTAAAGTCGGTTCTTTGGCCTGGGGTGAGAGCAGCTCGTAGTTGTTCTTCTAGGTCCCATATGCCGTACTTAGTCCCAATATCAGTAGAAGTCACTTCTTGCTGATTTACCGTAGTTGCACCATTTTCCAATGGATTCGTAGGTGTATCAGCCACCTCTAGTGGTGCTACTGTACCGTCCGTTTGCTGTACTATAGCGCCATCCACCTTAGCGGAAGTAACTTCCTGCTGAGTAGGTTCTAAATCCTCTTCCAACGGTGTACTATCCAGCACTATAATCTCGTTAGGATCGTTGAGTCGTACGCCACGTCTGCCTTTCCTAGGCTGTGGAGGGTCCTCGGACCAAATAGGTTGGTCCGGTTCACGGAGCATTCCCTTTTGTTGAAGCGTACGTTCATAGTCCTTTTGGGCGAATTCAGCTAAGAGTTGTTCAAACTCTTGCATAGACTGACGTACCTGATCCGTCACGGACGTTACATTCACGGACAATTGTTGAATCTGCTCCCCAATAGACTGGGCTACCACGTGGGCCTGCTCGACTGCTTGAGTCACCACCGCCCAGCCATGTCTGATAGGCGCGTAGTCTTGCACTTCTAACAGAGCGAATCTGTTCTGTGTGGGGATCGCTGCCTGCCCAGTACCTGAGGAGGCTTTTGACCTTCGGGTTACTTGTTCCCATTCGCCGTCCGCGTCTTTGCGCAATTTGAGAGGCGTTACTGGTGTACCTCCAGTACCGTGAACTTCAACAGGGGCAAGAGTTAATCCTGAACCCTCTGTTTCATCATCCGAGGCGTCGCTTTCCGTGAGTTCTCTCCTTGTTGGATTATTGGCCGTGGCCCATGGCTGTAGGTTGCCTCCCCGTTTCGGTGGAGACGCATCAGTGACCACTATTCTGGGTGGTTGTCGCTTACTAGCTGGAGTCTCAGGTACCGCCTGGGTAGAGGTAGAAGAGCCAGCTACTGGGGTATCCCCAGTGCTTACTGCTGAAAGCCCATTACCCGTAGGGTGGTTATCCCCAGGGCTTTTAGCTTGCTCCCCATTTACAGGGGCCTGGTCTTCCCCAGGGCTTTTGCGATTAGCCCCTACCGCAGACTGGTCCTCAGTGATCGACAGTTTCCATTGCCGTAACGGCAATATAATTCGAATAGGGTCTGTCTGGACCTCCTTGGATGTTGAGGTCTTACGTTGCCTCCGAGTCGTACCCGTCCCGGGTTGCCTGGCTCGGGTTTGGGCAGCCATGACGGCATTATTTTCCTGCCACTTCATGGCCTTTCGTATGCTATTAAGCATATTCCATTCCGTTCCCGGTGCTCGCTTCCACTGCTTCCGCGCAGGCACATTATAATTTCGCTCGGAGGCTCCTCCGTCTCCGAAGGGCTTCACTTCCTTGCGCCATCTGTTCCAGTATTTATATGGCCGAAGGTTACCTTCGCCATCATAGATAACATCGCCCGCATCGGGGAAGCCACCGTTAGCTAGGACCACTTCCTCAGTTGGGAACCATTCGGCCCGTCTCCGTACTTGTTTGCAGGATTTGCACGGGCACTTCCACGGGTTCACCTCCTGATCTGTGTCTTTATTCAGGTACAAGCACAAGGGTTCCCGCTTTGCCTTGCAGGTTTTACATTTGCATTTCCATTGATTCACTGCTTGGGTCGCCCGAGCATTAAGTTCAAGAATTGGGTGGAGATACTCTTTTTCCGGAAGGGGGTCAGCCGCTTCCAGGTGTTCAGCCTCGCTGTCACTCTCGGAGTCACTACTCCAAATGCCACCACGATTCCAGGAAGGGTCGTTCTTGATTGACTCGATCATGTTAACAAGGTTAGTACTAGTTGCTTGCACCGCACAGACCATTCCACCAGACGGGTTTGCCGGTGCGGGACACGGGTCCAGGTCTACTGCCCGCGTCCCGCCTCCTCGTTTCCCTGCTCTGGGAAACCTTCATACCGGCGTGGACCCACATAGCCTCTGCTTATAGAGCGCGGCCGCACCGGCTGCCTCTGCTGCTGGCCCTGCTGATTGCGGAAATGTTGGTTCCGCTGACCTTGGTTGCTCTGGTTCCGGTCGTAGCGACTCCGGGCAGGAGGGTTACCCTCCTGGTCACGAGCACGGTACTATGGGTGGACATTACCCCTTGCCTGGTTCTGGTCCTGGCCATTCTGGCTCAGGTACTGCAGATAATCTGGGCATTGTTGCTGTCGGTGTCCCACTAGACCGCAGTACCAGCACCTACCCTGTGCTTGACGTGGTGGCGGTCGCTCGTCATTGCGTTGATAACCCTGGTTACGACCCTGGTTCTGCTGCGGTTGTTGTTGTTGTTGGTTCTGCTGGTTCCGCTGGGTCTGCTGGGGTCTCCCCTGCAGAGCATTATTGCATTGTGGACCTTGGCTTTGGGCACTAAAGACCGTAACGGCCTGTTCCCGGTCCAGCTCCACCTGTACCGACTCTACGATATGTAGAGCTCGGGTTATTAGGTCGTTCTCTCGTACGTGTGGCCAGAATTGGATGTCCGCCAGAGGAGCGGCCATTCTAGATCGCAACTCAGCATTCAAACCTCGTTTAAACTGAGCGACCACTTTCTTCTCTCGGTCAAACCCGGTTTCAAACGGAAAAGCCTGTACCGCTAGCAGACGTAACGCTGCCATATAATCGTGCGGTTTTTCCTGCGGCTCTTGCATTCGACTGTAGAATTGCTCAGCATATTGCTCCGTTGTTACCGGCAATGGCTCGTACAATTGCCGGATTCTAGTCACTAGATCCTCAAAAGTATCAGGTGGACATGGGGTCATAAACTCTTTGACCTTGTCATCTAATAATGTCCACAGAATTCTGTACTTCATGTTAGACGGTACGTCATGTACCTTAACCGTAGTTTCGAAATTAGCGAGCCAGCTGGTAAACTTGATGTTACTCTGGGATCCTTGAAAGGGCTTAACGCCTTTGAAGCCTTTCAGATATTCCCCCAGATGCTTGAAGCTTTCATATGATGATGGCTCCCGGAGTTCTCGAGTTTGCGGTCGCTCCGACCGTTCTCGACGGGGTGCACTGTATTCCCGTTCACGGGAATACCGGCGAGGGCTCGACATCCGCTGTACCGGCGGTGGAGACTGATGGGCCCGTGACGAGGTTCTAGACTGACGAGAGTATTCCCTTCGACGGCGGGGTGGTTCCCTGATTGCTTCCCTCATCTGGTCATCAGATGAGTCTAGGTCGATTATGGGCGGAGCTCTCCGTTCATTCCCTCGACCACGATAGACGGGCTCCGGACTCGGATGCCTCGTCGGCGGGGGCTGTCCCATCTGATATGGGGGCGCGCCCGCATTTGGGTCCTCTCTAGGACTTGGCCACAGCCGGAGCAACTCGATACATACCCGAGGGAATGTATGCTCTAATGCTTCCCATGTTTCCATAGGGAGCCCCGCTATCCATGCTGTCATAAGGCCTCGGATCACACCGTACTCCTGGTTGGTCATATCACGTATCCGGAACATTCCTTCCGTGTCCCGTCTAGGGACCGGAGGTTGAACTGGGGTTGGGGTGGGATCCCGTAACGGGACCACCCAGTTATCCATCGGTCCACGTACCCGTGGTTTCCGGTCGGGCTCCGGGTCGGGGTCACTACCGCCCGGGTGCTGGCTACTGCCTGCCCGTTTCATTGGCTTTGAACGGGTCAGGTCTGTATGCGCCGTAGACCGGAACCGTTGTACCGGAGCCGCTGCTGGACTAGGCCCGGTGGAACCGTGTGTGTCTCTCCTCCGTGGTTTAGGACGGTTGACTGGCAATAGTGGCATATTGCCCGGCTGACGGCGAAAAAGGGAACTATCCGACCCCAAGCGTGGTCGTTGCTGGTATAATTCCAATTCCAACTGAGTCAGAAACGCACGTAAGTCCCTTACGTCGGAAATACCAGGCAATGGTACTTCCGAGTTAGCCTCCTGTTGCTGGAGGTGAGCTCCAATGCGGGCTAGTCTGCGTCTGAGATATTTGAGTTGTTCTCGAATAGTTGCTTGGTCGTCCCATTCGTCCTCGCTGGGCTCTTCCGAAACCGGGGACTGATATTCACCCGGGTTGTTGGAGGTTCCGTCCTCTTTTTGACCTTCCGGTACACCCGGATCCATGCCCTCGTCGTCAACCTCTTGTTTTGAAGAGGCTTTACTCTTTGCCGTATCAGACCGGAGCACCGGTCTATTAGATGTCGGGTCATCAAGGCCTTGGCTAGACGAAGCATGGCTAGATGCAGATTGAGTAGAGGAACTCTTGCTCAATGCAGGCTGGCTTGACGTAAGCCGCCCAAAACCGTTCTGACTTAAAGGCCTTTTATCCATCGAGTCACTCGCGCTAGTCGGATCACCCGGCTTAGCTGAGGCCTTGGACGATTTCACAGGAGAATGCAAAACCGACATGAAATACAGTTAGTCGCACGTAACGTGGCCTAACTAAAATTCAGTGTATACGGACCGTATACACTGCTCCGAGAATACCAGTAAAAATGCGGTAAAACGTACAGAAAAATTAAGAAAAACTGGATGAGATCAGAAAAAATTAGTTAAAAATGAAGACCTATAAAAATAAGAGAACCGAAGAGAAAATTACTAAAGACCGAATAAAAATAAAAATAAGGTCGTGGACTGGCAGCCTAATGTAAAGTTGGAAGTGAACTAACAACCAAACTTTACGAGTGAGAACTGTGCACAAGGAGAACGTCGAACCTGGAGGAGATGTAGTTCCAGTCGACCCAACTAACCTCGCCAAAATAACCTAAGTGAATCTTACCGAACGGAGTTTAACCGCCGATGAAGAGCAAAGACTCAAATAAAGACGAAACTACCCCAAATTTACTGAAAAGTACATACTTAAAAACTCTATCTACCTACCCAATAAATCTAGAAAAAGGCCTTACTTACCGATTATACAATTCTAATACAAAAACCTAAACTAAGAAGACGCCCTAGAATGGCCCAAAAAGAGACCACATTTACTTTTAAAATTATGCAGGACAAAGGGGCGAACCCCGAAAAGCGTACAATAAATTTTGAATAAACTACAGTGTAGGAAATAGCCTAACTAAACAATAGAACAAGAATAGAAAATAGAATATAGGACACAGTAATCACTACCAAACAAGGACACTACAATGAATAAACTAGAAGAGAGCTAACCAAGAAAAAGGAACCTAAACTGTCAAGATAATTTTTAAAAGAGCCTCGAAGAGAGTATTAAATAGAAAATATTGAAAGTAAAAAGTTTCATAATAAAAAGCAGAGAATTATAAGAGAACAATACAAGATACTAGTAAAGGCGTAGCTCAACAGGGTCACCCTGGAGCGTACTAGAGTCCAAAGTGGTACCCACTTTGGACGATAGAGATGAGTCAGAAAAAGCACAGCTAATATTGGGGCCACACACAGGAGCGTAAAAACGAGACACGACTGCACAGTTCAAAAGAAAACACCAGCCTGAATAAAACCAGACGTCTAGACAGGACAAGTTTTGAGACAGCGTGGGTGGTTTTGATTGGATGAATTTTGAGACCCCCTTGAAAGACAGGATGCTGGGAGAGGCACTTAGAGAAAATCGACAAGTATACAGCGCCACCTATTGACTAGGCTGGCTGACACACATATACGTATTTTACACATAAACACACTAAAACATTTCAACTAGGACTTTCAGACAAATTTCAAAACACAGTTTCAATATAAATTTCAAACATTATAAATTCCTTCTAAATTAACATTTCTACAGTAAATTCAAACACACACACCTTAATATATATTTCTAGAGGCCTGACGTCACGCCGCCTCATTACAACATCACACTTTCTCTTTCTCATCATTTGAGTAAAATTTGAAAAATAAATTTCTGAGCAGAAGGCCAAAGCGATTGCTCTTAAATTAGTCTCATTCAACCTAGGTTAATTATAAATTTAAAACTAAGGATTTGGAAGACCTGAAAGGTCTCCATTGTAAAATTTGTTTAAAATTGACAACTAAAATTATTTGTCGAATTATTATGAGAAAAATATCTATTCGAATACAAAGTTTGTATATATTGTAGTTTAATCTTTTAACATTATGTCGGTATATATTTGTACAATCATATGGAAATTCGTGATAAACAAATCAAATACAAGTACGAAAAAAACCAGAAATACTGGAACGTACAGAAACCGTAGCAAGTCAGGTTTATAATCCAGTGATGAAACCTACACAACGAAGACTAGAATTGGCTTAGTAGCAGAGCCAGTAGTTATAGACACTATTCAAACCTAGTCAGAGAAATTATGCGTGTGCTAGTGGCTTCATTTGGTTCCAAAGCGTGCTTTTCATATTTTATCAGCAAAATGCAGAAAACAGCACCTGTGGTGAAACTACGTGGGACTATTCCGGCATTAACACACCTGTCACTGTTATTGTAGCCAGCTACGCATTTGGAAATTATAGTATATACTCTGTATGCACAGTCTGCAATCAAACGGTGGGACAGAAATGAGTGTTTCAGAACTACTGCAAGCTGTTACTGAATATCGTGATTGTGGAATTCATTGTTTCTTGCATTCGTTTAAATATTAGAACTTGGCAATCACATTGCAATATGAATATGTAATTAGTAACATCTGTATTCTGCAGATTATGCAGGCACTGACCAGATGCCTACATATATAAGTTAAAGTTGAGTTTAAAAAGCTTTTCTGTCGATCCAACCGCTCAAAATACATTACTTGTTATTTTAACATTACAAGTATTATGAAAAAATGGCTGGAAACATGTTCGAATAACATACATTGTATTTGTATGCCAAATTTATCCTATGAAGTTCTGACGGCATAGGGCAGAAAGGGAAATATATTTGTCTCTTGGAAAGGATGAGTTTATGGTTGCTTGATGAGATACTTGTTTCTGTATTTCTGTGAATGAGAAAACAAGGACTCACAGTGTCCGTGTATCAAGTGGCCATTTGATATTTGAGTTCTCCCAAAATCAAAACACAATCTAAATTTGTTGATTTTTGATTTTGAAAGCTGCAAAATATCAAAAATCAAAACTGCGCAGTCTGTTTGTTTGTTTTGTTACTGGAATAAAAATCAAAAATCAACAAATTTAGATTGAGTTTTGATTTTGGGTGAACTCAAATATCAAATGGCCACTTGATACACGGACATCACTGGGTTTTGTCTCGATTACCCCACCACTCAAAGTTCTCAAAACTCTACCAATTCAAATAAAATTGTATATGGGCACATTTTCGCCCAGGCTGAGTTCAACTATCGCAAAATTTTGCGATTACGCGAAATTCGAGTCTTTCGATTCTCAAAGGGGACCTAGGGGAATTGAAAAAATTTACCCTTTGATCTAGCTGAAAGGTTGGATATATATCTTGGAACATGAATCTGAAGTCCGTTTTTCGATTCATCTCTTTGTTAACTCAGCATAAGCTTACAGTTTAAGCGTATAACTTTAGCTTATAGCGAACAAACAAAAATCTTAATCGATAAACGGACTTCAGATGCGTGTTCTATGTACGACCCAGAAAACCCCTATATACACCCTTTCAACAAAATCAAAGGAAACAACTTTCGGTTCCCCTTGGTCTCCCTTGCGAATTAAAAAATCGAATTTAGCGTAATCGAAAACATACCCATACCAAATTTCAGCTTAATCGGTTTAAAATTTTGAGTGGTGGGGGGTTAAATCGAGACAAGACCCAAATTGTTTAACTCCATTGCAATTCCATGTCGTCTTTTTGACCCCACCACCTGTTATGTTATGACAGGTCGGACTTTTGAATTTTTATTTCAGACGGAGAAGAACATGTTGAAACACAACTTTATCATTGAAGAATTGCAACTACGTAAATGCTGCTAAATTTCGGCTAATTTGAAAGTTTCTGTACATCCAAAGAAATATATATTTTTAGATCTCTGCAAGAAGAGCTAAATAAGCGTATACTCCAAGAAATGCGGCTGTTTTCATATGTATTTGGTTGTATTTTGTTCGCAATAGTTTTCGCACCAGCAGGAAAGATATACTGCTCGAATATTCAGACTACAAATTCCGAGACACTTCATTATTTATCCTGACAGTTATTTAGCAATCGTTTCTCTCTATATTCGTTTGTAGTCGGTAAAGTAAAGTCCAAAACTGGAAATTTTAATTTAGCATATACTATAATTTTGACGAAATTAGGACCAGGGAATAGTAAAATGTGATCCCAATTGATGCCATTTCAGTACGTTTTAAAATAAAAGAACTAAATTCTTTTGACAGAAACCCAGTATGTATCATAATTAAGATCGCTGAATTAAGCTGAAATAGTTCACAAATTTTATTGCATCCAGACTGGAAAACAAGAAGAATTGTTTCGTTCTGACTATTTGACAATTTCATCTTTTAAAGTAGTTGCTTTTTAACACACTTTCCGGCAGAGGAAAAAATGTTCAGTGTCGACAGATCTTTTCTTTTCCTTTGAGTCATTTGAAGTTTTGCTCCTGTGTTTTCGATTGATGGACACTTCCACAGCATAGTGCAGATTTAGAAGTGGGTCGCAATTTCGTGACCCGCCGGTACAAGCAACCCGCGGACTTCTGACCCACGACCCACTGAGATTTTGTCCACCCACGTGATCCTCTTCTTTAATTTGGACGTTTTCGCATATTTAAGTACTCATTGCATGCACCGAGCAAAATTAACGCTTTAAACATGTACATAGTGATGTATTTGGACTTTCAAACAAAAATGTCGCCTTCGTTTTCGCTAGTTCTGAGTAGGCTATGCCATCGTTAAAGTGTTGGAACTTCGATCGGACATTTATTAGTATTATTATTATTTATTAGTATTTATCGGACATTTTAGTATTTAGGCAACGTTTTGAAGATACAATCCTGTAGCAATTTACAGAAAAGTTCAGCCAATTCTGGTTTATTTTTTACGTGACTGAAACTTTTTGACTGAAGATTCAAGACAATAGAAATAAATAATTTTATCATAAATTATTATAAATTTATTAATGTAAAGATATACAAGAGAAAGAGAGCTAAAAGTTAGAGAAAAACTGAAAATTTCACATCAATTGTAAATTTTCTGGTGAAATTAATCCAAAATTTACCGTTAAATTGGTTTGAACAAAAGTAACTCTTGACCCGCTTTGACGCGAGCCACTGACTCGAAAGTCGACCCGCGGGTACCCGCGACCCACTTCCAACTCTGACACAGTATGTTGAATTCACTTTTAACGTTTACTGTAGGTATATTAGTCAGTTTCCACGAGAGTCACAAAATAAAAAATTTTTAGATTCTGGGGGACTCCGCCCCCAGACCACGAAAAATTTTTTCATTCCCCCCCCCGAAATTTTTTCTGGCTACATACGCTAGTGATCTTTGTGTATATATATATAATACTTATATATAATACCTCTGGCATTGATTATTTTTACCCAAATGCTGGACTACACATGTTGTGTCCTCTTTATAAGTAAAACCAAACCGAACAACCGTAATCCATGCTATTATGCTCTCTCAACGGGGGTTTGTAAATCCTAATGCCGAAATAAGTTTGACGAACTTGAAAGGAAGGAAGGATAGATATGTGAGGTATTGTCGCGGTGCATAGTCAAAACATAGTGGTAAAATTTTAATTTGTCGGAATAGGAAGTTTCCTATGTGCTGCTGATTGATCTTCCCCCAATCAACTGGTGTGTTATTGATTTTAGATAGATTTTCATAGAGTATGCTGTATTATTTGTATTACTCATTATGAGAAGTTTAAGAGGGATTGTCCTTCTATTAGAAATCCTCAGATTCTGTTATGGTAAGTAATCTTGTTGACACGGCAAAAGAGAAATAAGAAGACTCAATATTCTCTGCTTCAGTACCTGATTTTACATATGACGCCACGAATGTCGCAAAAACTGATGTATCGACAGTTCATAAAAACTAAGAGTGCGACAAGCGTCAGGCTCTCTTAGGCTTGCGACATTATCTGCACGATAACGGCTGACCCCCCCCCCCACACAAGGCACAAATTAGACCCATCACTTCAAAGAAATTTGCACGCTATGCCTACGTTCTAAAGACCAAAAGCACAAATAAAACCTGACCGAAAAAGTAGAAAGCGAAATTGTTTTCTTTGTATCTCAAAACCGCTTCAAGATAGCTAATAAAGTATATATTTCTGAGCCGAAATGGTGAGATCTGTCTTTTCGTAAATACTGTTTAAAAATTCCCGTGCAATATCAAATTCTAAGTTTGCTATACATCTCTAAGTGGGGGTCACCAATTTTTTAAGACCTGGGGGGAAGTGGCCCAAATACGGACAAATCCGATTTTGACACACAAGATAGGAGGAAAAGTTGCCTATTATGGGCACCTGGGTTCCTATGGACACAGGGTCCCAAATCTGTACACTACGCTTTATCTTAGCGACAACATCAACGGGTTTTTGGTAAACTGCTAAAAATGGTATTTTCAGGAACAAAACAGTGTTTAGACATTGCGTTCAACCTCTAGGACTACCTACTTTATGTTCTTAAAGTCAGTTTTAGCATTAAAACTTGTTTTATTATGGTTTTCGATTAATTTAACTGAGATAAATGAGTTTTAAAGCAAATTTTTTTTAGCCATAGATAAACTGTTCATATAATATCAACTAATAAAACTTTCACAATAAAATTTGCAAGCAAAAATCAGCGGCAACTTACAACTAAAAAACTGATTTTTACACGTACAATAGCTTAGATTTTATATTGGCCATATTTGGGCCCTCACAAAATTTCTGCTGTCCATATTAGGGCACATTGGTGAAAATGACGACGAAATTAGATCTTATGCACAAAAACTTTGACTGGGTCAATTCCAAGTTTTGAAATTTTTCAAGAACAATCTACATATTATTAAATAATATAAAAATTGTTAACTTAGGCTTAACTGGACTTGAGAATTCTTGTTTTGAAAAAGTTACTTTCCGACAGCATAAACTAACTGGTTTGAAATTTAAAAATTGAATAAAATTAGAAAATATCCTCGTTACTGCGATAGGTTTATTTCATTTTACTTTGATAAAAGACTTGCACACCTATCCAAAGTTAACGTTGGCCATATTAGATATTAGGCACTTGGCCATATTTGGGTAACTTCCCCTACTAGCCGTTAATAGTCAATTATGCTCGTGAAAAATAGATTTCATGTTAACCGTTCATATGAAATCGACGAAAGAATGAGAACATCTTCCAAAATAAGGTCATATAGAATCTTGTGTAATTAGTTGGCCTTTATTAAATATTTAAAAACACAATAATCTGAAAGTGGTTACAGGAAACTTCTGTATGTTGCAGGAAAACTAGAAGAAATTCCAAGAATTCGAATTAGTCCAGCTATTAGAGAAGATATCTATAAACAATGGTACAAAGATGCTACAGGGAGCGTTATGGTCAGCGTAACGAACAAACTCCTAAAACAAAGCAGGAACAGATACGTCAACGATTTCTTGGGATCCTGCACCGAAGGCGTGACAGATATTTATGACTACGCTTTCTGTCTAAAAGCATTTTCACAGTTGGCCAAACCTGGCTTTGCGCCACGAAAAAAGCGAGCCGTCCAAGCTGGTTACTTCCAATGGGAAGGAGAATTCGTTAATGTCAGGAAACCGCTTCAAACATCTTCAAGGAAAGCGTTTCAAACATCAACAAGATCTCCGGTGCCCCAACCAAGTGTTGATCCTGTCATGGAGGTTTTGTGGGGATTAAGACGGTGGTTTCGCCAACAGGCAGGATTGAATCCGGTTGATTCCGCCGAAATTCGAAAACGCCAACAACGGTTTCAAGCTTCTAAGAATTCATTCCGGAGACAAGAATCGGTTTCTAGCTCTCCCTGGGATGGCGAAGTGGATAAACTTCACCACAAATTGGTTGGAGGTGTCCGACTGGAGAAAGTTCCTGGATTAATAGAGACTATCGAACAACAAAGTGGAAGAAACCTGAGACGCGAACAAGAAGTAGCCTCTTGGGTTGAGGCCTTCACAAAAGATTTAACAGCAATATTTAATGATGGCAAAAATCTTTCTGTTAAAGTATTGTCGCCCAGATTTTTTGGTAGATCTCATCCTGATTCTGAAGATACAACTGGAATTTTGTCACCGGATCTATTTAGCCTCCAACCCGGAAATAAATCAATTTTACCATGGTCGGAAGTGGTATCTGGTCTGCCAAAGACAGAACAAAACTTTTTGTCTGAACAGGTTAGTCTCCTAGTACAGATGATTGCGGACGCCAAAATAAATGAAACTTTGAGGAAAACGGCAGAAAAAGTGAAAACTTCCCTGGAAAATGACGAAATTCTAACACAAGAAGATCTGACTCAGCTAACAGGAATGGATGTGGCGAAGACAAGTGCGATATTTCAAAAACTGGAAGGAAATCTCTCGGAAAGTCAGTTGCAGGAACTGACGACAAACGGATTCGCATGGATGTCGCCGGATCAAGTCAAACAATTTTACGAAGAAATCGGAAGTGGGGAACGCAGATTCGATCTTGAATTGCTGTCACGTCTTTCTGAGAGTGATAAGGAACAATGGGTGCTTGACACGCTGACCGACTACGAAGGGAAAGACGATCACTCTTTCAACGTTGTTCTGCGAGACATCGTGGGTACGCCACTTACTCGCGTAAACCTTGTCAGGAAAAAGGAACTGGTTTCTCAACCAGTTATAACCAGTCCGCTTACGCTGTCTCCACTTGTCTTATCACCCAGCGTTCTTGGTCCATTAATTCTGTCACCGGTTCTGTTCTCACCGCTTATCCTAAGCCCTAGGGTTTTGGGACCATTTATTCTAGATCCTGGTGTTGGGAATCCGTTAATTCTTAGTCCTGTAGTGCTAAATCCGCTCATTTTATCTCCACAGGTACTTTTCCCCGTCGTTCTATCACCTCTCGTGCTCAGTCCTATAATATTAAGTCCGATTGCTGTTGGGGCTTTGGTGTTATCCCCATACGTCTTGTCCCCAGTGATTTTAAGCCCCTTAGCAGTATTTGCTATTGTCTTGAGTCCTTGCGTACTTTCTCCGCTGGTTTTATCTCCCCCTGTTGTTATCGGGGCAGCTCTTAGCCCTCCGGTACTCTGCTGAAATACTTCAAATGGTACTGTAATTAGCGTCATATGTTTTAAAAATATTATGCTTATGGTACATGGTGCATGGTATATGTACAAATTTTATTCTTGGTTGTTTTTACAAATTAAATTTTGTAAATTACAATAATAACCATTCCAAACTTTTACCTGACTCGTTCTGTAAATAGTGTTTACATAAATGTCGGTGACGCACATCTGGACGCAAAAAACCCTGCATAGGAAGGATTGATACGCCTAATATTGGAGTTCTGCTGATGGCTCTGTGGTGTAGTGGCTTAACACTTTTGACTCAAGACCGCAAGGACAGTGTTTCAATCCCCAGTCGGGTGAGTTCTTCACGTGCAATCCTGAGTCCTATGACTAAAAGTTGAACTTCCCAGTTTCAATTATCATTCTCTCTCTAAAGCCCTGTATCAGTGATACATGGCCTATTGACGCCTCCCGTCCAAGAAGCCCTACAGAATGGGGTGCGTTTCACAAAGCCCTCTTATCTTTAGGAGCTCCTAAATTCGCTAGTTAAGAGCAAAGATTTAGCTGTTTTATGAAGGGCTCCTAGTTTAGGAGGGCTCTTAAAGTTCGCTCCTAAAATCGGAGCACGTTTTAGCACTCCTAAACCCTCTCCTAAGCTCAAAACAGCACATTTTGTTGTATCTTTTGCCATAAATGTGAAGCAATACGCAACTATAATTCCAAGAAACACATTTTAAATAAATGCGATGGATTATATCATGAAATTTCTCAAGTTTAAAATGTTTAGTTTTCGTCACTAAACTTACATTTTCAAATAGAACTTTTTGCCCTAATAATGGGATTTGGTACACGTCAAAAATATGTGTTATGTATAAGTAACAAACTTAAGAGCAATCGTAAGAGGGCACCTAAATTTTAGCTGAAAATTGTGTTAAGAGCGCTCTTAGCGTTAAAATTTAAAAGCAATCTCCAAGTAGTTTTGTGAAACAGTTTAGGAGGTCCTTCTAAGTTGCTTGGAAAACCCTCTTACTTTTGACTTAGGAGCAGCTGTAAAGAGGAAAATTTAGGAAGGCTTTGTGAAACGCGGCCCAGATTTCTATCACCAAGCAACGTGCGCAAACGTTTAGCTTGTACTGAGCTAGCGAGAAACTAAATTGATAAACAAACGGTTTGGTGCAGCTAAAGGACCAAGCAACAGTAAGAATCCAGCTTACGGTTTTCCAAACATCACAGCTGTTGCCTCAATAGCTCAGTTGTGAGAGCGGCATGGCGAAGGAGTTGTGTGTGAGTTCGAGTCGAATCCTATAGGGGCCCAAATTTATCGAGGCTCAATTGCTGAAGTGATGATTTGATTTCTTGCGCAACAACTGGACTATGGCTCTGGACACAAAGTTTCTTATCTCGACGCAATGAAGTTTTAACGGGGCGCAAGCTAGACGCAACATTGTTTCGGAAGAAAATTAACTTTTGTAAGAGTAAGGACTTTAAATCTTTCCAGTACCAATTTTTCCGTTTTTTCCAAAAATTTCTTCGTGTCCTGGAGGCTCCGTCCCCAGACCCCGGTGTTTCCCACTTTGTCATGGAATGCCAAGGTGCAAGGTCATGCCTCAGTGTTACTCAATATTATTTGTTAAGTTGATTTCCACCTGCGTTCATATCAAATCTTTTCGAACTCGTAAATTTCACTTCAATAAATATATGGATCTTACTAGGTGCACAATCGTGAACATTTATATTGTTTTCATTCAACAGGTCAGGCAGGATCAAGATTAGTAGTAAAGTAAAACCCCGAAATTAACAAATTTAACTGTAAATTTTTGGTTCTTCTGAAAACGTTTTCGCAAAAAATACACAAATGGCAATTTTAAATAATGCAAAACTGCCATTTTTCCAAAATTTTCAAATACAAAAGGCCTATCTATGCACGAGCAATATCGTAACTAGCGTTAATAGTATTTACAAGTGCTTCACTGAATAATGCAGCACGAAGCATACACGCTTCTTTATTTATTGATGATACTGACTTATTCAAAATTCAAAAATTTACAGATGCAATTAACACAAAAATGCATTAGCGTTAGGAACTTCAGTTAGAATAGACGTAACAGTTGCCAAATTAAACATTTCCACTACTGATTATTTTGTAATTTCAAAAAATTGTTCCAATTCTGGGGGGTGGAGCTCCACCCCCCAGACCCCCCGCCGTGTATATTGGACGTATCTACATATATTCTGTAGGTAATCTTGTAATCGTGCAGTTAAGCAGCATCTACTTTCTAAATAGTCTAAATAGCATTACACTACAGGAATTATCGAAATGTTTCATAAATAAAACAATTTTTTGCACTAAAAACAAGCTAAAACAAGAATTCAGCCTGGACGCAAAATTTCTTAACGGGACGCAACTTAAATCTAGCGGGTAGAGTTTTTGGCTGGCCAAGGAAAACCCGGCCGGCCGGCCCACTATGCCGACTATCCGGCCGGCCGGCCGGCCGGTCTTCAGAAAAAGGCTACTACTTGATTTTATCTGTTATACATAATCAGGAGTAACTGTATGCATCAATTAATGCTAAATATTTTGCAAAATACACGAAAAATAGGGCAAAACTGGTACCGGGCGGTTTTTTTTCACCGGCCAGCCGGCCGGCCGGTTTGCATCACCCGGCCGGCCGGAAACGGCCGGCCGCTTCCGGCCGGCCGGCCGGGTTCACAAGCTCGGCCGGCCGGGTCCGGCCGGCCGAGTAAAAAAACCGGCCGGGCAACAACACACAAGCGGGACGCAAGATTGACGCAAATCTGAAAACCAAAAAACCTTGTTCCTATGTCTGCGTCCTTTACAAGTCGAGTAGCGGTTTTCAGAATGTTTCGCGACATTAAAAAAACTTGTATTTGCACCTTTTTAGTAAAATGGAGGCAAAAAGTGTTTTCTTACCGTTAAAAGTTACTGCCGTTTGAAAGTTTTAACATTTTACTGCAGATCAATCAGAAATGGTAATGCATCCATAAATCGGTGAAGTTTTGCAAAAGTTATGCACAGGTGTGCACCAGTGCACCTGCTTAAGGATTGCGGTCTGCACTTTTTCCCTCCTGCTAGAGACCTTCACTCAGGCCCGTAAGCCCGGCCCGGCCCGGCCGCGTATTTATAAAATGTACAGTCCGTTCGCGCAGCAAGAAAATGTACAGCGCTTTCGCGCAACTTTTCAAAATGTACACTCGGTTCGCGCACCAAGAAAGTGTACAGCGATTTCGCGCATCTTTTCAAAATGTACACTCGGTTCGCGCACCAAGAAAGTGTACAGCGATTTCGCGCATCTTTTCAAAACGTACATATCGTTCGCGCAACTGTTTTATATTGATTAATTGAGTGACGAAACTACTGGGCTATTCTGTCCACAACCAAAAAAGTAGAGCTGCTTTGCACTACGAAATTTGTATGTTTGTCTCGACATTGCGTTTATATATATGTTAGCAGAAAGTGTACAATTGTGCGATTCCTTTCATTTTTATTCAGTTGTTTTTGTGTCCGTGTGAGTTACACGTATACTGGGTTTCAGTTAGGCTTTGTTGTCATTTATACATAGAGGCGGGTACTTTTGGGATCGTTTATCAAAATTTGTACTGAAATTTAGATTTGTTGTGTTCGCATTTTGGCAACTTATGGTATTTTCGTCTTAAGTTTTTGTCTTGTTTTTGTTTTGGTAGGTTATATTGGAAATGTTATTCGTTTCCAAAAACAATTTTGAATAATCATTGGACTTTTATTTCGATCTTGCTTAATTTCCTTTCCCTTTCAGAGTTACTGGCGTATGCACTTAGCTGATTTGCGTTTCATAATGTTTTCGTTGTACATTAGCATCTAAAATTTGATTATTTATATTATTTATTTTTAATATTTGGGAAGTATATATCCATTCTTCCTAATTAATTGCATGTTATAATTTAATCAACGAAGCTGGTCAGTCAGTGAACATTTCGCTACAATCAAGAACTGAACTGCTGACTGTTATTAATCGCTCAAACTAAACATGAGCTACTTGTTTGAAAATGATGTCTACGACGACGAGTAAAATTCGATGCATTTTATTTTTGCTAACGGCAAAAAATTTAATTTTGCCGGGCGGGCCTAACTTTTGAGCTAACGGGCCTGGCCGGGCTGGGCCTAAGTTGGAGCGGTCCGGGCCGGGCCGGGCCGAGGTCGAAAAGTTTTCAAACGGGCCGGGCCGGGCCGGGCCGGGCCGAGGTGAAATTTTTACGGCCTGAAAATTCAGGCCCGTGAAGGTCTCTACCTCCTGCCAATCTTCCCACCTCTGGAAGTTTTACCACAGGTGCAAATCCTTCCCAAAGTTTACTCCGGGGGGCAGCAGGTCCTGAGGTTTCCCCTCCATCTTGGAATCGTAGGTCGATACAACCAAGAGTTAATAATAGCAAGAGTACGACACCGTACCCTTGCTAGTGTAATTGGCCTGTCATATGCTCGGAACATTAAGGCCGAAATCTCGGGGGGGGGTCACGGTTAACACAGTTAACCATGTGTTTATATGCGTTTGAACTAAAATGAATCTGATTGGCTAATCCCCTACCTTATGTCAAAATTACGTGTATAAGGTGACCCCCCCCCCGAGATCTCGGGGGGGCTCAGCTTAACGTTGTTAAGCGTGTGTTTATATGCGTTTGAACTGAAATGCATTTGATTGGTTACTTAGCTGTTGCATTGAAATGCACTGGTGAGGGCTACGATAGCTAAGTAACCAATCAAATGCATTTCAGTTCAAACGGATATTATCACACGCTTAACAACGTTAAGCTGAGCCCCCCCCGCCCGAGATCTCGTAACATTATACACGTAATTTTGACATAAGGTAGGGGATTAGCCAATCAGATTCATTTTAGTTCAAACGCATATAAACACATGGTTAACTGTGTTAACCGTGACCCCCCCCCGAGATTTCGGCCTTAATGTGCCGAGCATCTGACAAGCCAATTACACTAGTAAGAGTCCCGTGTCATACTCTTCCTATCATTTACTCTTGATACAACTAAGATAATAAATATAAAAGGAGCACAAAACTCCTCCATAAAGGGGCAATCGTAAAGTCTTAGATCATCGTGCAGATGCATCGTTTTGATTTATGTAATATTCACAATTTGCCTTAGTTTTGATTGACAATTAGTTAACAATCTGTAGGTTTTTTCGAATGAAAACTGATAGTTAATTTAAATTAAAGTTAAAAGTAAAATTTCCAATCAAAGTTCAAAATAAAGCCGAAGATTTCACTCAGTAAATTTAAAAATCAATGTCAATTTTGAATTCTATAATCTCTACCTTTGTCAAGTTTACGGAAACGATCATAAGTTTAATAGATTAGTAAAACTCCTTTGCACTATTTCAGTAAAGTTACATAAGTTTCTCCACATAAGATCTACTTTAGTTTTTTTACTTATTTAATATTTATCTATTGTGAAGCGTGTGACAGCTATTCTGGTTTTTGTTAGGTAATCAGTCAGCCGACGCTCTACATATATGTACCTTTCACCATTTGCATTCATTAGCAAGAAATCAAGAAACTTAGATGGCAACGGCTCAGTTTTCATTCTAATTCTAATTTTCATTTTCATTTATTAATTCATTCCATTTTAATCAGTTGTCAGTTGCTATGTTTAAGTGGTGTAATTTTTATGTTTATGTTATGTTTTAAATTTTTATGTTGTTTACTGTTTTAATGTTAATGTTTACATTATATTCGTTAATTTTAAGCATTTGTCATAATTTGTCTTCATTTAGGTAGGTAAATGTTCTACACTTGTTTGGATTTCGTTTCGCTAAAGAATTCATTTTATTGTTGCCGATGTGAAAAACTGATGCCGCTTTTGTTTTGCTGCAAAATGCGAACAAGTGACCCTAGTGGGAAGTGACGCAGAAATTTGGTCACAAAAATTGACATATTACATCTGCACAGATTATTTCCTATTTACAGGAATGTGTAATAATGCTCTTAGCTTAAAAATTATGAAATTGTAGGTTATTTTTTCATTTTTAATGAAGATATCAAATACAGTTTTGATGGATTACTTTTCCAATTGGCATGCAAGTTTTTAAGGGGATTATAACACACTTTTACTATGACAGCGCTAAACTATTTTAGGAACACACTGGTGACTCTTCGGTTTGTGCACATGGCACAATATCGGTGGATAGCAATCACAAAACTTTACTATTGAGAGTTGATATCGGGGGGAGGGTGCATTAATGCATTTCATCTCACTTCTGATTGATCTTTAAAAATTAGAAATTTAAGAAACTAAATTTTAAGCACTCCGAAGCTTTTCTTGAACACCAAGAGCCCAAGAGGAACATAAAATTATGTTGACTGCAATGTTGGTAAGTTCAGTATTTACCAGTTTGCACAATAACAACTTATTAGCAAGAGTCCATAATTAATTCTTTATATTATAGAAGAAGAGCAAGCCATTTGAGGGCTTCTCTTCTTGGCATTGCGTAACGGTGCTCGGCGATAATTCCGTATACGCACACTTGCACTGAGACTTGAGTGCATTGATTGCATCTAATTCCGTAGACGCACACTAGACCTTCAGTTGGAGTTAAAACTGGTCAGAGTGACCTTTTGAAAAAAGGCATCTAATTCCGTAGACGCACACCAGTTGAATAGCAACAGTATATATGAGGGAAAATTTCATTGTTTTTTTGGAAATTTAGGACCTTTTCAAGAAAGGGTAGAGTAGAGTTAAAATTAACTCGATCCTTTTCAAGAAAGAGATAAATGAGTTAATTTTAACCCTGCGAGTTATAGAGAGTTAAAGTTTTTAACTCTGCGTTGTTTCGTGAAAAGAGTTAAAATTAACTCTCTCTAACTCTACCCTTTTCAAGAATCACTGCAATATTTGCAGAGTTAAATTTAACTCTACCCTTTTCATGAAAGGGTTAAATTTAACTCTGTTTAACTCCCTCAAAGCTTTTTCCATTCAAATTTAATAAGGTAATGAAATAAAGTAGTAAAGTGTTTACTGTTTACTATAATATGTATGTAGTTACAGTATATCACACAAACAACATAATAGTGCTTTTCAAACAAAAGGGCAAGCAATAATCAGCAAAAAACTTGTCAGCAAACAGAAACAGAATTTCGTATGACCTTTTCATATGGTTATTAATCATACCTAATAAAATTCGGCGATTTGAATTTTATTTAGAGTTTATCGATTTGAGATTTTATTTGAGACTCAAGAAATTTATGCTGCGTTGTGAATGCTTGTTTGTTATTGAAAAGCATTATGATGTTGTTTGATTGATACGGTCAAGAGTACATAATAACTAAGAGTGTGACAAGCGTCAAGCTCTTAGTTATTAGGCTTGTGGACATGATCTGCACGATAACGGCTGACCCCCCCCCACAAATTAGACCCATCACTTCAAAGAAATTCGCACGCTATTAATAGGTTCTAAAGCTCGAAAACACAACTACTCAGTTTGTTCAATGTGCGTCAGTTGCGAGCTTCAGCACACAAATATAGCGTGCAAATTTCTTTGAAGTGATGGGTCTAATTTGTGGGGGGGGTCAGCCGTTATCGTGCAGATCATGTCCCAAGCCTAATAACTAAGAGCTTGACGTTTGTCAACTCTTAGTTATTATGTACTCTTGATACGGTGTAAGTACAGTAAGACCACTTTTCTACATTTTATATTTCATTAAATTATTTTCCGAAAACAAGAAAATGTTCCTTGATTACTGTTACGATTCAACAGGTGTGCGTCTGCGGAATTAGATGCCAGGTCACTCTGACCAGTTTAAATTCTAACTGAAAGTCTAGTGTGCGTCTACGGAATTAGATGCATTGAGTGCACTCAAGTCTCAGTGCGAGTGTGCGTATATATACGGAATTATCACCCGGTGCTCCGCCCACAATACGTGAATGTTCCCCCGTTTGGTGGGGGGTAGAAAAAACAGGTCCCCGTTTGGTGGGGGGTATGCATTATTCAAAAGAGGTCCCCGTTTGGTGGGGAGGTAGACAAAAGGGGTCCCCGTTTGGGGGAGGGGTCGCCAAGTCGGGCTAAGATTGGCTGAATCTGATTGGCTTTTGGCGACCCCTCCCCCTCAAACGGGGACCTCTTTTGCTTACCCCCACTCCCCACCCAACAGGCACCTCTCATTGCTACCCCCCACCAAACTTCACTTTTGCTTACCCCCCCCCCCCACTTCTACCCAACGGGCACCTCTCATTGCTACGCCCCACACCAGACCTCTCTTTGCTATCCCCACCAAACGGGGACCCATTTTCGAATAGAACAGAAACTACCGTAATCCTCTGCTCTCCGTACCAAACGGGGAGGGGGTTTCTGCAATCTGATTGGTTGTTGGATACCCCCCCCCACCAAACGGGGGCCTCTTTTCTGCAACCCCCCCCCACAAAACGGGGGAACATTCGCGTATTGTGGGCGGAGCACCGTTACGCAATGCCAAGAAGAGAAGCCCTTTAGTGGCTTACTCTTCTTCATATATATAGTGCAATTATGCACTCCTGCTATTAGGGTATGTTCATATCTAAAATGCTTTTTTGATGGCTGGTTATGGCAGCTGACTGCTACAAAATTCATGAAGCTTAGCTCATATTAGAGATGAGAAAGGCCGGATTATTTCGGTCCGGCCCGGCCCGGCCCGCTCCAAAGTCTTGCTTATTTCAAAGGCTTCAATGCAAGATGGAGAGGCTAAATTATGCCACGAAATTTTAGATTTTGCGATAAAATAACCACAATCAGTAAATGGGTAGCTAATTTTAGTGGTTTTAGAACACTTTCTAGAGTTGATTCGGCCCGTTTCGGCCCGCTCCGGCCCGCAGTTAAAAAATTTCTCGGCCCGGCCCGGCCCAGCCCGGCCGGCGGGCCGGGCCGGGCCGACGGCAAGAAATGCTCATATGAAAATCACTCCGCTACAAGGTTACTTGTAGGTCCCGCAGCCTGCACGAATACCTCCACTGCATTTTTCGAGTAGAAGTTTCGTTAACAAACGTTCTTCAAAGACAACAGTCAGGTACGGAACCAAAGACAATTCCCTTATCAAAAACAGAGTTCTGATCGGTAATCTGTGTACCTTAAAATCCCGAGAAACTATTTTCATACACAACCCAAATCTCGTAAATATTTTACGCAAAGTGAATCCAGCGGTTACATATTATCATTCCCTCCTCCCCTAGACCTTCATTAAACTCTTGCGTATTTCTGGGTCTGTATTGTTGTTTTGGTATTGTTAGTGTACTAACGCCAATGGAAAGGGTTCCAAAAATCTCAGTGAACAACAATATATTTTATCAGGAGTTTTTTACAGCCAAGTTCTGTGTTCTTCGTTATGTCACTGTATCTAATGTCGGTGTCACGGTTCAAAACTTCCCCCCCTGCAAATGTTCCCCCCGGAAGATTTGCACCGGTGCAAATCTTCCCCGGGGGGAAGATTTGCACCGGCACAATTTTATTGTTGTTAACAATAATAATAGCAACCGAGGTCTTAGCTGAGCTCTGGCTTATAATTTCGAATAGTAAAATGCAGCTCAAACATGTTAAGATGGATAAAACATATAGATGAAGCTTCTTCGAACTTTCCATTTCAGGCAAACGGATTTCTCGACTGGCATGGTAGGACAACAAAAGCGAAATAGTTATCACAATTCACAGGTTTCGCAATAAATAAATTAATAGATTAAAATTGGCCAGAGCTTTGTAATTTGTTGTAACTCCATGAATAAAAGCTTCATTTTAACATTAATTTTGCGAATCTGTGTGTATGAGCTATTCATTTCAATCAATCAATGTATCAACTAAAACTAAATTTAACATTTAACGAAAACTCTGAAGACTTGGATTTAATTATTTTACTCTTTACTTCAGAATCCAGAATCCAATTACACTGAAGCCCTGTCAACAGCTTTATACTCTCTTGAAAAACCCTTGGATGTCCAAAATTGGGATCAGCTTCAAAACAATGAAATGCGGCAAATCCAAAAACGGAACTAAGCTGAAAAATGCTTGGAAGAACTAAAATTGAACTTTATCCCCAAAAGCCCCAATTAAATTTTATCCCCAACCCTGAAAGACGTCTAGAAATTTAAATTCAAGGCATTCAAGGAATTTCCATTCTGTAGTGGCACTATAACTTCAGCTGGAGCTACAGCTACACAATAGTATCATAACTTTTAAAAACTGAAAATTCAAAAAGTTCTAATATTGCAAACAATCGGTTGTAAACAATTAGGTTTTAATCTTTGAATGCATTTTCCGAATCTTAACTTATTAGTCATTATTAATTTATTATCATAAATATTTGATGAGAATCCGTTTGTACACACATTACATCAAACTTTCAAAAACTTCAAAAATTTAAAAATTAAATACTTGATTTTCAGTGGGAGGACAAAAGGGACCCATTAGGTTTTGCTACCAATTTCGCTCAAATGTTGGTTCCAAAGGGTGCCAGGAACACTGAATACGAATATGCGATTAGTTTTTCTGTACAGCTTTTTGTTAGCTCAAGTCTCTTCGAAGGGATTAGAACCACGGACTATTTGATCAGTATCCTAGACTACTCGGCTTTTCGGTCTCAGACAGAGTCCAAATTCTATCAATATGTGTCCTTCAAACGAAATAAAAATAATTACTGAAACTGATAATCTGCAAGAAGATAAAGTTAAATATCACAGTGCTGTCTAATTTTTTCAAGTACTCGGGATATAATGATCTGTTCAGAGCCTTACTGATTTATGCCAATTTATTAACATTTGTGTTAACCATGCGCTATAATTGCCTCTACATTTAGTCGACTTCGTGGAAAGTGACATTGCAAGGACGAGTAACTATGTTCTCGTTTATAATAGATCTCATTTTCACGTTAGGAGTCATCAGATTTTGTTATGGTAAAACAACTGGTTTATTTTAAAATATTTTGAATGATAAGTTTTGTTCTATAAGCGTAATTTTAATGCTTAGTAATTGGTAATTATTCAGAATTCATTTAGTACAATAACACAGTTACACACTCTTGCTTGCTGCTGGAGTTTGTGTATATGGACCCACTTACCGCGGCCAACATTAATCTATGCATAAAGTACAATACTTTGTAACACAATCCATGTGTACGAGTTCTTTTCTGATTTTGAATTAACAACATAAATCTGAAATAATTCTAATAGAATAAATTTGAAAAATGGCTACTTTTTGTTTATAGGAAAACTAGACAACATTCAAAGGATTCGGATTACCACAGACATTCGAGCTTCAATCTATAAACAGTGGTACAAGGACGCCACAGGCAGCGTCATGGTCAGCGTAACGAACAAACTCCTAAAACAAAGCAGGAACAGATACGTCATCAATTTCTTGGGATCCTGCACCGAAGGCGTGACCGATATTTATGACTACGCGTCCTGTCTAAAAGCATTTTCACAGTTGGCCAAACCTGGCTTTGCGCCACGGAAAAAGCGAGCCGTCCAAGCTGGTTACTTCCAATGGGAAGGAGAATTCGTTAATCACGACAAACCTTTTCAGAATTCAAGGTCTCAGGTACCTATTATAACAGCTAAACCAAATGTTGATCCAGTCATGGAAGTGTTGTGGGGATTAAGGCGGTGGTTTCGTCAACAGGCAGGATTGAATCCCGTTGATTCCGTCGAAATTCGGAAACGCCAACAACGGTTTAAGGAGTCGAAGAATTCATTCCGGAGACAAGAATCGGTTTCTAGCTCTCCCTGGGATGGCGAAGTGGATAAACTTCACCACAAATTGGTTGGAGGTGTCCGACTGGAGAAAGTTCCTGGATTAATAGAGACTATCGAACAACAAAGTGGAAGAAACCTGAGACGCGAACAAGAAGTAGCGTCCTGGGTTGAGGCTATCACAAAAGATTTGACAACAATATTTAATGATGGCAAAAATATTTCAGTCAGCGTGTTGTCACCACGGTTTTTGAGTAAATCTCTACCAGACTCAGAAGGCATTGGAATCTTATCACCGGATCTATTTAGTCTCCGACCTGGGAAGGAGTCAATTCTACCATGGTCTGAAGTGGTATCTGGTCTGCCAAAGAATGATCAAGACTTTTTGATGGAACAAGTAAGCATTTTAGCGGAAATGATTGAAGAAGGTAAAAGGAATGATGCCCTCAGACAAACAGCTGAAAAGGTGAAAAAGGCTATAGAGAATGATGAAGTTCTAACGGAAGAAGATCTCAGTCGACTTACAGGGAAGAATGTCGCCAAAACTTCGGAGATATTTCGAAGACTAGAAGCAAATCTGTCCGTCCATCAGTTGCGAGATCTGACAACGAACGGATTCGCTTGGATGTCGCCGGATCAAGTCAAACAGTTCTACAAGGAAACCGGAAACGGAGAACGGAGAATTGACCTGGAACAGTTGGTCCGACTCCCTGAAAGTGAAAAAGAGAGTCTCTTGATTCAAATGCTGACGAATTATGCTGGAGAAAATGATGATTCATTCGACGTCATACTTCGAGACATTGTGGGAATGCCACTCACGAATGTGGACCTCATAGGTAAGCCAAATTTAACTTCCCAACCAGTTATTACCAGTCCACTCACGCTGTCCCCACTGGTTCTTTCGCCCAGCGTTCTTGGACCGCTGATTTTGTCACCGGTCCTGTTCTCTCCGGTCATTCTGAGCCCGCGCGTTCTGGGACCTTTTATTCTGGATCCTGGTGTTGGAAATCCGCTGATTCTCAGTCCTGCCGTGCTAAGTCCACTCATCTTGTCTCCTCAGGTTCTATTCCCCATCGTTTTATCACCTCTCGTTCTCACTCCTATAATTCTAAGTCCGATAGCTGTTGGTGCTTTGGTGCTATCCCCATACGTCTTGTCCCCAGTCATTCTCAGTCCGTTGGTGGTGTTTGGAATTGTGTTGAGTCCTTGCGTACTTTCTCCGTCGATTCTATCACCGGCTGCTGTAGCAGGAATTGTTCTTAGTCCGACTGTGCTTTGTTAAAAACACAAAAAGTACATAAGTGCGGAATCAGTTCCTAAATAAAGCATTTAATGTAGTATGACTCGTTGCTATATTGTTGTCAATAGTTTCTGGCTAAGAATGGCCTTAAAGTTGGGTTTGCTAAATGATATCTTTGTTGATGGCTAATATGTAGAACACCTACCGGACAGACAACAGTTGAATGAATGAAGAAAGGGTTTTACGCTGAAAATATTTTTAAATGCGCAACTTTGTAAACAATGTGAAATTGTTTTCAGGCGCTTGCAGTATCAAACGATGTGATCGAGTTTTTCGACATAAATTTGCAAATAGTCTAAATTTAAATTGTTAATTCAGCCCTATGTATACTCGCCAATTTTACCAAATCGTTGTGCAGATTTTTGAGTTAAAACTCAGCTCATGTAAAATAAATCTAAAATAGTAACTTACATCAAAAATTACCGCCTCCAAAAGCTGATATCTGTCTTTCTGAATTCTGTTAGCATTCGTTCTTAATACACCTGAGATACAGGTAGGCATAGGCGTTTTGAACTCAACTATTTTCTAAGTTCTGTGCAAAGTTGCTTTGTTAGCAATGCAAGACACCCATGGCAACTGTAAAACTAATAAATATTACAGCAAGTAGAGAGCGTCTTTTAGGGAGTATATATACTTACTTACTACATATGTGTCTTTGTGACCAGTTGAGAAGATTTAACACGTTCAACACTTGATGTCAATAGTTTCCGTAATGTTTCTGATAGGGTCAGGTTAGCAATAGCTAGATATTTTGGCTAGAGCCGGAATATCTGATACAGGATCGTTGTGTGTTTAGCGTATATTTTCCTTATGGCTGTCTTTAGTTGAACTCGAAGCTGCCTCAGACTGAGATACAGAATCGGTCACTGAGGTAAATTTCAGAACGTGTCCAGTATGAGAGAAATGAAATGCAAACTGTCAGTTATCCTAATTGGAATTTGCTGTTTGTTTGTCGTCGGTTTGGTTGGCTCCTCTTCCTCAGTCATGCATGGGCGGTCTGTACCTGGGTCATCTAAATCAAATAATTTTATTTCAACTTAATTGCGAAGGTGTAGCATGTGCACACAGTAACTAACGGGCACTAAAATCTATTTGATTGGTATTGGTTGATAGGAAAAACGGGAAAAACGGGAAAAAACATCGAGGAAAAACTAGTGGCAGAAACCTGAAATTTTCAACTAACCGCAACTATTGCAAAGTGATATATTGTGTACGGCAGAAGAGAGGGCGCCACAGGATTCAGGGAGACAGTGCCTATACTCGGGGATTCTTAAAAACCATACAGCTAATTATTTGAACATGGACCGTATACTAAATGGTTTTGTAGAGTGACCTGTTGTTCAGAAAGATCACTGTTATTACAATTACATTACTTGCAAAAGGCTCACCTTTTATTGTTACAGATTAATCATTTCTGAGGATGGAAAAGGAAAAAACTGCTAAAGAGAAATGTACATTCTTTGCTTTGAATACAACAGCTCATGGATTTAGTGCCATTTATAAATTAGGGACCGTTTGGAAGGTCATTTGGTTGGTAGCTACAGTTACAGCATGGATCGTCGCAACCTATCAAGTATGCGCGTTGATGCCTTGCAAAAATGGTTTCCTGTTGTCTTTTTACTAGCTGGTTTTATAAGGTCTTAGTCGTTGTTGTTTCATTACAAACAAAAGCATGTATTATTATTGCAAGCATTAACATTTTAACACGCATCTGCATTACAAGAAAATAATTACATTTTAACTTATATTTAACCAGCATCAAAAGTATAAACACTTCCGTTTAAGGTTATATCTATTGGACAGCAGTATGCCAAAAAGAAAACGAAATCGGTGGTTAATTTGGAATATAGTGACAATGTTCCTTTCCCAGCCGTTACTATCTGCAACCTGAATCCTATGAAAAAGAGTCATCCTAACACCAGTATAATATTGAAAGACATGGAGTTATCGTTAGACACGATTTTCATGGGGAAGATCGGTGGATCCTTTGGGCATGAGAGTCTCGGTGGATTTAGTGGAGCCGGAGCGCTGCAAAGAATCCTTTCCTATCGGATGTATAAGCACTATGATTTGGCAGTGACCACAGGATATCAGCAAAATGAACTGATACTGCATTGCAGCTGGGCGATGTTAAATTGTGACAATGTGATTGAGGTTAAGCAGTGGTATCATATGATCTATGGAAACTGTTACACCATCATAAATAACCAGTTTTCCACAATTCCTGGCCAGGAAGAAGGTCTGCGACTCCTGCTGTCAGCCAGAGTTAGCGATTACCTTGATGCGTTCATGATCACCGCTGGACTGAAGGTTGAGATTCATCCTCACAATGTGATGCCTTTTCCTGATGACGCTGGAGTGCTGATCGGACTAGGAACGACCACCACTGTTCCCATAGTTTACCAACTCAGCAAAGTAGGAACAATATCATTCATCTATTTGCTCCTCAGTCACAATTGTAAAAATAGTCTATACTTACAAATTATCTTACAACCATTTTGCGGTAAAATTATGCAGTGTGGTGAGGGGAAGGAAGAAATTAACGGGGTGGGGATATTCAGTAGCGCACGTCGTATAGTTTAAGCCTGTAATAGATAGATTATACTTGAGATATTCTTATGTATTATATACTCTTTGGTTAAAACTGTTTAATTACAGAAGGTTCTAGGATCTGTGTGAGGTTGCCGCCTTCACCAAAAAAAGAGATGCTTGAATTGTCGTTGTTGACTGTTGCCGACGTTGAAACTATTTTCTTCTCTTCCAAAAGTTTCTGTGTGTGTATCTTGGTTTGACTGCTAAAATGGTTTAACAAAACCTTGCCGATCTAGCCTTGATTGCCTGAAGTTGTAGCCTGATCTACCCTAGCTTTTCTGTTGTTTAGCGTAAACCTCTACCCTATGATGGCACTGATTGCGTTACAAATTTTGCAGTCGAGAAGATACCAAGGAACTATACTGTTTTTGATATATTGGGAAAAGAAATCTTTGGGAATGGCTCTTATGAGTATAGTAGCAGATCCTGTCTTAAAGCGTGTCTCAATGTACAACTGTTGGAGAAATGCAACTGCATAGATCCCAGTCAATTATCGCCTTCCCTTCAGCAAGCGTTTTGGAATAAAGTTTATCCGTCTTGCCAGACTATGGAAGAAATAGCATGTTATTCTGCTGTAAGCTGTCTTAAATAATCTTTTAACTTTGTTAAAAGAAGTCAAGCTAATGTTGAAAACATCGTAAGTCATCATGGGTCAAAAATCTTAAAAACACCTATTTTAACAAAAACAACAGTTTTCGCTGTTTTTTAGCAAAAAATTGTGGTTCAAAAAAATTCCGGAACCCGAGAAACTTTTAAAAGTTTCAGTCTTAAAACTTATACATTTTTGTTTTTGATCAATTGTCTTACCCCATTGTAACCAATTTTCTTACTCTTTGTTGGAACAATTTCTGGACCCCTTCTGGACGACGACGACAACCCCCCTTTCCCCTATGTCCACTACACATGTGCTTGGGGATCCACCCACCAGACCTTGAGCTCCCCCCAAAAAAGGGGTCGCCCAGAGAATTTGGATTTTCCCGGTTTTTGGGTAAAACACCGTAAAATCAGGTTTTCCGGCGGCCTTAGACAGCCGATTCACCCCCCCCCCCCCGAAACTTCCCTTCCTGCACATGTCTGATGTCCACCTGTGATTGTGCGGAATATTTAGATTGCTTCTGTATGCTGATAGAGGTAAAGTTTAATTACTTTTGATATGTCGTCAGGTTTTACAGCTCATGACAGCTAAATATCGATTATTTGAGAGGTCTGGGTGAAATCTTACCTCCCATAAAGTTCTCATTCATCTTATTGTCTTACTACTCCTATCATTGTAGGTTAAACAAACCATTAAAGAAGATCGATCCTGCACTACACTTTGCCCACAAGCTTGCCAAGAAGCTCACTACGAAAAATTAGTTTCCACGTCTAAGTTTCCATTTCCAGATTTTGTGGCAACAACCTTGCTGGCTTCCTTTCAAAATCAGTTTTCCAATGGAACAAAATTTAATGAGGCGGCTAAGGTGAAAGCAAGGTTCCATAATTAATTATATTATAGAAGAAGAGTAAGCCACTAGAGGGCTCCTCTTCTTGGCATTGCGTAACGGTGCTCCGACCACAATACGCGAATGTTCCCCCGCTTGTGGGGGGGGTCGACAGGCATACCCCCCCTCCGTTTGGTGGGAGGGTAGCCGAAAGTGGTCCCCGTTTGGTGGGGGGGTAGCCAAAAGGGGTCCCCGTTTGGTTGGGGGGGGGGGTAGGCAGAAGGGGGTTCCCGTTTGGGGGGGTCGCTCAAGCAGACTAAGGGCGACTCGGGCTGCTTGGCTGCTGGCGACCCCCCCCCCAAACGGGGCACCACTTTTTGTTCCCCCCCCCCTTTCCAAGCGGGGACCCATTTTCGAATAGAACAAAAACCACCGTAATCCTCTGCTCTACCCCCCCCCCACCAAACGGAGGTGGGTTTCAGCAATCTGATTGGCTGTTGGCTACCCCCCCCCCACCAAACGGAGGGATGCGCTGTCGGTTTGGTCGACCCCCGCCCAAACGGGGGAACATTCGCGTATTGTGGTCGGAGCACCGTTACGCAATGCCAAGAAGAGGGGCCCTCTAGTGGCTTACTCTTCTTCTATAATATAAGGGAAATTATTATGGACTCTTGGTAAAAGTCAACTAAAACTACAGTATGGTTGCCAGCATACATTAACATAGGGTCGGATCCTGGGGGGCTTGCCCCAAACAAATACTGAGGGGCTTGTACCTTGAACTAAAATTTTCAGGGTGGCTTGCACCTCAAAAATAAATTTGTGAAATTTTTCGAAGAATCAACGCTAATTTTATTAAAATTTGTGGTTTTTCATTAAAATTTTCAACAAAATCGTCAATTTTTACAAAAAACTAAAACTTTTGCCCGATTTTCACAAAAAAGTAAAGGTTTTCGGCTTTGGCTAAAAAGTTCGGAAATTTTTAAAATTTTAGTTTAAAAACTAATTTTTGGGGGCTATTTTTGCTCACCTCTTGGCCATTTTTTAGCCATATTTAGCGTCATTTGATTTATTATGAACTGTCTGATTTGGTGTGCTTGTCAGTAAAAATATAACGACAGAAAAAACGAAAGAAGATGAATTGTGCAGTAAATTCTAGGAACTATTGCGCCAATATAGCATTGAAGCTGATGATGAGCTTTTGCGGAGACTGTCTAAGAAAGATCCAGAAGCAGTGGCTAATGCAACGGAACAGATTACAACGAACCTTGTTGATCTGAATATATATTTTGATCGATTCAATTTTCTGAGCTATGTGCAGGAAGAGGATATGACACCATGGGACCTGTTATCCAGCATTGGAGGCACATTAGGTAATGGCAAGAGTCCATGATTTTCTTCTATATATCTTCTTAATAATAGTGCAATTATGCACTCTTGGTAATGGATGATTTTCACAAAGGCCATTTGAATTGTACAAGTAGGAATACCAAAAATCATACCTTCACCTGTTTTTATTACCTTATTGAACCTCTTATATTTTTATATTTCTTAACTATTGTTTTAGGGCTATATGGCGGTGTTAGTTTTCTTACATTTCTTGAATTCATTCATATTGTATTCTGGCTGGCTGGCTGTAAGATGACAGTGAACAACACCCCCAACAATTCCTAAACAGATTGGAATGTTTTGAAGTAGTGACTGCTGGAAAGAACGTATTATTTACTAATATTAATAAATTCGTTGTTTTTGGATAGCTTCCTAGCGAATAGATTGATATGATATTGTTACAACGTTTCTATTCTATTTCAACACAAGGAGTTTTTGAAAAAGAAGACAAAAGACCAGGATCGTGTACATTCTGCTGGTAGTCATGATTTCATGAAAACATATATATAGCTTACCGGTGTGGTTTCCTAATGCTCAGTAGGTGAAATGAAGAGCAGCATTATAGATTACTGTGTATGAACGTATCTAGAATATATACTAATGTATTAAAAGTTAAAGCTATCCAAAGTTAATTCAGTATTTAATAATAAAAGAGGATCAAGAAGGTGGCATTTCGAAGCTTAAGGAATCAACCCAGAAATGCGTCGTCGTAAGGAGCGAACGTGTTAAATACTCTAGATTGTGCTAAACTCCATCGTATTTATCATCAGCGTTTGCTTTCCTTGAATCCTACTTCGTTCTTCTGTCCTCTGTGTTACATTTTCTGATTTTGCCTTGTTTGTGAGCTATGCATCAATGCTATGCTATCAGGCATCAATGATGGGTTTTTGTTCCTCGTTCAAACTCGGTATATTGCTGAATCTCAAGTCTGTTTGTTGAATAACGTTTCTTGTTCATTCCACTTTCTCCCATTACAGCAACGTATCAATCTTACTTCAGTACAGCATACGTAATACAGTTGCAGTATTAAAAAGTGATGCTTGGCTTGGTTGTGTTCCATATGTAAACTCATGCGTTAAGGAAAAGTTAAAGCCAGAAAAGTTACTCCGCAGTTGTAAACATTTAGAACTAGACCAACCACTCGTAGCTCGTAGGAGTTGCGTTCCTGTTTGATTTCAATTGCATCTTCTGTATTATAATAGGCACACACATGGTTTAAACAGCCAACACTATTGTAGTAATAATTCCTTGCACATGCATGCTATGTACATTTAATTGGCAGCTGCTGGAACTGTCTACTATTTTTGTGCAGGAGATATTACTGTTTTCCATTGTTGTCTCTTGTTGCAAGTTATTTGTTGCTCCTGTTAGATAATAGTTCGTTTTAAAAGGATCCCTTCAGCTTTTATTCTTTGCTACAGAAGCTAATCTGGATTTACAGAAACCTAGAATTCAGTTCTGACTTCTGACATTGCTAATCTCGTTCCCTGCTTTTGACTTCCTTCAGGGTTGTTGTAAACCTAAAATTGAATGCCATTTCATTAAAATTTTATTTTATTCGGAAATTTAAATCTGACGCGAACCTTTTCCTGAAGTCGGTAGGAACCGTTTTGAAGATGTACTGGGGGGCGTAAGTTTCAAGATTAGTGTGTGTTAGCTACCCGTATGAATATGTAATTAAGTTTCACCTGCTTCAGCTTTTAATTCATACTTTAATTTTATTCCTGATTATGAGTGAATTAATTCTCCCACCAACTGCTGAGGAACTAGATCAAATCAAAGAAGTTAAGTTAAAGCTTAAGGACAAAGAGGATCCATTTGTGACGGACTTCAACCTTTTACGATGGCTTCGATCATCGCAGCACAAGGTTGAAGAAGCTGCCACCCGAATGACACAAGCTTTGCATTTGCGCAGAGTTCTTAACCTTGACAAAATTGATGTAAGTTTAATCTTGAGAGTTTGAACAAAGGGTAAAAACGTCGCAGACTTGTATATAAATTAGTTCAATGTTTTTAGACCTAAATGTTTTAGACATAATGCTCACTTTAGACGGGAACCAAAAACCAAAGACGGGTAACCGAACATTAGGAAGTGTAGGACTGAAGGCTCGTCTTCGTCACTGGTCGAACAAAACATAAATATATAGGTTATTTTTGTTTTAATATTTCAGAAGATTTTTTAAAAATTGACCCACTTTACCAATAATCGGCCTAATATACACTGCAATAAAAAACGGGACTATTGCTCACCACTTCATTGACTGCTAACCACACGTAAGCCAGCATTTATCAGTACCGTACCGTACCTAGTTTCCTGGGTTTGTTTTAGCATAAGACCCGACAAAATGTTCATTTCACAATACCGCTGAGAAAGTACTACTTTGGCAACGTGACTGGATATGACAAGAACGGTCTTGTGGTAATAATTTGGCCGTTTGGGACAGTGGATGTTGACGGAATATCGAGATCAGTCTCACATCGACAATTCCTCCAAGACAGAATGGAGGATAATGAGCATGCTGTTCACATGGCACTAGAAAAGGAGAAGGAAACTGGGAAACAAAGTGGACTATTTGTCATACTGGATATGGAAGGATATGCAGCCAGAAATGTAAGACTATTTTTCAGTTTGGATTAGATGCAATGAAACGCTAGATCGATTCAATCACCTGTATGAATGAACAGGTAAAAAAGCATTAGCGGAAGAATTTGTTTTAATCGCTTGGAGTAAGGAAACCTTTATTTTTTGTCCACCGGCCCTGTATATAACAGTTGGCAGCAGAGCAGCCGGCTGCAGGCCGATGAATGCCCGGTGCAGATCGAGCTTATGTTTTTAATATATACCAATTTTTCCTATTTTTCCTAATTGTAAAAATTTAGTTACATAGCTTTTGAAGGTCTGAACCCCTGGCATACAACGGCATATCGAGTATCGACTGTACACGCTGGATACTTTCCAAATGCATTAAAAACGGTGCAAAGCCCATTAATATGACGCGCCATTACCTAATGTTTCTGTCTGTTTGCTGCTGCTTTCGAACAACTCTAAAGAAAGACCATAATTTTGTGGAAATATGCTCTAATAAAACATGTACAAAAGAACTGAGAGCATCCGTAGCTAACCTCCAACTCTGTGCACACTTGATGTTGTAGCAGTTCGGTTCGACAATGCAGTTATTTTATTCAACTTTAGGCGCTGAAAGCAACAACTCGAGTCCACACCAGAGCCATGATACTAACTCAAGATCTTTATCCGGGTATGTTGGTTAGAATTTTCATCATCAATGCTCCATCCATAGTCACAGCTGGATATAATCTCATGAAGCCTTTCTTGACTAAGGAGACCCAGAACAGTGTCAGATTTCTTGGATCAGATTGGAAGCAGACTTTATCAGTAAGTCTACAGAACTAAACTCAACTAATTGCATAGCACTTACCAAGTACGGGTGCAATTAAACGATATATATTAGATGGTTCTCAGAACTGCAAACGGGTCTACGGTTTCTGGAAAGTCAGTCCCGTGCTGTAAGATCGTGACGACTGAAACCAAAAATTAGCGGAAAACCACAACCCCACAACACACAACAGGACATAGAAGTTGGAGAAATAAATAAAACGTTTGTATTGTATACACGTGTAGACGTACAATAGATTCTTATAGGAGCTAATAGAAGCTGATCAATATCCAGAGTACTGGGGAGGATCGCAACATGGATGGAACGGAAAGTATGGACCTGTTCCTATGGGTGGAACAGTTCCACAAGAAATGTATTTCCATGACTGGCCTAGCGATGAATTCATGCAGAGCCTGGAGAAATATACGATCCCTCCCGGTGGTCACACGTCAGCCACCGTTCGCGTAAATGCCACAGATGCCACACTACGTTGGTTCGTGACAGGATCGGACTCAGATGCCATAACGCTGGAACTAAGGAGAGCCGAATCACCAGAAGACGAAGGAGAGCTTTTGCTACCGCCGTGGCGCACCAGCGTTGATTTGGTCCCGGAATCGGGATCCATGCGTTGCGACAAAAATGGTGACTACGTCTTCATCCTTGGAAACCCCATGGCATGGTTCCGCTCCAAAACAGTCCGTGCGAAATTCTGGTTGGAATAGAACCATTCTGCGTGCAAAATACAATCAATATAGAACATTCACCTACCTAGAGTCATTTCATTCTCGTGTGAGCATAAAAAACCGTGGAAATATTTGATCCTGTAGCAGTTAATTTAGTAGCAATGCATTCACTTGTCAGCTATTGTGAGATCAAGAGTTTATAAAGGAAGAGTGACTGAGTGAGACACTCCGCTCTTCCTAGTGCTATAAGCCTGCAAGATGCTCGGCACATTAAGTTCGAAATCTCGGGGGTAGTACCGCTTAACGTTGTTGTGTTCATAATAAAACGCATCTGATTGGCTGATCGCCTACCACTTGCAAAAATTACATGTATAAGCGTTCTCCCTCCGAGATCTCGGAGGGGTTACCGCTTAGCACTGTTTAAGTGTGTTTATACTGCGAATGAACTAAAGTAATCTTATTGGACGCAGCAGGTAAGCTTGTAATAGCAAAGCAACTAATCAGATTCATTTTAGTTCATTCGCATATGAACACACGCTTGTGCTAACCGGTACCCTCTCCGAGATCTCGGAGGGGGTACGCTTATACATGTAATTTTAACACGTGGTAGGAGATTAGCCAATCAAATGCGTTTTAGCTCAAACGCATATATGAACACAACGTTAAGCGGTACCTACCACACCCAAGATTTCGAACTTGTGCCGAGCATGCTTAAAGCACTAGGAAGAGCTAAGTGTCTCACTCTTTCTTTATAAACTCTTGGTGAGATATAACAAGTAAGCCAGAATTGAATAACAAAGATACAACCTACAACCTTAAAAGTTACTGAGAAACCTTTTTGTTTATGAAAATGCTAAATTGCTCGTAACTGGAATTTCTAATGTCCTTGAACTTTCAAAGGCATAAACCGCAAAATGGTTACTACAGTCCCGGCTAGAATTTACGTACGTATGCGCTAGCAGCTTGCTCGCAATCCGGTCGCAGCTGTTTTTGATGTATTTTGTTGCTACTGTTTAATTTTTGCGCTAAGCAATTTTCTATATGCGTGCAGATGTGTAGTCAACTGGTTAACTTCTATAGAAAAAGTTAAGTCAAAGGTTTTTGCTTAATCCTATATCAAAACCATCAATCTGAACAACATAGCCGTAGCTTTATGCTTTAGCACAATGTTATCGCTGAAAAATTGATGGCAAGAACTAAACAGCAAAACAACAGAAACGCGAGCAGGTCTCGGGACGGTAAACCAGTGAAATTATAAAATGACCGGGAATCCCTACATACGTTACCTATGTAGTTTTAAATGGTCAGATGACAACAAATTTACTTCTAATAAATCAATTCAAATCAATCACAAGCTCCACAGCACAATCTACATTTATAAATAACTGCAGAGTTACGTTTAAAATATACAAACATACGTACACAAAACGAAACCAAAGAACGTAATTGATCTTTGGACACATTTATGGTTATCTAAAATGCGATACAATTAATCCACAACAAACAATAGAGCAGGGCATGTCGTTAAATAAAGGAACAATATTTCCGTCGACTGTTGGTTACCTAACATTTCATTGGTAAATTTTAGCAGTTGAAAAAGCTAACTCAGAAGGCGATATCCAAAGAAATCGTGAAATGTTGAAATGCTTCGAAGCTTACATAATGCTAAACCTTAAACAAGGTAATTAAATCAGTCCCTACGAAGTTTTACATTTTCCGTGACAACTTTCTAGTTCTTCTTTCAAATATTGATATTTTGAAGAATCAGCAGTAAAAATAGCAAATTGCGAAATATTTACAGAAAACTAAATCTTTTGAAAACATAAATGCGCTTATTTCTGACACTCCAGAAGCAGGCTGAAATTACTTCAAAAACTAATCCTTATGTTTAAAAGAAAGATTTGCGTCAATAGAAAGAGGCTTAGACGAGGACCCTTAGATCGTTTATGGACAGCTTTCAACTCAATTACTTCGAGACGATGGCACCTCTGACAAACCAGTATGCAAAAAGACGGGCCAAAATAATGACGACAAAAAGCCAACCAATACAAACATCACGAAACTTCCACAAAAACACAAGCTGAACCAAAATATTACACATAAATTACAATACTAACAGGTTTAACAATTGAAAAGTCCTTACACCATTCGAACAGTGCGACAACAAAGACAATGGAATGCCGAGACTAGAACCAGGATGATACGTTATCAACAACTAGCCAGAAACTTTACCCATTCCAGCATTGTTCACCTGAAAAAACAACTGGAAATGAGACAAAAGTATATATTATGGTTCCATACTGGCTTAGTTTAGGCAATATTTTATGGAGGAGGGCTTTACGTGCACACCTCATCGAAGAGAAGCTCACCCAAAATAAGGCAAAACAGCACAGATTTTTTAAATTTATAAACAAGTAATAAAAATGCTCCTCCGGAGCATGAAAAAGTAATATGGGTGGTGGTGAGGTTGTAAAATCAAGAGAGGACTAGTCTTAAAAATGCTTAATATGGGGGGCTAGGTTCAAAAAAAGAAGAGGACTAGGTTGTGGGCGAATTAATATGGGCACAGCTTCGCCGAGCAACCCATATTCGCGGACTTAAAAAGTTATATACATACGTATTACGTATGTATATATACGTATATATATACATACCAGTGTTCAGTTTTAGTTATGGTGCGTAAATGATATATATATATAACTATGACAAACGAGTTTTAGTGGAAGCAAACATTTCTTTCGATAAACTCTTAATATTTACTGTGCATTTTAACCATTGAGAAGAAAAGTCTATATTTCAACAATAAATTCAGGACTCTCTCCGAAGATCTTCTATTTCTATTGAACCGTTAGATTTACAATCATAGCCTTGGTTCTTTCTAGTTGCTTGACGTAGTCCAGCACAACAAAATTATTATATATATATATATATATATATATATATATATACGTAGTTTACGTATACATAAGCAAGCAACTTGCAGCGATTGTTTAACTGCCGGAATTGTTTATTGACTGACAATAATGGCATTGTATATGACAATCGCCATGGCGAAGCGTAAAGCCCGCAAATATGGGTTGCTCGGCGAGCTGTGCCCATATTAATTCGCCCACAACCTAGTCCTCTTCTTTTTTGAACCTAGCCCCCCATATTAAGCATTTCTTAAGACTAGTCCTCTCTTGATTTTACAACCTCACCACCACCCATTATTACTTTTTTCATGCTCCAGAGGAGCATTTTTGTCTGTCCTTCTGTCATTTTAAAGATCCCTTTCCAGCAATGCGGCAATGGATACAAAGAGCTTGAACAGTGCCGTAGGTAGAGCAGAAAAGTGATTATATAAATATATAGTTTGGCTTTTTCCTAGGCAAAAATTTCTGGGGGGGGGGGTGTCTGGGGGGGTCCCCCCCAGGTGTGGGGGGGGGCTCGGATTTCTGGGGGGGGGGGGGGAAAAATTTTTGAAAAAATGCCTAAAAATAGCTATTAACTATTTTTAACTTAAATTTAAGCTTAAAATAGCTAAAAAATGCTTAACAATGGGTAAAAATCCGGCGCAGCCGGAAAAATTTTTCAAAATTTGCCCTCAAAACCCTATTTTTCCGGGCACTTTAGGGTGGGGGGTTTCTGGGGGGGAAGGCCCGAATCCTGGGGGGGCGATTCTGGGGGGGCGACCCAAGTCTGGGGGGGGACGAATTTCTGGGGGGGCCCCCATCCTCCCTGTAGGAAAAAGCCAGATAGTACCACTGAATTCTCACCTCCGTCCCAAGCTTTGGCCGCTGCAACCTCTGTTTGTGGGTGGTATAAGGAGAAAACTTTTTCGCCTCGCCAAAGACTTCGACAGTATGCCCATCGTGTTAGCGACACGGATTTACTATATGGGTACCGCCAGTGGGCCGAAAACCGCGTTTTAGGGGGTTTGACCAGTGGTCAGTAGGCCCCATAGACCGTAGTGACCACTGGTCATTTCCATCGGAATCGGCAATATGCCCATTGAAACGAGCGTAGTCGATTTACTATATATGCTCCCAACCAAAACGCCGAAAACCGCTGTCTAAGGGGGTTTGACCAGTGGTCAGTAGGCCCCGAGACCATAGTGACCACTGGTCACTTCACTCGATTTCGGCAATATGCCCATTGAAACGAGCGTAGTCGATTTACTATATATGCCCCCAACCAAAACGCCGACAACCGCTGTCTAAGGGGGTTTGACCAGTGGTCAGTAGGCCCCATAGACCGTAGTGACCACTGGTCACTTCCCTCGATTTCGGCAATATGCCCAATGAAACGAGCGTAGTCGATTTACTATATGTGCCCCCAACCAAAACGCCGAAAAATGCCGTTTTAAGGGGTTTAACCACTGGTCAATAGGGCCATGGTGACCACTGGTCACTTCCCTCAATTTCGGCAATATGCCCATTGAAACGAGCGTAGTCGATTTACTATATGTGCCCCCAACCAAAACGCCGAAAAACGCCGTTTTAAGGGGTTTGACCACTGGTCAATAGGCCCCATAGACCGTAGTGACCACTGGTCACTTCCCTCGATTTCGGCAATATGCCCAATGAAACGAGCGTAGTCGATTTACTATATGTGCCCCCAACCAAAACGCCGAAAAATGCCGTTTTAATTTAGATTTAGATTTACTATATATGAGTACCACCCCAAGGCCGAAAAACGCCATTTTTAGTGACTTTTAGGCCATTTCCAGTAAAAGTGGGACTTAGAAACTTTTCGTGAAAACAGGTGAAAAAATGCAAAGTTTGGGCCCATCTCCTGAAAGCTACAGAGCGAAATTAAAAAATCCCCCTCGTTACATTCCGCGCATAGTCCGAAATATTCAAATAAAACAAACCAAACCGATCTATCTGCTAACCTGTGAAAAAAAGTCGGTCACAACCGAAGTGCCAAAATAGCGAAAGTCCGACTTTGGGGCCTTGGCACAGAGCCAAAATTGGCAGTGTGCCAAAATGACCAAAAAAGGTTGCATGGGACGACCCTGCCTACCAACATATAATAGTAGTATAGGACCAAAATGCCCATATCGTTCCAACACTGCGCTGACATAAGCACTTCCGAAAAGCGTTATTAACCGAGAAAAAAAAACGCACGGTAACTCCCGCCTAGTGCAAAATTTCGAAGTTCGGAATTTTAACCAAAAGTATGGTGGTACTTGTAGTACTACTCGAGTACTTTACGATGGTAACATTTTTACCCCTCCCAGACCTCTAATTAGCTGGCACCAGGCCAACACTGTCTCCAGGCTATCGCGCCCCTACATAATTATTTGCGATTGCAATGTTTGGACACTAGCCTGCCTAATTCCAAACGGTGGCTTCTAGAAAGAAATTTTCCAAGTGAAGTTAAGGCATTGGGATTTTAATAGAAAAATAATAACAAATAGGAATATTTAATAAACATAGGAAAAATCGAAAGAATGGTTCATGATCCAATTCACCCAAAACCAAAAGGCTTCACTAAACATTAGGCAAAGCTAAAAATCAAGGAAACCAACAAGTGGGCTCAACGTCAGTCGTTTGGGCAACGTTCTTCTGAAAAACCTCCGACATAATCAAAACAATAACGTATATACCTGTAAAATTCCAACGATAACACCAAAAAGACCGATGGCAGATGCAAAAATCTCCACAATCAATACTTTCACAAAAAGTGAGGCATTTTGGGCATCGGCCAATGCAGCGCCTGATCCTACTATGCCCACTGATATTCCACAGAACAAATTGCAGAAGCCCACCGTCAAGCCAGAGCCAAACATCATATAGGCTGCAATAAACGTAGCACTGGATGGGAAGGTGAATTTTACTCACCAGTGATGGGAACCGGATATGCTTTCACAGCCAGAAATCCGCCATTTCTGTAATTTTCCT
Organism: Trissonchulus latispiculum; assembly: GCA_030248195.1. NCBI lineage: Eukaryota > Metazoa > Nematoda > Enoplea > Enoplida > Ironidae > Trissonchulus > Trissonchulus latispiculum. Next base: position 322,648 of record JASAND010024462.1, read on the forward strand.
AGGCCGTTTCTGGAAGCTGGGGGGGAGTCTGGGGTGCGTCCTGCCCGCCCCAATATGCTTAAAAGTTCTTTTCTGGTACTGCACTAAACATTGAACAAATTTTAACTTAAATTTAAGCTTAGCCTGAAATCTACACCTTTAACCTAAAAATGTAAACATTTACACCCAAAACTCTATTTTTCGCAGTTTTGAGTTATGGGGGAAAGGTCAACATCTTGGAGGGGGATTCTGGGGGGCCCATGTTATCCCCTCTGCAGGAAAAAGCAAATACCTTTCGCTAACAGATATCCGGTTATCCGCCTATTCGAAACTTTTATAAGCCCGAAACTTCTATAAGTCCAAGAGAATTGTTCGATTTCAAAGCTTATTTCATTTTTTTGCATTTTCATCAGAAAATAGACTACATCTTTTTAAAAATATTTTATCAGAAAATGTTTGTAAAATACTATATATAAATTTTGAATTTCAGATTGTCAAATACTAATTTTTCATTACTTTGTCTGCAATGTAAACGAACTCACAATGACAAAATGTCAATGTTCCTCCTACATGTTTTTTACTACCGGAAATGTTCCTCCCCCTTAATTTTCCTCCTACTGGAACTGTGAGCAAACACACTAGAGTAGAGGTGGGGCAGGTTCCAATTTTCGAAACCGGTCCCGGTTCCAGTAGCACCGTTGATTGTCGAAACAGTTTGCTCGATAATCAGACTAAAAGACAAGCTTTAATGTATGCTGTGTATCCTAACAGCATTTGTACCGAAGCTAATTCAAAGTAAGCCAAAAATTTAAAATCCAAAGACCCAATTGTTTATTATAGCTTTATTCGAATTGTTTTGCACCTTTGCTTTGTCATTTTGATTGTACAAGCCTTGCAGGGGACCTGCATCAAATGTTGAATAATGTTGAACATGTAACTACAAATTTTGTGCTTGGAACCGGGAACCGGAAGCTAGAAACGGAACCGGAACCAGAACCGGTACCCTCTGGGTTTTTCTAGGCGAAAAAAGTGTGGGTGGGAAGAGTGGGGGGGAGCCCTCCCCACTAGTGGGGGGGGCCAAAAGTTGGGGGGGGGGGAATCCAAAGTGGTCTAAAATCACTAAAAATGCAGTAAAATAGCATGTTTTCTACATATATATACTGCTGTAACTATGCTTAATAGTGCTCAAAAATTGAGTTTGAGTACCGAAATTAACGATTTCTGAGCAAAAAATTCCGGCGCAGCCGCAACATTTTGGAAAATCTTGACCAAAAATCCTTAAAATTTGGCATTTTCTGGGCACCTTATAGTGAGTGGGGGGGAGAGCCCAAGCAAGAAGGGGTGGGGCCGAGCCGAGTGGGGGGGGAAAGGGGTCGAGTGGGGGGAAAGGGGTCGAGGGGGGGAACCCAAAAAGTGGGGGGGCTTATCCAAGTGGGGGAAAATGTGGGGGAAATCCATTTCCTCCCTATAGTTAGAACCCTAAGCTTTGGGTTAATTTAAACATAATTCACCCATTCTAAGACTGGATGCTTCGGCAGCCTTCCCGGGGATTCCCCTCCCTCCGAAAATATTCCAAATATTGCCAGCACACAACAGACAACAGCCCTCATGAGTCGCACAATTATGTACCATTTTTCCAGATAAATATAATTTACTTTACGTCTTGTAAACGTACCTCCTGCATAATTATAAGCTTCATCTTGAAAGTCAGGATCAGGAGGCAGAGGCTAAAATAAATATATAAACAGCGTCCAGGTAAACTACCACGATTATACATAAGTTTTTAGAAGCGACGGTAATAGCACAAACTTTTTAGAAGAAAACAACCAGAACGCTCCAGGCATTTTGATTTAAATAAACAATTGTTGAATGCGTCCAGCGTTTTTCTTGGCCATGACCAGTCTCTTGAGGCTATGCCTATCGTCTGGCAGAAATTCTAACCAATCAGGCTGCTTTGGGTACGACAAACGCTATACAGTATCTGTCTATTCTTGCTATTCTAGTTTGCCTAGTCCTCATATTTTAACATGTGAACTGAACCTGAGAGATATTGGTAAGGCTCACGAATACAGAAATGAGTGTTTATATACTTGAATGAATAAATTCATGCTAGTACTACATTAATTACGTACGTATGTAAGCATGCAAACCTGTTGTTTCCCATTGATGACAATCGCCATAATGATACCATAGATAGCTACAGCTTCACAGAAAATAATGCTAACCAAATTTTTTGTTCGAATTCTGGGAGCTTTAACACCGGCACCCACAATACTTGAACCGGTAACAAAAATACCCCTGAAAACAAACGAGAAGTCACCAAATTTTACAGAATCGGTTACATCCAACATTATTGGGTTTCAGCCTTTTCAAAAACTTCTCCTGGGGGTTAATACTAGGGGGCCCTCCCACGTTCTTCCCCCCCTCCCAATTTTTGGGTATCCCCCCACCGGGTGCCTAGAAATTGCCAAATTTTTAGGATTTTTGTCAAAACTTTTAAAAATTTTCCGGCTTTGCAGGAAGTGAGCAAAAACCGTCTGACCGTCAGTTTCGGTCCAAAAAACTTAATTTTTGAGCACTTATATATTAGCTTAGTTATGGCAGTACATGTAGAAAACCGGCTATTTTGCTGCATTTTTAGCATTCTAGCCCATTTTATTTCCCCCCACTTCTGGACCTCCACCACCCATTTCTCAGCTTTGCCGGAGATCCTATCCTAAATTTTTGCATTTTTGTCGCTAGGGAGGGTTTCGCTCTGGCAGGCCGGATTTTGCGGGCAAGCCTGCATGTCGACTACAACAAACTACGACAGTAAGAACTAGAAAGTATATACCAGGCAGCACCAACAACAGAAAGTGAAATGCAGAGACCAATCCCCAAGCTGGCCCACATCTGAGGTGAAGTTGCCGTTAAAAGCCTAAAATTAAGCCACAAATAATGAGAAATACACACCTACACATAACTGCTGAAAAGACCATCTGAATAATACTGGATGCTTATGGGCAGTGTTTTCGCGGGAGACGGACATTAAAGATTTTGAGGGTCTGGGGGGGCGGCGAATTCGCCCCGCCCTCCAGAAGTTAAAAAATTTTTGAAAATCAGCTTTGAAAAACACTAATAAGCGTAAGTTAAGCAAAAATTGGGCAAATTTCGCACCCAGGGCGCGAAAATTTTTGAAAATCTTAAAAAGTGGCTATTGAAATGTTTAGTTTAAAACTCTGAAATAAGGGTATATAGGTATATATATACACAAGAATTAAAATGCTCCGATGGAGCATGAAAAATGCAATATGGGTGACACTGGGTTTTAAGCGGACAGAGGACTAGGTTTTAAAACGTTAATATGGGAGGGGCAGGTTGTAAATACCAGGAGGACTAGGTTAAAAGCGCACTAATATGTACCAGCTTCGCTGAACAACCCATATTCACGGAAATTGTCCAGACAAAAATGCTGGCGGCAATCCTTCAATAACAGTTTAACAATTTGTCGGCACGACTTTTCAGCTATAATTGTGTTCGTAATACTTAACATTAACGCTAAGCGCTTTACACTGAACTGCCAGAGCGGGATTTGACACCAATTTTTACTGCATATGTGGTACAAGAACCAAAAATGCTCCTTCGTCGCATGTAAAATACATATGAGCACTAGCGTAGCCAGAAAAAAATTTCGGAGGGGGCAAACCAAAACTGCTCTGAAATTTCTACCGCAACTAAACAGTTGGTGGAAATTTTCAATCAAAATCTGGAGCTTTTTGAAATATTTTCGTTTAAAAGTAGCGCCGCAGGCGAAAATTTTTCGAAATATTTATT